>JANAVB010043020.1:552484-981937 GCA_029216955.1 Iris pallida | reverse complement strand
AGCATATGAAACATGGAAATGAACATGAGAGAAAATAACTGGAAAGCATGGCATCACAGAGTCTATCATGGCAAGGACACATATGTCATAGAGACAGATGTATATGTAATGTTTAAAACTGTAGCAAGTACGTGATCGGTCAATAGATGTACAATGTACTGTGGCACATGTAAATAAAATGTACATACGTACAAGTCAACAAGCATAGGTGTACATCTGTACAGAAATGTGGGATAAAGGCCTACGGCAAGATATGCATATAAAATGCGACCTCGCTCGCTACTATAGGGGGGGTCATGATCACGTACAATACTATTAGTTTCCCCATAACCCATATTCTAATCATGTGAGAGATACATCAAGATGGTAATAATTGAAAGTACAACATGTAAAGATCTGACTTGCTACCCCAAGGATCAGCATTTAACATGGTGGGGTTTGCAGTTCATTTATGTGACAATATGTAAAGTTCGTAGAAAGTACTTGCCTCTAGCAAAGCAAAACAAAATAAGCTGCGATAACGATGCTATGGATGTCCAGTAACTCGTCACTGTAGAAATAAATGCAATAACTTAGCTTTTACACTAAGCTAAAATACTAAGACACTAAACTGGTGTGACACGACTTGTGACTGGGCACCTAACCAAAATAATGACTTGGACTAGGAGACCAATGTGGGGGTGACACACTATGTTAACTAACATTCCAGGGTCTTTACACTAGTGAGGGATGGGGTTCAACACGACTAAAACTGCAAATAACATAAAAAGCTACAAGTCGTATTTAATCAATAAATAAATCAAAAGACTATTGTGTTTTAACAATATTAAAGATAGGCAAAAAGTCTAGTTTTTCTTAAAGTAAAGTATCAAAGTGATCCTTGTTAATCATAGAAATTAATCATAATTTTTCTGGAATTTATTAACCAGTACAAATATTTTAGGAAAATCAGTTTGCCTAAGTATACAGAAAGTGAGTTTTGGTTTCATATGCCAAACTAGTGGCAAAATAGTAAATTAATTACTACAAAAATTATACTAAATTAGCCAACTTAACAAAGTATCTAAAAACTATTTTTCCACAATTTTAGCAATACTTTAAGTATTTTTTGAAAATCAAAAACAGCAATGCACATAATAATAATTAATTATCTGCGTATTTTGTCCATGTATATAATTTGAACCAAAGTTCAAATACAGGACCCAAGGCCATGAATCAAGTCCAATATGACTTGTACAGGTCTTGAATGTGTGAAAACACATTTGAGCCCAAATACCCATGCTAGGCTTGGACATCAAATGGTTGCAGTAATTTAAATACACTAAAAATACAATTTGGTAATAGTGCAAAATAAATATTATTATTTTAATATGGTAAAATTATGCATAGTGAAATATACATATATATGTTCTAAAAGTACATATATATATATATATAAGGAAATACTTAATTATAAAAGTACATATATACATACACTAAAATTGTATATATATATATATATATATATATATATATATATATATATATATATATATATATATATATATATATATATATATATATATATATATATATAGTATGAATATATATACATATGTAGATGTATACATATATACATATATGTATATAATACAAATAAATATATAAGATTTTACTAAGCATAAAAATATATATACATATATATAAAATACTGTTAAAATTCAGTATATACATATATACATACTAATACAATATATATATACATACATATATATATATATATATATATATATATAAATATATATATAAAACATAAAAGAAGAAGAAAAGAAAAGAAAACAGAAGAGAGAAAGGGGGGGATTCGAACCCTGTCCAGAGAAGCGCGCGGGGGGGGGGGGGGGGGGGGGGGTTTAGACGGGGATGGGCTGGCCAGGGGGTCAGCCCATCAGTTGCGTTAGGGAATGGGTTTTAGTTTAATTTATTAGGTTTCAGTTGATTTAAATAATAAAAAAAATATAAAAACACAGTCCTGTGTCCTGACAGTTAGGGACACAGGTATTAACGTGTCTGGGTCGATTCGACACGCACGACACGAGTTTCTCGTGTCCAGGTTCACAAAAATGTTCGCCAGGACACGGCGAACCATATATACGTGTACGAGACACGTACGACACAGTCTCGTAACTGCTACCTTCGTGTCCGACTTCACAGGGGGGGTTCGAGAGTGCTCGACGGTGGCTGAGGCGATGTGGTCGCGGCGGAGTGGTGGCGCTGGACGCGGCTCGACGAGGCGGCCCTGATGGTGGTGGTTGGGGACGATGACGTCGAGCGGTGGTGGTTGAACGGGGGTCGCCGGAGTTAGGGTTACGGGGAAGGGAAATGGGGGAGGAAAGGGGGTTGTGGTCGGTCGGGGGGAGTTTTAGGGTTAGGGTTTGATTCAGGGGGAGAGGGGGAGTTTAAATAGGGGGTCGAGGCGGTCGGGGGCTGTCGCGCTGGCCGGAAATGGCGGGGGCAGCCCGGTCGGTGGTCGTCGGGCAGTCGGGGCTGGTCGTCGGGGGTGGGTAGGTAGTTTAGCACTTAGGTCCTTAGGTTTTAGGTTATTACAGATAGGTCCCCCAAGGGTCATAAATGCAAATAATAATTTGCATAAATAGAATTAAAACAATTTCTAAATTGCAAACTGTTATAATAATAATTCAACAAATTGCATATTGATATTAAAACAATTCTAAAAATTGCAAAATGATGTTAAAACATTTAAATAAATTACAAATTGATATTTTTAATATATAAAACTCATTTAAAATTATTTAAAAAATTCTAGAAAATTTCCTAAAAATTCCTAAAAATTATTTAAGGCTATAAATGACATTAAAATTTAATTAGCACTAATAAAACTAAAATTGAAAAACAGGGGCTTACAGTACGGGGTGCCGGCCTCAATAATTTCGGACAGAGACGGGCGATTCCTATCGCGTTTCTGGACGAGCCTCCAAGCGGCGATGGGAACCAAACTGAACTTTAGTTCGGCGTACCATCCCCAAACAGACGGACAGACGGAGAGGGTGAATCAAATCCTAGAAGACATGCTGCGTCTGTGTGCGATCGACCTAAAGACTAGTTGGGATACGCATTTGCCGCTCAGGGCCGGCCCTGGGGTAAGCCTGACAAGCCATCGGGCTTGGGCAACCCCCGGTTAGGGCAACCACCCAGGCTCCAAAGTTCCAACTTCTCCGCCAATAGAGCCTCCATGGTTCATCCTTAGTTGAACTAACAATTCTCCATATCCATATTGCGAGTTCCTACTGGGAAGACCTCGAGTAGCTCATGAGTCGGAAGTGGAACTCGGAATTCGAGCTCCATGCTGCCGTCAGAAGCGGAGATATCTTTTTCTGGAGTTTATATCAGTTTAGCATTTACAGCTTTTAGCTTGTTATAATTTTTTTGATATCGCTTTCTAAAGTCAAGGATAAGAGGCAACCAAAATTAGCTCCGGCTAGGGCAACCCAAACACCTGGGCCGGCCCTGTTGCCGCTTGCGGAGTTTGCGTATAACAATAATTATCAGTCGAGTATTCAGATGGCTCCATACGAAGCGCTCTACGGGAGGAAGTGTCGTTCGTCGATATGCTGGGATGACGTTGGAGAGCGACAAGTGCTGGGACCGGAACTGGTGGAGCAGGCCGTCGAAAAGGTCCGCTTGATTCGAGATAGACTCCGCATCGCGCAAAGTCGACAAAAGAGCTACGCAGATCTTCGTCGACAACCACTAGAGTTCTTGGCCGGGGACCATGTGTTTCTGAAAGTAATGCCCATGCGCGGAGTGATGCAGTTCGGCGTTAAAGGCAAATTGAGCCCGAGATTTGTAGGCCCCTTCGAGATCATTGAGCGAGTTGCGACGGTTGCTTATCGGATCGCACTACCTCCTGCCTTAGCCGATGTGCACGATGTTTTCCACGTTTCACAACTTCGAAAATACGTGCACGATCCAAGTCATATGGTTAGCTTCGATCAGTTGGAGCTACGTACTGACTTGTCTTACTCGGAGGAGCCTATTCAAATTTTGGACCGCAAGAAAAAGGTGCTACAAAATCGGTCGATGTCCTTGGTCCGCGTGCTTTGGCGGAACCATACAGTCGAGGAGTCGACGTGGGAGATGGAGGCGGAGATGAAGGAGAAGTACCCTGCGTTGTTCGTCTAAATTAAGGTCCGACCCTTGTTCTTAAGTTTCGGGACGAAACTTTTTCTTAGTGGAATATTATGTAGCGCCCCGCTTTCGATAGGCGACGGAACTTCATAATATGCTAGCGCCGAGTCAGATCGGCCGGGAACTTAGATGGCCATCTGACTCGATCGCTAAGCTTGGTAAACGTTAACGCCTTGCGGCATCGATTCAATTCGATTTGGACGGAAGATACGAGAATCGATCCAACTAATGGAACGACTTCTGTTGGAACAAGTCCTAGATGCAGCGGGCTGCGTCTCGACGCGCGAGCTCTCTATAAGAGTCCCTTCGACGGGACCGGACCGCTGTATGGTTTTCTTGGAGCTTTGCCGCTGGGCTTGATTGAAGTGCTTTCGCGTCGTTTTCAAGGATGCAATTACAAATTTTGATGCAAGGGAAAAAGAAGGAAATCTAACAAAGTGTTGATGCATTGCAGGAGCTCGCGTAACTAAGGATTGACGTTGCATAGCGCTTCGACGACCTGCACGAAGCCAAGTAATCGGTGGGTGATTCGACCTTCTTTTCTATTCTGTCCCGCAAACTTATTCCTTGCTTCAAATCCATTCAAATCGAACGATGCCAAGTTAATTGCATGCCAATCCACTAAGTCAAGAACTCGGGAAAAACGTATCGATTTACAAATACAAGTTTTTCACATAAACCAAAAAGTTTAAGGTTTACAGAAAAAGATAGTCTATTTCAAGTGCTGCAAAATATTATGAAACGTCGATTGTGGGTTATGATGCCTCGGACAATTTGGTGCTTGCGGGACGCTAAATCGTGAATACGACTTGGGGAAAAATGAATCGTTGCATAAGTTGGGGGAAATGATAATGCCGTTCAATACTGTCCGCGCTATACAAAAACTGTTGCATATGTTAAACTGTTCACGCATTGGCATGGTCATGGACAGCTTGTGCACAAGTTGATATTTTTCCTCGAATCGATATCCGGGGCATCGGAATCGAATCGGCCTAGGGGGAATGAATAATCGTGCTTCGGCACTGATGCATTGCGGAACCGTCAGTCAGGCTTGCAACCTAGACTGAGCGGGCCGAAATGCCGTTGAGATAGTCCCACGTGATGTGTAACATCAATGACCGCATATAAGATAGTAGCATGCTCACCTATTGTCTTATGCAGGATAAATATTATCTCTGTTTTCATGCAGGGACGAACACGGCCGTGGTAAGAAATATGATAAAACTGCTATGGTTCACTGTATGCTTTATTACGCAAAGATGGCTATCGAATATGAACTGAATTCATTTAGTTCTAATAGAAAGACAACTCTAAAGCATGCCTACCCTAACAATCAGAGTTGGTTTAGACGAGTGGGTTCGTCTCGTCCACTTAGCAAGTGTGCTAATCCCATTCCCCCAATTTCCCCAGGTGCGACGGGCGCGCCCAACTAAACTGGAGCTGAAGTACGGAGAGGCGTTTTGAAGCTCTTCCTATGCAGAAGTATTTTGAAGCTAATTCAAGTCGACGGCTTTGTATAAAGGGGCGAATGTATGGAACGGCAAGCGTTAGTTCAGGCAACTTGTCGAATGTATCTTCTTTCTGTTTTTAATCAATGTAGCCGCAACAGCATCCAATGTAAATTACGACTTGCACTTCGTTGCAAGCTATGAATGAAAAGCATTTCTATCTTCCTATACTGCGTTTTATATTCTGATGTGAATTATGAAGTTTCGACTTGGCGTATTAATATCAAAATTTAACGATAACCATTTGAGAACTTGTTATCTTGCCTTGCACGAGCGCAACTCCAGGCTCGTGCGGCATCACGTCTTAGCGAGGACGATCGAATCGGCAAAATAACATCGGGGACGAACGGTTTGTCGACTCGAGGCGTGACAGTTAGTTACTAGTTATGTTCCTTGATAGTTGCCAATTTCATAAAGGTTGGTAGACTACCCTACGGCCTTGATGATTAGCGTCCCCTTATCTTACCAATTGGACTCCCTAGACTGTTTGTATGTCTTATACCGATGACTGGCTAGATCTAGTATGACTTATACACCTAGGTGAGACATTCAACTCCTATGATTTGACCATAATCATACATATGTCATTCTTCCTAATTGTATGATTAAATTTTATTATTATTATTGTTATTTTATTTTCATTTCTTAGATACTTTGATTGTTGGGTGTTGACCTAGAAGGAGTACGACCGACCTAAATTTCGAGGACGAAATTATTTTAAGGTGGGTAGATTTGTAGCCTCCCTTCCCGAAATTTCAAAATTTTTTATTTATTTTAATTTAATGGTGATTTTTATATTTTTATAAATAATTATTTTAGTTAATTATTACGGTAGAATAATTTTAACCATGGTTGAGATTTGGAGTACAAGGTGACTAGGAATTATGGCACGGGTAGTGCAGTGGCATGCTTTGACTAGTGTATTAGCCCTGGTAGAGAAGGCCAAGCCATAGTGATGTCCTAACTAGGAAAAATCAGGCCAAGTTGCGACGTAACCCTTATTGAAGATTATTTATTTATTAATTATAATATTTAGTTTCAGAGAACCCGGTTGTACCAAACTAGTGCAAACTGGACCCAAACCAAGCCCAAGCCTATGTAGACATACTTTTAGGTATGTACAAATATTTTCTAGCTTTTTGGGTAGACTTAAAGATATTTCCTAAATATTTGGTTATTTATACAATGTGTATTACTATTATTTTATTATTATTATTTATTGAGATTGTTATATAATATTGTTATTGTATTGGTTATATTATTTTATTGTCTAATAAAGATAATGTATATGTGTATACGAATATATATAATGTACATGCATCTTTGTATATATACATAAATATTATATTTATTGGTATGTATATATATATATATATATATATATATATATATATATATATATATATATATATATATATATATATATATATATATATATATATATATATATATATTAAAGTGTATGTGTGTATATATATATAGAGAGAGAGAGAGAATATATATATAGTGAATATATATATTATATACAAGTGTATATGTGTATATATATCTAAAATATATATATGTATAATGTGTATGTGTATATATATAAAACATATATTGTATATATACGTAAGTGTATTTATATATATATATATATATATATATATATATATATATATATATATATATATATATATATATATATATATATATATATATATATATATATAGATATTTATGTGTATTCATGTATTTATATATATAAATATATATTATATAATTTTGTATATGTGTAAATATATATAGTGTATATATATATATATATATATATATATATATATATATATATATATATATATATATATATATAAGAGATAGGGAAATAGAAAAGAATGATTGGATAGCAGTAGCAGCCCCACACAACCTAATCGAACCCTCATCCAATACTAGGCCCACCAGCCTCTCAAACCCACAGCCTTGGGCCAGGCTAGCAAGCCCGGCCAAACCAGCCTTAAGCTAGCCAACCCGACTACTATATAAAGATATATATATATATATATCATATAAGAATACAGAGGGAACCCGAGCCCCCAACTGTCTGTACGCGCGCGAGGGGTTTTCAACAAAACCCTAGCCGACTCGACGCCCCATCCCCGCGTGCACGCGCGCGCGCCCCCGCGGCGGGCCGGCCGCCGTGCGCCGCGCGTCGCCGGCCGGCAACAGGCGCGACCATCAGCCGCGCTGAACAGTGCACAGGAGCGGAGCAACAGTAGCGCGGACGAGCAATTTCGTCGCGAAGAATCTTCGCGCACGATCGACCGTTCGCCAAACCGTC
Source organism: Iris pallida (assembly GCA_029216955.1). Taxonomy (NCBI): domain Eukaryota; kingdom Viridiplantae; phylum Streptophyta; class Magnoliopsida; order Asparagales; family Iridaceae; genus Iris; species Iris pallida. Next base: position 973,927 of record JANAVB010043020.1, on the reverse strand, counting down.
TTTTCGGGTATGCTCCCAATATAACCCTTTTTCATCTTGTCCAATTAGTTTGTAGGTAACTTCCATAGGTTGGTCGAGAAACCGACGCAAAGTCGGAGGATTTCTGTCCAAAAAAAACAGAACCTAATTCAGCCCAAAATCCCATGTTCGAGGATCGTTCCCGATCAAACCAGTCCCATATTAGAAAAACCAATTGAAGACACTTCTTGACAACATGTAGGGCTTCGAATCCATTCTTGCGGAATTCGAAATCATCCACTCAGCGTCGAGAAATCGAATTCCAAAGTTTCCCAAAAATCTATTTTCAAAACTTGAAAATTGTTCCACACGACGTGCGTCACGCCAATCGGGACGACGTGGTCGTGAACCGAAAGCATCGAAGGCTGCGTAACGGTTTCGTGGTCGTGTGGGCTTTGACGGAATTCAAATTGGTCGAGTGTGCGCGACGAATTTGATGCGTATCTGTCGAAATTCCCCGTATCGTGCACGTTGCAAATTCTCCAATTACTTTGTGCACGTTCGTCGGATCGAGACGAAACTTGCGCCAGCAGAACCGTATCGTTTTTCTGGTCCTGCATGCCAAGTTTGGTCCAAATCTGAGACAGTCGAATCGTACGTCGTTTTGCGGGCCCCGCGGTCCCACTTGACGGGCGATTTTGTGCACGGCCCGCCGGAATCCAACTTTGGACATACGGTTGGGTTCGTATCGAAAAACTGGATCCGTAGACATATAGTTTGACGACTTTAGAGACCGTTGACTCTGGCACACTTTTCGGTGCGAAGCGGGTCCAACGGCGGACATCGTTTTCGCCCGAAATTATCATTTTGCCCCTGTGTCCAGAATTGGACTTAAGGACAGGCAATCCTAGCTGATTTGACCCTTCTGGACATGTTGGTGATATTTGTTTTACCATCCGACAATGTTTGTAGCTATTTTCTCTAGGTGTCACCATTAGTTAGTCAATTTCTATTTTTCCGTAATTCGGAATTAGTACAACCTCGTAGTTTAATACTTAGAGACTAGAATTGATCCCCCTTTGACCATGTTGACTATATTAACCAAAAATTAACTATAGGTCAACCATTGCCTTAGTTTGACCCGGATTGAACTAGAACTTGACTAGTTGGCTTTAATTTTGACTTTAGTTGACCTAGTGGACTTGTTGATTTGGCATTGACCTAGAAGGACCTAGAACTATCTAGAATGCACTGTAGATTAATTTTATTTCATGTTAGACTCTTTTGTGACTTGTGATTGCTCTAAATAGGACACTGTGACTCCAGTTGGACATCTACATTTATCAGCGACTTGGATTACCAGGCGAGTACATTCTCTGATCATTTTATACTTGCTTGGACGTATTTACTTGTTATAGACTAGTTTACTTGTTGCTGACACGATGTTATCACGGATTAATACTATATGGATCTCTACATGCGATGTTATCCCCCTCGGGAGCATCGGGTACCTGTGTCATGTGCGTTTCACTTACATCATGTACTCCATGCTTTCATTTATCATGTGCACTCATGTGATCATGTACTCTCGTGTTCACTGAGCCCCTCATGTTTATTATCCATGTGCACTCACATAGTGAGCTTCATGTGGAATCATGTACAATAACATAACTGTTCAGATCCTTGTGTATTGATTGGGGTACGGGGGAGTAGAAGTGGTTATGTGATCAATCACCAAAATGTATTCATGTGCGACCCCATAGTTTATTCATGTGCAACCCAAGCTGTTTACATAACCATCTTGTGCTCTAAATCACTAGTCACTGATAGTTCTCTATTTATAGTAGATATTTCATTACAGTTCTCTCTTTCTTTATGTACATTTCTTTACAGCAGTTCATGTATATTATTCTATAGCTTGTTTCATATTTCCTTCATGTTATGACTTGTGTGAGAGATATGTGCCCGTTCCTGTCCTGATTGGACCTGTTGATAAAATTTTACAGGTACTTGGAGTTCACAGTTAGCCTAGAGGACACTGGTAGAGCTTGGAGTGTTTACCTAGAGGTTGTTCATTTTCTGTATTGTTTGTCTTAGAGTTGTATTAGAAATCTTGAGTTTGTTTAATGAAACTATTTTACTATCACTCCTGATTCTCTCTCTTGTGGATTATCTTATCTATTTCATCGTGCTATTATCTATCTTTAGAGTTGTGATTGAGATAGTATCTTTATGTGTTTGTCCTCCGTCTGGAGAGTATAGCATACTGTTTTAGATGTGACTATGACCTAGAACAGCGTTCTACCGCCGACACTGCGGCGTAGGCTGGACGTACCCACGTCTCGTGCCCTAAAGCTAGGGTGCGGGTCGTGACAGTCCAGGACCACGTTTCGGAACAGGGGGTAGAACAACATCAGTGGGATTATTTTCAAACTGTTTTTCACAATCTGGAACTGGACGAATAGCACATGAATATAACTTCCGGTAATAATCTGATGTCCAATACTGCTCCACAAAGTCGTAAACAGATTTATCTGAACCAACTCTGATGCATTGTATTGCATGGCTGCATGGGAATCCATATACCTTCCATCTACGACAACTACAATGACAATCAAGAAGATTCACCATATGGGAGGAAGTATCTGCGATCACCTCAAATTCAAAATCACCGGACCGATATACCCTATAACACATGCCATCATCTGTAAGCTTCTTCAGCATATCCTCAGCGTATGGAGTCAATTTGCTATTCAAACCAATTGCATCCTTGTGGCGATCCGAAATCATCTTCATCATCTTCACACGGATGACATTTACAATTGCTGATATAGGCAATTTCTTCTCAGCCTTTATCCATGCATTGAATGACTCTGCACAACTAGAAGCAACCTTACCGTATCTACATCCCGGGAAGAATGCGTTTGACCAGTGTTCAGGTTTTTGTTTATTCATCCAATTCACAACATGCCCACAATTCAGATCATAAATCTTCTTGATTGCTTGTCTATACCCACCTTTATACAAAAAACAAATAATTAATAAAGAATTAGGTCAATTCACAAAATTATTAAAAATAAGTGCATTCTCATAAGGATAATAGTCATTCTCCGTTCAAAAGCTAACGGAGAATGATATTCTCCGTTCTATGCAAGACGGATAATACCATTCTCCGTTCAAAAGCTAACGGAGAATGCTATTCTCCGTTCTATGCAGGACGGAGAATGGACATTCTCCGTGTTAAAACACACGGAGAATGACTATTCTCCGTCTTTCTGACGCGAAGAATGGTCATTTTCCTTGTTAAATTAATGGTAAATGCATAGAAAATGTGCATATATCTGTCTCATTAACACACCTAGAGTTAGAGCATATACTGCTTGCCTCCAAGCTTCAAGTACATGCGGATACACTCTTTCATTTCCTTTCTCTTTCAGCGGTATGTTATTCTTCATGTGATAATAGCAATAGCTATGATAATCATTAGGAAACACTTTAGGGACTTCAGAAACTAGACCGGTGCCTTGATCCGAAAGAAAAACAATACGCCTACTACATCCAACAACATTCTTCAGATTTCTAAGGAACCATTCCCAATTATCGCCATCTTCGCCTGAGACTATACCGTATGCAATAGGGTAGAACTGTTGGTTACCATTCTTCGCTGTAGCAGACATCAAACATCCTCTAAACCTACCTGTAAGGATAGTAGCATCCAAATATAGCATCGGACGACAATATTGAAAGCCTTCTACGCAAGCCCCATATGAAAGAAAAAGCCGCTCAAACCTCATTGATGAATCATCTTTCTGGAAGTCGATAACGGAACCATTATTGGTTTCCTTTACCTTGTTGACATACCAACACAAGTCACTGTAAGATCTAACATCATCTCCGTACATTTCCTGGTGCACCAGCCTAATTTCATGGTATGCCTGTCCATATGTAACAGATAAGCCGTAGTCGACCTTGAAATCATCGACAACAGATTTTGCGGACTTTTTAGGATGCATCCGAACAATGTCACTAACCAAACTTTTCATAAACTTTGCTGGAACAACCAGATTACCTTTATCCATATAGCCAGCTCCACAATTATGTTCTCCCACATACCTCTTCACCTCAAAAATTTGATTATCTTTCGAAATAGATATAGCATGGAAGCTCCACAAACAAGCATGTGTCTTGTAATTCTTGCAGCAAACAGTATACCTCCCCGGCTCAGATTTCAAAATGTGGAATCACTAAAACAAAAAACCCTTTCAATGACGGCTAAAAACCGTCATTAATGACGAACCATGACGCTTTTTTTCTCCACAGCAACCGTTATGAAAACGGGTGTTATAAATGTTTTTTAAAAGCATCATAAAATAACCGTCATGAATATGATGAGTTTCTGCTACACTTATTTTCAGCGTAGTTTGAAAGCGTTATGAATAGATAATCTGTATAGACTCAATTCAGCACATTTATAACGCTCAATTCTGCACATTTATATATTACTTTCCAAAAAATTATAGATCAATGCTCAATGTTGCTCAATTCAATTTCAAAACATTCATTTTGAACCATATTCACAAGAAAACATCTAAATGTTATAGAGTACCATTTAATCCATTTACAAATATATAGATAATATATATCACCATCTTCATTACATTTTTTCAAAATAGGACATCCAAATACATATATTTACAACTACTACTAGTAAGTAGACCATCAAAACTATTACTACATTGGCTTCAACTTTGAGCACATCAAAACTGTCGGCATCACGTAGCAAAACCCTGAAAAAGATAAAAAAAAAATATTACCAAAAGACCACCTTCATGTCTTAAGAGTTGGTATCAAGTTTCCAACAAGAAACTAGCAATTGAGGATCATGTAATAAAATACTTTCATATATATTGAATCTAAGAATGCATTAAAATACCTACCTGTAGTAATAAACAGTCCACTCAAAGAGTGAAAGAAACAGGCAACTCAAAGAATGCAATCAAATGTGAAAGAAACAGGCCACTCAAAGAATGCAATCAAATGTCATATTTATACACAGGACATAAAAAAGTTACTATTAACATATATCACTTTCCTTGATAACATCTCCATAGAAACCATACCTATAAAACCATACCTATTTGTCTAAACAACCACCTGAAGTCCAGGCCAGATGGTTTGAAGACTTGTAAGTTCCCAGTAGGTAGCTCTTCCCGTCCTCATATCAGCCTCATGGTTTGGACCATTAGAAGAAAAAAAAATATTAGTCTTCCTAATTAAAAAAAAACAAGTAACATGAGTACATATAAAACAATAGGAAACATGAGTATACATGAAATTATTTTTATGTAGTTAGAGAGTTCGACATCAAAATGGCATAATCTACCAAATTGCTTGGTCTTGTACTGAGAAATCAAACTCTCTTGGTCCTGTAACGAGCAATAGTTTGTTCTACAATGACATTTTTCCCATGTACAAAATGGCGACAAACATTTACCTATGTTCAGAACCATGAAAACAAATTTGATACATTTGCATTTAGAAAAAAATATCTTAAAAACAACATCTATATTTGAAAAAAATACACAAAAAAGGAGAGCAAGGAACATTTATACAGAGTCAGCCAAGCCATTCCTTCTTCAATTTTGCTAGCAGTAACACAGGTAACAAAGTATCAGACAAGGAAGTGGTACATACACCCACATCCATTCCTTCTTCAATTTTGCAGCAACAAAGGTAGTAGAGTATTAAACATAGTATCAAACCCATACAAACAATAATAGAATCACCAATGTAACAACAGAGCTCAGGGAACACATACCTTCTTTGCATTGTCGACATCTTTCTGGCTAAGAAAAGCTTTGTTGGTTGGTTGATGAGAGTAACCTCGCCCACATCATATCGGTAATCACAACTTCGTTTTGTGTTTCAGTCATCCTCTGCAAGTTGGTACAAATATTAGAACCAATAAATTTTTTCCAAGAATTGTACTGCTGGGATAAAACAAAATAGTGTCTTGGAACCAAACTTGCCATGTTGTGAAAGCATGGTGAATATGCATGTGTTTGTGCACGTCTAAGTCTATGAAAGCACGATGTAATGGAAGCAGGAATTGTAACATGAAGCTACCTCGAACATGTTACTATGACACTCCTTGGGAGGATCGTATTCGTGCAACAAGTATGCAACTGAACAAAATCCTGACCAACTTCATAAAAGTATGCAACTGAAAACAAGACCAATGCAAAAGTGGTTTTAAATAAAATACCATATACGTATTATGAGAAAGAAGAAGTGTGTACGGGGTATTGCAGACTTACACAAATGAACAAAAACATAAAAATAAACTTGCAATTTCAAAATCCAAAAGATTACAAACTATCTTTTAGAAAATTGGATTGAGGACCATAAAATGAAATATACAGAATATATTTGATGGCAACAAAAATATAAGTACCTGTCTCGGGCCATGATATGCAACCTTTCAACAATTTTGAGCAAGAAGAAATATTACCACATCCAATCTTTATTCAATAACCGACAATAATAAAAAATCGTACAATGCCACTTTTTTCTTACTTTGCAAACTCTCGCGGGAAGACACGTCATGAATTTGATGGTGTCATATTATAGTTCATCTTAATGTTGTCTAGTTATTTTAGTTTTCTTAGTTAGTCTTGTATGTGTCCTCTCGCATACATATTTATTTGGTTTTGAGCCCCAACCAAAGCAATCCCAATAAAATTCCAAAATGTAGCAATTTTAACAAACAATGCATAATATTCCCAATTGATATAAAGAAAGAAGGCAGCAGCACAATGAAGTTAAAGGAAGGGTACAAGTAACTAGGTAGGTACCTTCGATGCAGGGTTGCAGGAGGTCTCCTTCCGCCTCGGTCGTGTCGTCCCTGCGGATGATGGTATCGATGGCGTCGTTAGTCCGCTCCCACAGCGTCTTCAGGTCCATGTACTCTGCCTGAAATTTTCGAAACGGGCTTTAGAAAAAGAAAATTTTGGGGAATTTAGCAAGCAGGCAATTGTGACTTCGGTTGGGACCAAATAGGTCGACCACCGACCGATACACACCCCTAAATGCAGATACTCATGAATGAGTTTGAAAAAATTAGAAACTCAAGGGTTCCTCTAGGATTTTTGAAAAACAAACAAATTGAAACTTTAAGGAGTTCATACCTAATGGAATGGAACAACTGCCTGACAGCAGCATTTTGTTGTTGTTGAGAAGCAAGTCTTTATATCCAACCTATCTAAGATTTAATTAGAGCAAGAGTTTCCTACTAGTCCTGCAACAAATTTCCTTCTAACCCCTTCTTTGCTAGTCAAAGAACCAATATATATTTGATCAGAGTACAATTTAAAGGAGACAACTAGGCAACTATGGTTGCAATACCTTGTCGGAAAAAAATATTGGTAGCTCAAGATCGTCTAATATTATTAGTATTACGTACTCTATTTTAGAAGATTAGCATTTTGAGATCACAGTAAATCAAGTACATCTTGGAAGTGTATAACCCTAAATTTCGACATGCATATACAAAACCTATAAAATTTATATAATATTCAATCGTACAGAAGTAAAGAAAAAAGAAAACTAGCTTACAAGTACATCAAGCATTTGTGATAAGTTCTCAGTATGATTCGTTCCCGCATGCACCAATCAGAGGTGAATAAATAGAAAGAGCGGAGAAGGATGGAAACTCAACACCTGCACACTGGCTTTCAGCAAGCAATCTGTATTTTCTTTCAATCCCAAGCCATGGAGACCATAGAATTTGATAGCCTCGCTTCCTTGAAGGTCAAGTTGGCCGTGTACTCGAGGCTCTTTGATGCACCAGGAATCGCTTGTGTAAAGTGGAAACGACGTGTCTTCCCTTCATCCAGTAGGGAGCAGCAGAAAGACCATAAAAGCTGCCAATTGGCAATGAAAGGAAAAACGAAATTATCAATAACCCGAGGTGAGGTATGTAGAATGGCACAAAACTAAAAATGATCGACCTTGATTGAGTCAGTACAGAAAAAATTTCTTTGGACCCTCTGTCCATCTGGGAGACGAATTCCAACTCTGCAGAGAACTTCCTTGCTTGCTTTTGGCTCTTCAGGGAGAGGGGGATATTCGAGCTTATCATCAGAACTGGTCTCAGAAAAAATTAGAAAAAGAAAATCTTGAACCTCCCGCGCAGCGTCACGACCGTGCCCGCGGCGGCGGGCTGGCGGAGGCTGACGTCGGACACGGCGCCGCTCCCGTTCAGAACGCAGACGCCGCGCTGGCGGAGGCTGACCTCCATCACCGGCTTCAGGTCCTCCGACGACCCCTCCGATATGGTCGAGATCGCACCTCGGCTAAGATCCATCGATCAGAAACCCTAACCTAACTCTTGAGGAAATTGGGGGAGAAGAGGTTTGGAGAGATGCTGCTCCTTAGAAAATGGATGAGAAATGAATTTTCTCTCCACCCACTTAGCTTTTATACAGTGAAAAAATTACAAGTTTGCCACCGCTCTAAAGTATTAATGACGTTTTGTTTTATAAACGTTATAAAAAGCCCAAAATTAGTCCAAACCGTTATAGAAAAAAGGTATTTTTCAACTTGATAACGCTTATGTATCAGCCGTCATTAAAACTCCCTGTCGAGCGTCATTAAAAGGGTTTTTTGTTGTAGTGAATGGATGACGAGATTCAAAACATACCTTTCTAACAGCATTCCTAACTTCTTCAACACCATTTAGAAAAATCTGACCAACACCAGTAATTGATCCATGTCACATATCCGATTTCCTCTTCTTCACTGTCTCAGTTGAGCCCTCATAAAATTGTACTACTCGTTTGTCCTTTACATTAGGAGAACATCTACTCAAAGAACTAGAAGAGGAAGACGAAGGTCCCATGTGAAAGCTTTGACAAGGAAAAGATGTTGATGAAGAACATTGAGAGTATATTTGCTCCACATATAGATCAAAACTCACATCGTGAGTACCGTTAAAACCACCAACCAATGAGCGAAGCCAAAAATCACTTTCAACATACAGTTCAGTCCCATCAGAGTGCAAAAACCTGAAACGGAAGGAAAGTGGATCCAAAGAAGTCCATCGATCGCACACTTTATTCTTTAAAAAATCCACGGTACTTTCATGTGTGACACGGCAGGAAACTATGTCTCCCTTGAAACAAAAGTTAACTAAACAACTTGATTCCATATCTTCCCCCCCTGATAACATAAAAACATAAGAGGTCACAAATAGAACAATAAAATTCTCGTCTAATAATGATTATTCTCCGTCTAAAAATAACGGAGAATAAATGTCCTCCGTTTGGAACCAACTTATAATGACATTCTCCGTCTAAAGTAAAACGGAGAATGACATTCTCCGTCTAAAGTAAAACGGAGAATGACATTCTCCGTCTAAATATAACGGAGAATGATTATTATCTGTCTGTAACAATAAAATTCTCGTCTAATAATGATTATTTTCCGTCTAAAAATAACGGAGAATAAATATCCTCCGTTTGGAACCAACTTATAATGACATTCTCCGTCTAAAGTAAAACGGAGAATGACATTCTCCGTATAAAGTAAAACGGAGAATGACATTCTCCGTCTAAATATAACGGAGAATGATTATTATCTGTCTGTAACAATAAAATTCTCGTCTAATAATGATTATTTTCCGTCTAAAAATAACGGAGAATAAATATCCTCCGTTTGGAACCAACTTATAATGACATTCTCCGTCTAAAGTAAAACGGAGAATGACATTCTCCGTATAAAGTAAAACGGAGAATGACATTCTCCGTCTAAATATAACGGAGAATGATTATTATTTGTCTGTAACTTATGGTTAATGTTCATTCTCCGTATAAAAACATACGGATAATGATCTTTATAAGAAGTAATTGTCATTCTCCGTTTAAATATAACGGAGAATGCTATTCGCACAAAACAACAAGATTAAATATCTCACTAACATTTTCTAAGTTAATAATCTTCATAACAAATTCAAATTCAGCATAAATTTCGAGATATACAAGCTGATGGATGAATTTCTACAGATCTGAACTCTCACCTTGTTTTAAGATCTATAAAAAGAAAAGAAGAAGATCTTCTATCCACAATTGACCTAATCGCCGGAAACCACGAAGATGATGATGATGATGATGATGATCGATGATGATGAAGGATGATCGACGTTCGACTGACGAAAACCACAGTGAACTACGAACGATTTTGCGATCTCTAATAAAGATTATATCAATTAATTTCAAATTTCTCGTGAAGAAGAAGAAGAATACGAATTTCTCAATCCAAATCTGAGTTTGCGAATTCATAATTATATATAGATGTCCAAATTTGCGCGAAGGGGTATTTTTGGAACTATGATAATGGCAAATTTTGTAAATACATAGCAACTAGAGAGAATCTTGAAATATTTAACGTGGAAAAACTTAATTCTGGACATTTCATAAAAATAATCCAGCGGGTGGGCATTTCATAAAAGCCCACCCCGAAATTGGGCTTCTCAGCAATTTCCAGTTAATATATATTATAACTTTGTATAAAATTCAATTCGGTGTAATATGGCCATTAAACTTTGGACAATTTAATCCGTTAATATTCGATGTAATATGGCTCACTGGTATTCTGTCTATAGACTCTGATTCTTAGGGGTTTTGTTTGTTGCTATCGGCTCGCTTAGCTTCTGGAACTCCAAAACCTATATTTGTTTTATTCTTAGTTTTTTTTTTTTTTTCGCCGATTGGTATCTTGAGTGTTATGGATGCTCTGTACAGCGTCCAGGACACTACATTGGACAACCATATTTTTCTAGACATCCAAATCTAATCAAATATATGATAAAATTTATATTAAATATTTAATTTGATTAGATTTACAAATCTGTATTAAATATTTGATTTGATCACATAGTATGTCCATCATTGATTAAATATTTGATTTGATCAGATTTTGATGTCCATAATTGTGCCTGACTATTTTATTGAATGAATTTTCTATTTTTGGATTTCCTAATTTAGGAATTCCTATGACTAAAGTAGGACTAAAGTAGGATTTCTCATATATATATATATATATATATATATATATATATATGGGTTGAGGGTAGAGGCACAAAAGAGCAAGAGTTTCAGGCACAAAAGAGAAACTCCTTAATTGCTCTTAGGGCTTGGCGTCCAAGACAACAAGCTTGGGGTTCGAGATAGAAGGAAGAGAAGGTCTGTTCGAAAAGTAGTCGTCATTACGGTCGCTGCGGGTAGGGTGAGTGATTTCAATTATAATTTCACTTTTTCTTGTTCACTTCGATGATGGGTTGAACTCAAGAATTTAATATCGAGGGTGGTCTTAATTAAAACTGAGTTTTTTCCCCTCCATAATACTCGTGTTCTTACCTATAATTAGTAAATGGTTGGAATTATATACTGCTTATGAACCGATACAACTAATACGGAATCTATTAGTATTATTTATTAAAAATATCATTAGTATACTTTTATTGTGTTAAAAATACACCTTACTTCATGACACTTAACATGGTGAATCTGTTGGAACGCTCTACTTCATGACAGTTAATAAAGAGAATCTAAAAGATGAGTATTTCACAAATTAATAATAATTTTAATAAATATAGCAGGTTGAACCTCCTCGTTAGCGTCCGTGACCGAATCCAGTTTACATCCCAACAAGTGGTATCAGAGCGCTTGTAGGTTACGTGCTGCTGATCCCAACATTATACATTATATAGGTCAGGAATAACAAACATATTCTCATCTTCTCAATTCCCAAACAATCCAGACCGTAAAAGAATTCTAGTGATTATTGAATTTGAGCCCCCTCTGAGAATGAGCCATTATAATATCCTTTGTTACACCAATTAGTGAATATCGACATAAGTTTAGTTTAGTTATAACTCAATGATTGAGTTGGTGTCGAGCATAGGCTAAGGTGTTAACTGACCCGTGTCTCGATCAGGAGAGCATGAGTGGAACCTTTGTGTTTATCTTAGCAAAAACTGTTGGTTTATGTACGATCTTTCTGAAAACTAAACATTTTACTATGCATGCTTTGAAATTTCATTTTCATTTCCCTTCTTTACATTGCAAGGTCCTGATTAACAATTTGTTCAAAATTTATTTTCATTCCAAGAGTAGTTGTGTTTTATTTTTTGAATATTTTTTTTGCCATTCTGATGCAATGAGATTTTTTTGTGTCTGTGTTTATTTTGTGTTATTTTCGGGTGACATCTCTTGTTCGTCATTTCCTGCTGCTTTGATGTTTTTTTCGTGTGTTTTTTATTATTTTATTTCTTGAATTTTGGGTTGAAAATACCATTGTAGCATTATTGAAGGAAATATAATAATATAATATGAATATTAAGTTTTGACGGCATCATTTTTGGGTTCGTCTCAGGTCTCAAAATCTAAAGTCCGGCAGTGTCTTCAACATAATGCATCCAGCCAACTATGTCCCAGTGTATGTTATGCTTCAAGTTAAGTGTATTCTTCGACACCCTCCAGCTATCATCTAGAGACAAATGGAATTAGTTCTATGAGTATATATATGCACTTACTTGATCTAAACTACTTTGTTTTCTCCCTATAGTTGGGGGTGGTCAATGTTGACAATGTGTTCGAAAACCCCGAAGCCCTCCGCTCACAGCTCAAGCAACTGAGAGCAGCAGACGTGGACGGAGTGAAGGTGGACGTGTGGTGGGGGATCATCGAAGGAAACGGCCCGAAGAAGTACGACTGGAGGGCTTATCGGAGCTTGTTCCAAATGATAAAGGAGGAGAACCTGAAGCTGCAGGCTGTCATGTCGTTCCACCAGTGCGGCAGCAACGTAGGGGACAATGTTATGATCCCGTTACCGAAATGGATCCGCGACATAGGGGCTACTAACCCTGATATCTACTACACCAACAGGAGGGGTTCGAGGGTTGAGGAGTACCTCAATAGTGCAATGGCCTTGGAAATGCTTTTTCAAGAACGATGCGGCTTGGAGGTTTGATCCAGTGTTTGATAAACATAAAATTGACTAATTTATTTTGAGTTATCGGTGGCTCATAGTGCATCCTTTTTTTTCTGTTCTAGATACATCCATGTTTATGCCCCTTAGGCCATAGACTGTCGCCCATCATGTCCTGACTGCAACAAAAGCAATTTGTTTTGCATGTTGCTGAATATGATCCTCATACCACCTATGACTTTCATATCTTAAGTCAAAGAAATCCAGAAAACAAATACTTGTGAAAAGATTAAAAAATTTGTAAAGTAAAGTTGGAGCCTAGGGAGCATAGTATAACTTAAGCCTTACAGATTGTTGCTATGTTATAATGACAGCTCTACAGAGACTTCATGAAGAGCTTCAGAGAGAACATGTCGGATTTCTTGGATTCCGGTATGATCACCCACATCGAAGTGGGATTAGGTCCTTGTGGAGAGCTGAGGTATCCCTCCTATCCACAGAACCAAGGATGGGTTTTCCCAGGCATCGGAGAATTTCAGGTAAATAGCCCTTTACCTTGAAGATACTCAATTGCTTGAAGATATTCAAATGATTGAACAAATCATTCGAGAAACATTTGACACATAATAGGCTAATCATTCATTTGTCATGAACACAAAGTGCCAACATAGATTGTAAATTTTCAAATTACAAAATTGAGACATTAATATCCGGTTAACTAATCGTATTTTGTAGTGCTTTGACAAATACCTACGAGCAGAGTTCAAAGAGGCTGCAAGATTGGCAGGTCACCCTGACTGGGACCAGCCAGACGACACGGGAGAATACAATGACACACCCAGCGACACCAAATTCTTCGGAGCAGACGAAGCATATCTTACCCAAAAAGGAAAATTTTTCCTCGCATGGTATTCCTACTCGTTGATCAAACATGCGCATAACATCCTTGATATAGCTAATCATGCTTTTATGGGCTGCAAACTTAAGCTCGTAGCTAAAGTAAGTTTTGCTCAAATACCAGTTTATGTAAAAATATGGGTCCAAGTTGTTGATGTCTTCTAATAATGCATACTGATATGTATACTATTATCACAGGTCTCCGGAATACATTGGTGGTATAGAGATGATTGTCATGCAGCAGAGCTCACAGCAGGATATTATAACGTGAAGGACCATGACGGATATAGAGCCTTAGCCAGAATGATATCAGTACACCATGGTACTCTTAACATCACTTGTGTCGAGATGAGAAACTCCGAGCAGAGCGAAGAAGCTAAGAGCGCGCCTGAGCAACTTGTTCAACAGGTATAATCAATAAAAGTTATTGCTGCATTGAGATATTGTAAAATAACTAAATGGTATGACACATGAGGACAAGTTTTCATAACCAGATATTTAGTGATGCTTGGAGGGAGAATATTGAAGTGGGATATGAGAATGCACTCAACCGGTTCGATAAGAATGCTTATAACAAGATATTGAAGATTGCAAGGCCAAATGGAGTCAACCGAGAAGGGGCACCAAAACTGAGGATTAGTGCACTGACATGTCATCGTCTCGGTGATGATCTACTGGAGACCAACAATTTCAACTTGTTCAAGATATTTGTCAAGAAAATGCATGCTGATCTGGTAAAATTTCTTATTGATACTCCTTGACCCAACGTAAGAATGCTATAGTTTTGGTGCAATGGTAGACACTTTAACATCTATATCATTTTATACTGCATTATTAAATATCCATGGGTGTAGCTTTGCTAAAAGTTTGACTTATTTCACAGGCTTACTATCCGGATCCATCAAAGTACTTCAAACCCATAATCCCCCTTCCGAAATCAAAGCAAAAGTCGGCGTTCATAATGGACGATATTTTGGCTGTAGCGAAAGTGAAAATGATAGCATCTTGCCCATTCTATGTAACGGAAGTGATAGCACCTTTCCCGTTCGATGAAGAAACGGATATGCCTGTTGCCTGACTCCTCAGGCAGGCCTCAGTTTTGTAACACTAGTGCTGTAAAATATTTGATTTGTAACTTCTTAATTATCAAACTTTTAGTCATGAATATACAAGATTTGAGCAGGTGGATTAACCATCAAAGTTTAGAATTATAAACTTTTGTTCTCTCAATACAGAATTGCGTAAGGATTCGTATTGCATTGGAATAATTTATTTATGTTTTGTTTTCTCATAGCAGAGTCGAGATTTGCTCAGGGTTGAAAGAAGCAGCGACGAGTACTTGATATGGATTTGTTTACTCGATACAGATTTGCTTACCAATTCGGATTTCATTGGAATACTTTGTATTTGTTTTTTCATAGCAGAGTAGCCTTTCGGAATTATGGAACTTAATTTGGAGTGAGCATTTGGTCGAACCAAACCCAAATTATTTGTAACCGAACGGAAACGGAATATGTAGCAACTAAATCGGATCATTTCGTTGGTGAACCGAACCCGAAGGGTTGATCGGTTTCTTTGGTCCCTTCTAGAGTGGGCAGGATTAGGGTTTTGGGTGCCTGGAGCTTTCCATTGTTTAAAAAAGAAAACTACACAAGTAATTTCATTGTTTAAAAAATAATGACAATCAAATATCCAAATTAAGTTTTTCATATAAAAAAAAATTAATTCCAAGAAAAAAAATTATTGTAGAATAATGTTTATAGAATTAATTTCTTTCCAACATATTTTCCACGCACCCTTAGAATTTATTTTTTAAAAAAGTTCTTACGGTAATAAAATTTTCCATTGTTTCAAAATAAAACTTCTAAGGCTTTGATAGCTTTAGCAAATAAAACAACCTAGCAGTATTACTATTTACATTCATACACTGCACAATTAAATTACCCAGAGCTGGCCAAAAGCTACAATTCAACAACAGGTGATAGCAGTATGATTTATTTCAAGCATGTGTCTAAAATAAAGATAAAAGAAAGAAAAAAAATTGAGTTGCACCCCACTTTTGTTATCCATATTCAAGATGCACCCCGCACAATTACCAAAATGTAAGACATCTCCCACTTTTGACGAAAACCGTCCATACTTGACGGTCAACCCCTTTGACTGACATTTTTTGACGAAAATATCCTCGTCTTTTCCATTCCCAAACCCAAATCCTAATCTCTCCTCCTGCTCCCGCTCTGCCCCCCTCCCCCGCTCCCGCTCCGCTGCGGTGTCCCCGCCTCGTAGCTGTCACGCCCCCACCCCGCCCCGCCGCACCAATCACCACTACCACCATTACCATCACTACCACCACCATCACCATAACCATCACCTTCACCAACACCAACATCACCACCACCGCCCCCGCTCTGCCGCTCCCCTTCCAGGACTTGTCGTGGACTTGCTTCCTGGAGCCCCCGGGCTTGTTCTTCCGGGAGGAGGCTGGGGGCTTGAGGGATCCGGAGAAGCAGGAGGAGGAGATGAAGTGGCGGGTGTGGGGGAAGCGAGGAAGGGAACCAGCGGGGCTTGAGTGGAAGGAGGAGGGGGTGGTGGTCTTCTCTCCGTCGTGGGAGTCCCGGGAAGGAGACTGGACGTAGTACGCCGGCCGGAGCGGGGGCGCGGTATAGCGCCCCGCTTTCGATAGGCGACGGAACTTCATAATATGCTAGCGCCGAGTCAGATCGGCCGGGAACTTAGATGGCCATCTGACTCGATCGCTAAGCTTGGTAAACGTTAACGCCTTGCGGCATCGATTCAAATTGATTTGGACGGAAGTTACGAGAATCGATCCAACTAATGGAACGACTTCTGTTGGAATAAGTCCTAGATGCAGCGGGCTGCGTCTCGACGAGTGAGCTC
This sequence comes from Iris pallida, assembly GCA_029216955.1. NCBI lineage: Eukaryota > Viridiplantae > Streptophyta > Magnoliopsida > Asparagales > Iridaceae > Iris > Iris pallida. Next base: position 957,187 of record JANAVB010043020.1, on the reverse strand, counting down.
TCTATAAGAGTCCCTTCGACGGGACCGGACCGCTGTATGGTTTTCTTGGAGCTTTACCGCTGGGCTTGATTGAAGTGCTTTCGCGTCGTTTTCATGGATGCAATTACAAATTTCGATGCAAGGGGAAAAGAAGGAAATCTAGCAAAGTGTTGATGCATTGCAAGAGCTCGCGTAACTAAGGATTGACGTTGCGTAGCGCTTCGACGACCTGCACAAAGCAAAGTGATCGGTGGGTGATTCGGCCCCTTCTTTTCTACTCTGTCCCGCAAACTTATTCCTTGTTTCGAATTCATTCAAATCGATCGATGCCAAGTTAATTGCATGCCAATCCACTAAGTCCAAGAACTCGGGAAAACGTATCGATTTAGAGAAATTCACTCTGAAAATACAAGTCTATCACATAAACCAGAAAGTTTAAGGTTCTAGTAAAAAGATAGACTATTTTACGTGCTGCAAAATATTATGAAACGTCGATCGTGGGTTATGATGCCTCAGACAATTTGGTGCCTACGGGACGCTAAATCGGAGTACGGCTTGGGGAAAATGAAACGTTGCATGAGTTGGGGGAAATGATAATGTCGTTCAATACTGTCCGCGCTATACAAAACTGGTTGCATATATAAACTGTTCACGCATTGGCATGGTCATGGACAGCTTGTGCACAAGTTGATATTTTCCTCGAATCGATATCCGGGGCATCGGAATCGACTCGACCTAGGGGGAATGAATAATCGTGCTTCGATACTGATGCATTGCGGGACCGTCAGTCAGGCTTGCAACCTAGACTGAGCGGGCCGAAATGCCGTTGAGATAGTCCCACGTGATGTGTAACATCAATGACCGCATATAAGATAGTAGCATGCTCACCTATTGTCTTATGCAGGTGTGAATATTATCTCTGTTTTTATGCAGGGACGAGCACGGCCGTGGTAAGAAATATGATATACTGCTATGGTTCACTGTATGCTTTATTACGCAAAGATGGCTATCGAATATGAACTGAATTCATTTAGTTCTAATAAAAAGACAACTCTAAAGCATGCCTACCCTAACGATCAGAGTCGGTTTAGACGAGTGGGTTCGTCTCGTCCACTTAGCAAGTGTGCTAATCCCATTCACCCAATTTCCCCAGGTGCGATGGGCGCGCTCAACTAAACTGGAGCTGAAGTACGGAGAGGCGTTTTGAAGCTCTTCCTATGCTGAAGTATTTTGAAGCCAATTCAAGTCGACGGCTTATGTATAAAGGGGCGAATATATGGGACGACAAGCGTTATTTCAGGCAACTTGTCGAATTGTATTTCCTTATGTTTTCAATCAATGTAGCCGCAACGGCATCCAATGTAAATTACGACTTGCACTTCGTTGCAAGCTATGAATGAAAAATATTTCTATCTTCCTATACTGCGCCTTATATTCTGATGTGATTTGTGAAGTTTCGACTTGGCGTATTTATATCAAAATCAAAAGATAACCATTTGAGAACTTGTCATCTTGCCTTGCACGAGCGCAACTCCAGGCTCGTGCGGCATCACGCCTTAGCGAGGACGATCGAATCGGCAAAGTAACACCGGGGACGAACGGTTTGTCGACTCGGGGCGTGACAAATTGGTATCAGAGCTCAGTTATGTTTCCTCGGATTTTTGAAAGATGTTTCATTATTGGAATGTCCGTTGCGATGGCTCGATTGAAAGCTTGTCGACATGTTGCGTGAAATAAAAGTTCCATACAGGTAAGCCCGTAGATATTTTTGAAAAATACTAACGGGTTTACTCTGTTTTGTAGGAATGACTAAGAAAAGGAACAATCCCGCCCCAACCCAAACTGTAGATAGTACGTCGAGCACAAAAAGTACTGAGCCTAGCGAGACGACTATGCAGAAGATGCTACAGTTGATGGAACTGCAGCAGCAGCAGCTACAGACACAATTCAAAGCCCAATTCGAGGCGCAACAAAAACAGATGAATGCCCTAACTCAGATAGTGAGCAGAATGGCGGGCAATACCAAGACGACGGACGAAGAGACCGAGGAAAAGCAAGGCGACCAAGAAGAAAACGAGGAAGAAGAGACTCAACCGCAAATGATAGATTCTTCTTCCTTGTTCAAGGCAAAGGAGTTCCGCAAGATGAATCCGCCGAAGTTCAACGGCCGAGCGGAGCCTGATGTGATCGTGGGATGGCTCGCGGAAATGGAGGACCTGTTTAATCTGCTTAGCATCGAAGGGTCCCAGCGGGTAACTTGTGCGGCGTTACAGCTGCAACTAAGGGCGTATGACTGGTGGGCCGCTAAAAAGCAGGAAATCTATGAAGCCGATACGGACGCCATAATTTCCTGGAAAATATTCAAACAAGCCTTCCTCGAACAGTACATTCCTCGCGCTGTCCGTCAACAAAAAGAAGACGAGTTCATGACGCTGCGACAGGGAAATATGTCTGTCGACGATTATGATTCGAGCTTCTCAAAGATGGCGAAGTTTGTCGGCGCCTTCCTGCCCAACAAGGAAGCCTGGTGTGAACGCTTCCAAGAAGGCTTAAATGACGAACTGCGAAGGGACGTCATGAATCAGAGGTGCCGAACATACCGTGAATCCTATAATGCCGCTCTTGATAGTGAGCGCATCTTTGGCCGTATGTCGAGTAGAGGCATCCGTAACCACTTCAACAAGCGTCCTAACGACGCCGGCGCCGGGGGATCGGGAATAACAAAGCGTCCGAACAGATTCGATGATCGAGGCCATGGCAGTCAACACTGCACCAGGTGCGGTAGGCGTGGGCACCGAACCGTCGACTGTGTCACGAGATCTTGCTACAAGTGTGGCGAGGTAGGCCATATAGTTACATATTGCCCGCACAAAGGTCCGAATCAACACAACCCACCGAGGAACGTCCCGAATCCGCATAAAGCGCCGATACTGCAAGGCGCGAATGCGGTGCCCGTCAACCATCAGAACCAACGCCATGGAGCTCAAGGTCGAGTTTATGCCTTAACCCGGGATGAGGCGCTTGCGTCCGATACGGTTGTAACAGGTATATTACTCTACAAAGATATACCTGCTCGAGTATTATTCGATTCGGGTGCGACGCATAGCTTTATATCTGCTGATTTTGTGAAAGAAAATAAAATAACCATGCAATCACTAGATATAAATATTAGCGTTAGCACTCCGTCGGGAGTCGATATGCCTGCAAACTTTATTTGTAGGGATGGCCACATTTGCATCGGAGGAAGATATCTATCCTTGGATGCCGTCGTACTAGACATCAAAGATTACGATATAATCTTGGGCATGGATTGGTTGGGCGCTTGTCGTGTAACGATCGAGTGCGCGGAGAAGAGAGTAGTGTTTCATCTTCCTGGCGAGACAGAGTTCTCATATTCGTGCGGTACGGTCTCGAAGGCGGCAATGATGGTGTCGGCAATCTCGGCAAGGCGTATGCTGCGTTCCGGTTGTGCGGGATACTTGGTATCAGTTCGAGACACGCGAAAGGATAATACAAACACGCAGACTGATGTTGTGGCAGATTTTCCTGACGTTTTTCCTGACGAGATGCCCGGGATGCCGTCGGAACGAGAAATTGAATTCAGCATCGACACCTTTTCGGATACACGGTCGATATCCAAGGCGCCTTACCGAATGGCTCCAGCAGAACTGAAGGAGCTGAAGGTGCAATTACAAGAGTTGTTAGACCGCAGATTTATTCGCCCTAGAGTCTCTCCGTGGGGTGCTCCCGTATTGTTCGTGAAAAAGAAGGACGGGTCGATGCGACTATGCATCGACTATCGTGAACTCAACAAGGCGACCGTGCGAAACAAGTATCCTTTGCCGCGAATCGACGACTTGTTTGACCAACTGCAAGGCACGGCAATATTTTCAAAAATCGATCTTCGTTCAGGCTATCATCAATTGAAGATCAAGTCCGACGACATATCGAAGTCTGCCTTCCGCACTCGATATGGTCATTACGAATTCCTCGTCATGCCGTTCGGTTTGACGAATGCCCCAGCCGCGTTCATGGATCTGATGAACCGAGTCTTCCGACCTCAAATAGATAAATTTCTAGTCGTATTCATCGACGATATCCTTGTCTACTCAAAGAATCATGAAGAACATGTAGAACATTTGAAGATGCTACTGCAGATTCTGCGTGAAAACAAATTGTACGTCAAGCAGAGTAAGTACGAGTTCTGGATGAGTAGCGTGACATTCCTCGGGCACGTAATCTCTGCCGAAGGTGTCGCGGTGGACCCAAAGAAGATTGATGCGGTGGTGGATTGGAAACGACCTGCCTCGGCTAGCGACATTCGGAGTTTCCTCGGCTTAGCGGGCTACTACCGTCGATTCGTGCGAAGCTTTTCAAAACTAGCGTCGTCTCTGACTCGCCTCACCCAGAAGGGAGTAGTATTTGAATGGAGCGACGACTGTGAATCCAGCTTCCAAGAGTTGAAGCAACGGCTCGTCTCAGCTCCAATCCTTGCACTTCCAGACGGTCCAGAAGGCTTTCAGATATTCAGCGACGCGTCGGGAACTGGCCTCGGGTGCGTACTCATGCAGAGAGACAAAGTCATCTCCTACGCTTCACGGCAGTTGAAGCAGCACGAGAAAAACTACCCGACACACGACCTAGAATTGGCGGCGATCGTCTTTGCATTGAAGTTATGGCGGCACTACCTCTATGGTGTGGCATGCAGAATCTACACAGATCACAAAAGACTGAAGTACTTATTTACACAACGGAAACTCAACCTACGACAGCGACGTTGGCTCAAACTTATAAAAGATTACGAGCTAACGATCGAGTATACACCGGGCAAGAGAAACGTGGTGGCCGACGCACTCAGCAGAATGTTTATGGGAACACTGGCCATAAACAAGGAAATAAAGCGAGACCTTGAAGCGATGGGTATCGAACTCGGAATTGAGTATCGACACCTGCACCTAGCTCAACTGAAGTTAGGATCGAGCCTGCTTAGCAAGATAAAGACCGCACAGGGGGACGACTCATTCCTGAAGAAAATGTGCGAGCTGATTTCAACGGGAAGGGCGACTGACTTTGCGGAAGACGGAGACGGGACGATGCGACTAAAGGGAAGGCTCTGCATTCCTGAAACTGCCGAACTCAGAAAAGAAATTCTGACGGAGGCGCACTATGCGAAGTACTCGTTACATCCTGGAAGTACCAAGATGTACAAGGACTTGCGCACAAACTTTTGGTGGCACGGCATGAAGAAAGACGTGGCTACGTTCGTATCGCAATGCATGGCGTGTCAGCAGGTGAAGGCGGAACACCAACGGCCAGGCGGCGAGCTGCAGAACATCCCCATTCCCGAGTGGAAGTGGGACAATATCTCGATGGATTTCATTGTGGGATTTCCGAAGACGCCGCGGGAGAATGACGCGATTTGGGTCATTGTTGATAGATTGACCAAGTCGGCTCACTTCATCGCAATTAAAGTAGGATGGAGCGTCGATCGGTTAGCGCAAATCTACGTCGATGAGATTGTTCGACTGCACGGGGTGCCGGCCTCAATAATTTCGGACAGAGACGGGCGATTCCTATCGCGTTTTTGGACAAGCCTCCAAGCGGCGATGGGGACCAAACTGAACTTTAGTTCGACGTACCATCCCCAAACAGACGGTCAGACAGAAAGAGTCAACCAGATCTTAGAAGATATGTTGTGTCTGTGTGCGATCGACCTAAAGACTAGTTGGGATACGCATTTGCCGCTTGCGGAGTTTGCGTATAACAACAGTTATCAGTCGAGTATTCAGATGGCTACATACGAAGCGCTCTACGGAAGGAAGTGCCGTTCGTCGATATGCTGGGATGAAGTCGGAGAGCGATAAGTGCTCGGACCGGAACTGGTGGAACAGGCCGTCGAAAAGGTCCGCTTGATTCGAGATAGACTCCGCATCGCGCAAAGTCGACAAAAGAGCTACGCAGATCTTCGTCGACGTCCGCTAGAGTTCTTGGTCGGGGACCATGTGTTTCTGAAAGTAACGCCTATGCGCGGTGTGATGCGGTTCGACGTTAAACGCAAGTTGAGCCCGAGATTTGTAGGCCCCTTCGAGATCATTGAGCGAGTTGCGACGGTTGCTTATCGGATCGCACTACCTCCTGCCTTAGCTGATGTGCACGATGTTTTCCACGTTTCACAACTACGAAAATACGTGCACGATCCAAGTCATGTGGTTAGCTTCGATCAGTTGGAGCTACGTACTGACTTGTCTTACTCGGAGGAGCCTATTCAAATTTTGGACCGCAAGAAAAAGGTGCTGCAAAATCGGTCGATGTCCTTGGTCCGCGTGCTTTGGCGAAACCATTCAGTCGAGGAGTCGACGTGGGAGATGGAGGCGGAGATGAAAGAGAAGTACCCCGCGTTGTTTGTCTAAATTAAGGTCAGACCCTTGTTCTTATGTTTCGGGACGAAACTTTTTCTTAGTGGTATATTATGTAGCGCCCCGCTTTCGATAGGCGACGGAACTTCATAATATGCTAGCGCCGAGTCAGATCGGCCGGGAACTTAGATGGCCATCTGGCTCGATCGCTAAGCTTGGTAAACGTTAACGCCTTGCGGCATCGATTCAAATCGATTTGGACGGAAGTTACGAGAATCGATCCAACTAATGGAACGACTTCTGTTGGAATAAGTCCTAGATGCAGCGGGCTGCATCTCGGCGAGTGAGCTCTCTATAAGAGTCCCTTCGACGGGACCGGACCGCTGTATGGTTTTCTTGGAGCTTTGCCGCTGGGCTTGATTGAAGTGCTTTCGCGTCATTTTCATGGATGCAATTACAAATTTCGATGCAAGGAAAAAAGAAGGAAATCTAACAAAGTGTTGATGCATTGCAGGAGCTCGCGTAACTAAGGATTGACGTTGCGTAGCGCTTCGACGACCTGCACAAAGCAAAGTGATCGGTGGGTGATTCGGCCCCTTCTTTTCTACTCTGTCCCGCAAACTTATTCCTTGCTTCGAATTCATTCAAATCGAACGATGCCAAGTTAATTGCATGCCAATCCACTAAGTCCAAGAACTAGGGAAAACGTATCGATTTAGAGAAATTTACTCTGAAAATACAAGTCTATCACATAAACCAGAAAGTTTAAGGTTCTAGTAAAAAGATAGACTATTTTACGTGCTGCAAAATATTATGAAACGTCGATCGTGGGTTATGATGCCTCGGACAATTTGGTGCCTACGGGACGCTAAATCGGAGTACGGCTTGGGGAAAATGAAACGTTGCATGAGTTGGGGGAAATGATAATGTCGTTCAATACTGTCCGCGCTATACAAAACTGGTTGCATATATAAACTGTTCACGCATTGGCATGGTCATGGACAGCTTGTGCACAAGTTGATATTTTCCTCGAATCGATATCCGGGGCATCGGAATCGACTCGACCTAGGGGGAATGAATAATCGTGCTTCGGTACTGATGCATTGCGGGACCGTCAGTCAGGCTTGCAACCTAGACTGAGCGGGCCGAAATACCGTTGAGATAGTCCCACGTGATGTGTAACATCAATGACCGCATATAAGATAGTAGCATGCTCACCTATTGTCTTATGCAGGTGTGAATATTATCTCTGTTTTTATGCAGGGACGAGCACGGCCGTGGTAAGAAATATGATATACTGCTATGGTTCACTGTATGCTTTATTACGCAAAGATGGCTATCGAATATGAACTGAATTCATTTAGTTCTAATAGAAAGACAACTCTAAAGCATGCCTACCCTAACGATCAGAGTCGGTTTAGACGAGTGGGTTCGTCTCGTCCACTTAGCAAGTGTGCTAATCCCATTCACCCAATTTCTCCAGGTGCGATGGGCGCGCTCAACTAAACTGGAGCTGAAGTACGGAGAGGCGTTTTGAAGCTCTTCCTATGCTGAAGTATTTTGAAGCCAATTCAAGTCGACGGCTTATGTATAAAGGGGCGAATATATGGGACGGCAAGCGTTATTTCAGGCAACTTGTCGAATTGTATTTCCTTATGTTTTCAATCAATGTAGCCGCAACGGCATCCAATGTAAATTACGACTTGCACTTCGTTGCAAGCTATGAATGAAAAGCATTTCTATCTTCCTATACTGCGCCTTATATTCTGATGTGATTTGTGAAGTTTCGACTTGGCGTATTTATATCAAAATCAAAAGATAACCATTTGAGAACTTGTCATCTTGCCTTGCACGAGCGCAACTCCAGGCTCGTGCGGCATCACGCCTTAGCGAGGACGATCGAATCGGCAAAGTAACACCGGGGACGAACGATTTGTCGACTCGGGGCGTGACAAATTGGTATCAGAGCTCAGTTATGTTTCCTCGGATTTTCGAAAGATGTTTCATTATTGGAATATCCGTTGCGATGGCTCGATTGAAAGCTTGTCGACATGTTGCGTGAAATAAAAGTTCCATACAGGTAAGCCCGTAGATATTTTTGAAAAATACTAACGGGTTTACTCTGTTTTGTAGGAATGACTAAGAAAAGGAACAATCCCGTCCCAACCCAAACTGTAGATAGTACGTCGAGCACAAAAAGTACTGAGCCTAGCGAGACGACTATGCAGAAGATGCTACAGTTGATGGAACTGCAGCAGCAGCAGCTACAGACACAATTCAAAGTCCAATTCGAGGCGCAACAAAAACAGATGAATGCCCTGACTCAGATAGTGAGCAGAATGGCGGGCAATACCAAGACGACGGACGAAGAGACCGAGGAAAAGCAAGGCGACCAAGAAGAAAACGAGGAAGAAGAGACTCAACCGCAAATGATAGATTCTTCTTCCTTGTTCAAGGCAAAGGAGTTTCGCAAGATGAATCCGCCGAAGTTCAACGGCCGAGCGGAGCCTGATGTGATCGTGGGATGGCTCGCGGAAATGGAGGACCTGTTTAATCTGCTTAGCATCGAAGGGTCCCAGCGGGTAACTTGTGCGGCGTTACAGCTGCAACTAAGGGCGTATGACTGGTGGGCCGCTAAAAAGCAGGAAATCTATGAAGCCGATACGAACGCCACAATTTCCTGGAAAATATTCAAACAAGCCTTCCTCGAACAGTACGTTCCTCACGCTGTCCGTCAACAAAAAGAAGACGAGTTCATGACGCTGCGACAGGGAAATATGTCTGTCGACGATTATGATTCGAACTTCTCAAAGCTGGCGAAATTTGTCGGCGCCTTCCTGCCCAACAAGGAAGCCTGGTGTGAACGCTTCCAAGAAGGCTTAAATGACGAACTGCGAAGGGACGTCATGAATCAGAGGTGCCGAACATACCGTGAATCCTATAATACTGCTCTTGATAGTGAGCGCATCTTTGGCCGTATGTCGAGTAGAGGCATCCGTAACCACTTCAACAAGCGTCCTAACGACGCCGGCGCCGGAGGATCGGGAATAACAAAGCGTCCGAACAGATTCGATGATCGAGGCCATGGCAGTCAACACTGCACCAGGTGCGGTAGGCGTGGGCACCGAACCGTCGACTGTGTCACGAGATCTTGCTACAAGTGTGGCGAGGTAGGCCATATAGTTACATATTGTCCGCACAAAGGTCCGAATCAACACAACCCACCGAGGAACGTCCCGAATCCGCATAAAGCGCCGATACTGCAAGGCGCGAATGCGGTGCCCGTCAACCATCAGAACCAACGCCATGGAGCTCAAGGCCGAGTTTATGCCTTAACTCGGGATGAGGCGCTTGCGTCCGATACGGTTGTAACAGGTATATTACTCTACAAAGATATACCTGCTCGAGTATTATTCGATTCGGGTACGACGCATAGCTTTATATCTGCTGATTTTGCGAAAGAAAATAAAATAACCATGCAATCACTAGATATAAATATTAGCGTTAGCACTCCGTCGGGAGTCGATATGCCTGCGAACTTTATTTGTAGGGATGGCCACATTTGCATCGGAGGAAGATATCTATCCTTGGATGCCGTCGTACTAGACATCAAAGATTACGATATAATCTTGGGCATGGATTGGTTGGGCGCTTGTCGTGCAACGATCGAGTGCACGGAGAAGAGAGTAGTGTTTCGTCTTCCTGGCGAGACAGAGTTCTCATATTCGTGCGGTACGGTCTCGAAGGCAGCAATGATGGTGTCGACAATCTCGGCAAGGCGTATGCTGCGTTCCGATTGTGCGGGATACTTGGTATCAGTTCGAGACACGCGAAAGGATAATACAAACACGCAGACTGATGTTGTGGCAGATTTTCCTGACGTTTTTCCTGACGAGATGCCCGGGATGCCGTCGGAACGAGAAATTGAATTCAGCATCGACACCTTTCCGGATACACGGCCGATATCCAAGGCGCCTTACCGAATGGCTCCAGCAGAACTGAAGGAGCTGAAGGTGCAATTACAAGAGTTGTTAGACCGCAGATTTATTCGCCCTAGTGTCTCTCCGTGGGGTGCTCCCGTATTGTTCGTGAAGAAGAAGGACGGGTCGATGCGACTATGCATCGACTATCGTGAACTCAACAAGGCGACCGTGCGGAACAAGTATCCTTTGCCGCGAATCGACGACTTGTTTGACCAACTGCAAGGCACGGCAATATTTTCAAAAATCGATCTTCGTTCAGGCTATCATCAATTGAAGATCAAGTCCGACGACATATCGAAGTCTGCCTTCCGCACTCGATATGGTCATTACGAATTCCTCGTCATGCCGTTCGGTTTGACGAATGCCCCAGCCGCGTTCATGGATCTGATGAACCGAGTCTTCCGACCTCAAATAGATAAATTTCTAGTCGTATTCATCGACGATATCCTTGTCTACTCAAAGAATCATGAAGAACATGCAGAACATTTGAAGATGGTACTGCAGATTCTGCGTGAAAACAAATTGTACGCCAAGCAGAGTAAGTACGAGTTCTGGATGAGTAGCGTGACATTCCTCGGGCACGTAATCTCTGCCGAAGGTGTCGCGGTGGACCCAAAGAAGATTGATGCGGTGGTGGATTGGAAATGACCTGCCTCGGCTAGCGACATTCGGAGTTTCCTCGGCTTAGCGGGCTACTACCGTCGATTCGTGCGAAGCTTTTCAAAACTAGCGTCGTCTCTGACTCGCCTCACCCAGAAGGGAGTAGTATTTGAATGGAGCGACGACTGTGAATCCAGCTTCCAAGAGTTGAAGCAACGGCTCGTCTCAGCTCCAATCCTTGCACTTCCAGACGGTCCAGAAGGCTTTCAGATATTCAGCGACGCGTCGGGAACTGGCCTCGGGTGCGTACTCATGCAGAGAGACAAAGTCATCTCCTACGCTTCACGGCAGTTGAAGCAGCACGAGAAAAACTACCCGACACACGACCTAGAATTGGCAGCGATCGTCTTTGCATTGAAGTTATGGCGGCACTACCTCTATGGTGTGGCATGCAGAATCTACACAGATCACAAAAGACTGAAGTACTTATTTACACAAAGGAAACTCAACCTACGACAGCGACGTTGGCTCAAACTTATAAAAGATTACGAGCTAACGATCGAGTATACACCGGGCAAGGGAAACGTGGTGGCCGACGCACTCAGCAGAATGTTTATGGGAACACTGGCCATAAACAAGGAAATAAAGCGAGACCTTGAAGCGATGGGTATCGAACTCGGAATTGAGTATCGACACCTGCACCTAGCTCAACTGAAGTTAGGATCGAGCCTGCTTAGCAAGATAAAGACCGCACAGGGGGACGACTCATTCCTGAAGAAAATGCGCGAGCTGATTTCAACGGGAAGGGCGACTGACTTTGCGGAAGACGGAGACGGGACGATGCGACTAAAGGGAAGGCTCTGCATTCCTGAAACTGCCGAACTCAGAAAAGAAATTCTGACGGAGGCGCACTATGCGAAGTACTCGTTACATCCTGGAAGCACCAAGATGTACAAGGACTTGCGCACAAACTTTTGGTGGCACGGCATGAAGAAAGACGTGGCTACGTTCATATCGCAATGCATGGCGTGTCAGCAGGTGAAGGCGGAACACCAACGGCCAGGCGGCGAGCTGCAGAACATCCCCATTCCCGAGTAGAAGTGGGACAATATCTCGATGGATTTCATTGTGGGATTTCCGAAGACGCCGCGGGGGAATGACGCGATTTGGGTCATTGTTGATAGATTGACCAAGTCGGCTCACTTCATCGCAATTAAAGTAGGATGGAGCGTCGATCGGTTAGCGGAAATCTACGTCGATGAGATTGTTCGACTGCACGGGGTGCCGGCCTCAATAATTTCGGACAGAGACGGGCGATTCCTATCGCGTTTCTGGACGAGCCTCCAAGCGGCGATGGGGACCAAACTGAACTTTAGTTCGGCGTACCATCCCCAAACAGACGGTCAGACAGAAAGAGTCAACCAGATCTTAGAAGATATGTTGCGTCTGTGTGCGATCGACCTAAAGACTAGTTGGGATACGCATTTGCCACTTGCGGAGTTTGCGTATAACAACAGTTATCAGTCGAGTATTCAGATGGCTCCATACGAAGCGCTCTACGGGAGGAAGTGCCGTTCGTCGATATGCTGGGATGAAGTCGGAGAGCGATAAGTGCTCGGACCGGAACTGGTGGAACAGGCCGTCGAAAAGGTCCGCTTGATTCGAGATAGACTCCGCATCGCGCAAAGTCGACAAAAGAGCTACGCAGATCTTCGTCGACGTCCGCTAGAGTTCTTGGTCGGGGACCATGTGTTTCTGAAAGTAACGTCTATGCGCGGTGTGATGCGGTTCGGCGTTAAAGGCAAGTTGAGCCCGAGATTTGTAGGCCCCTTCGAGATCATTGAGCGAGTTGCGACGGTTGCTTATCGGATCGCACTACCTCCTGCCTTAGCTGATGTGCACGATGTTTTCCACGTTTCACAACTACGAAAATACGTGCACGATCCAAGTCATGTGGTTAGCTTCGATCAGTTGGAGCTACGTACTGACTTGTCTTACTCGGAGGAGCCTATTCAAATTTTGGACCGCAAGGAAAAGGTGCTGCGAAATCGGTCGATGTCCTTGGTCCGCGTGCTTTGGCGGAACCATTCAGTCGAGGAGTCGACGTGGGAGATGGAGGCGGAGATGAAAGAGAAGTACCCCGTGTTGTTTGTCTAAATTAAGGTCAGACCCTTGTTCTTATGTTTCGGGACGAAACTTTTTCTTAGTGGTATATTATGTAGCGCCCCGCTTTCGATAGGCGACGGAACTTCATAATATGCTAGCGCCGAGTCAGATCGGCCGGAAACTTAGATGGCCATCTGACTCGATCGCTAAGCTTGGTAAACGTTAACGCCTTGCGGCATCGATTCAAATCGATTTGGACGGAAGTTACGAGAATCGATCCAACTAATGGAACGACTTCTGTTGGAATAAGTCCTAGATGCAGCGGGCTGCGTCTCGGCGAGTGAGCTCTCTATAAGAGTCCCTTCGACGGGACCGGACCGCTGTATGGTTTTCTTGGAGCTTTGCCGCTGGGCTTGATTGAAGTGCTTTCGTGTCGTTTTCATGGATGCAATTACAGATTTCGATGCAAGGAAAAAAGAAGGAAATCTAACAAAGTGTTGATGCCTTGCAGGAGCTCGCGTAACTAAGGATTGACGTTGCGTAGCGCTTCGACGACCTGCACAAAGCAAAGTGATCGGTGGGTGATTCGGCCCCTTCTTTTCTACTCTGTCCCGTAAACTTATTCCTTGCTTCGAATTCATTCAAATCGAACGATGCCAAGTTAATTGCATGCCAATCCACTAAGTCCAAGAACTAGGAAAAACGTATCGATTTAGAGAAATTCACTCTGAAAATACAAGTCTATCACATAAACCAGAAAGTTTAAGGTTCTAGTAAAAAGATAGACTATTTTACGTGCAGCAAAATATTATGAAACGTCGATCGTGGATTATGATGCCTCGGACAATTTGGTGCCTACGGGACGCTAAATCGGAGTACGGCTTGGGAAAAATGAAACGTTGCATGAGTTGGGAGAAATGATAATGTCGTTCAATACTGTCCGCGCTATACAAAACTGGTTGCATATATAAACTGTTCACGCATTGGCATGGTCATGGACAGCTTGTGCACAAGTTGATATTTTCCTCGAATCGATATCCGGGGCATCGGAATCGACTCGACCTAGGGGGAATGAATAATCGTGCTTCGGTACTGATGCATTGCGGGACCGTCAGTCAGGCTTGCAACCTAGACTGAGCGGGCCGAAATGCCGTTGAGATAGTCCCACGTGATGTGTAACATCAATGACCGCATATAAGATAGTAGCATGCTCACCTATTGTCTTATGCAGGTGTGAATATTATCTCTGTTTTTATGCAGGGACGAGCACGGCCGTGGTAAAAAATATGATATACTGCTATGGTTCACTGTATGCTTTATTACGCAAAGATGGCTATCGAATATGAACTGAATTCATTTAGTTCTAATAGAAAGACAACTATAAAGCATGCCTACCCTAACGATCAGAGTCGGTTTAGACGAGTGGGTTCGTCTCGTCCACTTAGCAAGTGTGCTAATCCCATTCCCCCAATTTCCCCAGGTGCGATGGGCGCGCTCAACTAAACTGGAGCTGAAGTACGGAGAGGCGTTTTGAAGCTCTTCCTATGCTGAAGTATTTTGAAGCCAATTCAAGTCGACGGCTTATGTATAAAGGGGCGAATGTATGGGACGGCAAGCGTTATTTCAGGCAACTTGTCGAATTGTATTTCCTTATGTTTTCAATCAATGTAGCCGCAACGACATCCAATGTAAATTACGACTTGCACTTCGTTGCAAGCTATGAATGAAAAGCATTTCTATCTTCCTATACTGCGCCTTATATTCTGATGTGATTTGTGAAGTTTCGACTTGGCGTATTTATATCAAAATTAAAAGATAACCATTTGAGAACTTGTCATCTTGCCTTGCACGAGCGCAACTCCAGGCTCGTGCGGCATCACGCCTTAGCGAGGACGATCGAATCGGCAAAGTAACACCGGGGACGAACGGTTTGTCGACTCAGGGCGTGACACGCGGCAGGGCGGGGGCGCGGCAATAGCGGGACGGGGCAGGGGCGGAGCGGGAGAGGGGGCAAAGCGGGAGGAGGAGGAGGAGAGATTAGGATTTGAGTTTGGATTTGGGAAGGAAGACAAGGGTATTTTCGTCAAAAAATGTAGGTCAAATGGTTGACCGTCAGCTATGGACGATTTCCGTCAAAAGTGAGGAGTGTCTTACGTTTTGGTAGTTGTGTAGTGCACCTTGAATATGGATAACAAAAGTAGTACGCGGCTCAAAATTTCTTTAAAAGAAACTTGTGCAAGAATGAATACTCATCAATCAGTAGCAATAATATTAAATCTTTATGTCACATCTAAATGTCACTCTACAAGATTTTTTTGGAACATAAACCAGTACATAGAATAAATAGGTTTGGGACATGCGACTACCAGATTGCACTTTTTCAAACTGCAAATAAATACATACAAATACAAGATATAAGCCTTTGTGGAAAGTGAAATATAAAATTTTGAATTAATACATCACTCTTTATCACACTCTCTCTTAATTTGAAAGCTCTTGGGCAAAATACATGAATTTGACACTGGTGAGCTAACAAGTGCTCAGACCCCTTTCCTTAGCCTAACATGCATCCTTCTTGATGCCAGGGATACAAAAAAAATTCCAAAATGTTAACATATCAACAACAAAAACTACAAATGCCATGGAGGGATTAAAGAGGGGCGGAGACGGGCAATTTTGCTGTTTATTATACAATTGAACAAGATTTTCTATCCTCTAAAACAAATGAAAATATATATTAGAACAAAATGATATTGAGCACACCTTATCTTTATAAAAAATAATGTAAAATGAAGAGTGCATATCACATAAACAGCAGTGTTCAAGTCTGAGAATCTGAGAATAGTGATACAGAAAACAGGGTTTGCCTGCTCAAAATATTCCATCCTATACACAATATCATACAAAATTTGTAAACAAAAAAAATATAAATGAAAACTATAAATGGGGAACAGACGGGGCTCCCTCCAGCAATCTATATTCTTGCTCTATCTTCGCATTGGCATTTCTTCTATTGATACACTGGAAAAATGAAGAAATGTAGAACAAAAAAGAGGTCTTGGTACAATAATTTGATGCCTCTTGAGTCTTGACGCAGAGGGTCGACGTGGAAGAAGAAAAAACAATCTGACAAACAGTATACCTGGATTTCACCCCATCATCCCTGTATGGTTGTTCCATTTACCTTGGTGCAGAGGCAAGAGCAATCAGGATCATCCAAACCCCTCTTGACAAGCCGTTTGTCACGGTTGATCATCAGCTTTATGAGGGGGACTTTTGAAGAAACTTGGCGCCATATCTCATTCACTGTCCCATTTGGATGGTCATATTCGAAGTAATGTTTCACCTGAGTTAGAAAAAGTATTAGGAAGCCACCCAAGAAATATACTATGAGGAAAAATAACAACATTCCTGTACAATATTCTAGTTTATTCTTCAAGGATTGCGATAAAAAGGTTGTCTCTGGACATGGATCATGTTCCGAATAACAACCCTAAATTGGTTAATAAAAGTTTTTACGTAAGTTGTTACCATGATAAGACGACAGAAATTTAGATGATAGTATTTTCTTGCAATATGGGTTTTCTTGCAATTAGGCTTTATAAAAGCAAAGGCGGGAGAAGGAAAAAGAGACTAATTCCTATCATCGATCACACAACTTTATGGAACAGGTTACTTCCAAAACAGAGAGAAAGATGGGTAGCTAACTAATCTTGTATGAAGAAGGAAAAGAAAAATGTAAGTGGAATTTTTAGGTGGAATCTCTCCTTAAATTAGGAGTCAGGTTTTCGTTAATTTTTGGATGACTACAATAACACCTCAAGGGTCAGGGAGGCTCTACAAGATAGGAATAACAAACAAGAACAAAACACAACCAAATCTGTAAGATGTGGCTGAAAAAAATAAATTTTGACAAAATCATTACAGATAATTCAATGGAGACAGAAAAAGAAGATATTATTGACGAGAATGATCAATGATCTAAACATGTAAAAGCTCAATAATTGAAGGAGTTAAAGGGGGTATAAAGTTCCATTTTCAAGGAGCTGACAGCTTGCCGACTATGATCATGCAGATATAGTGTATGGTAATCTTTTGAAAATACTGGTGTCCGTATGAATAATTTATTTGTATTTCTAGCAGAGGGCAAGTAGTGATCAAGACTCGTGGAAAATGGTTAATCATGCCTATATTTTATGTAAAGTGAAATCAAATTTGACTTATAAGAATGATTATAAGATGAGAGAAATCCATACATTTTTAACTTTTAATTTTACATTTTGTATAGACTACGTGGTCAAGTTGATTGATTCGTAGACAATCACTGATGCTTAAATTATGATGAAAGATGTCAATCATTGAATGGATGAACGTGTGGACAGGAGCCATGAGAATCTAAATAGCAGGAAATTGCATTGCCTATAAACCATATTGAATTCTATATGACCTGCTAGCTGCAGTCTCTTTTCTTTCCAATTTCCACATTATCAATATCACATCCTTGTTATGCAAAATACCATAATAATAAAGATCTAAATACTATGAGTGCACTATCTGAACAGAGAAAGTATATAATAAGATAAAATAGTATGCAAAATGTGCTTACAAGTTTCAGTTCTTGCTGATAATTCAGAATCATCTCCGTACTTATTCCCCTGAGTAATGAAGTCAAGTATCCTGGCTGTACAGCAGTATCTGTATCTACAAATATCGCAATCTTCTTATAGTCAATGACATCTTCAAAGGGTAACTCAATATGGTCGCTCACTATCACCGGAACACATAAACTAACAATTGCATCGAACAGCCTACAAGCAGAAGGTGTATCTCCTGCTGGATGTAGGCAAAATTTGGATGAATGCATGCCTTGTGATGCCATTCGCCTACCCACCCTTGATTGTGCACCGTGCTTAATTATAGTGTCCTTCTCATTCTCAAGTATCTGGAAAAGAGTATCACGAACTTTTCCTCCCTACATTACAAATTTTAGTATATAATTATATATTCAGAAGCAAAAGAATCACCAGAGGGAAATATATCAATGAAAATGGTTTAAAATGTATTAAATATTGCATGACTATCTACTTTACTATCAAGGGAAGTAGTGGCATCCACTTGTGCACACCATGAACTTTTCCATGGAAAGAGGTTAGAAATACTGTAAGAAAGAAAATTTGAAACTTGCATTATGTAACTAGAAAAACAAGTGACTATAAAGCATCTAGTAGCAATTGGAAAATCTACTGCAACCATGTGGAATTCTCAAATGGTAAAAGTAGAATTGTCAATTAAAGGTTGAATAACTAAGATGAATCTAACCCATAGAGGGTTATCACTTATTGACTTGCAAACTCACACGAGCTTCTTCTAAAAACCTTTAAATAGCACGGCTTTGTGAAGACAATTGAACTTTGGAGTTGTGTACACAATCTTCAAGATAGTGATGCGTTCCCCAATGGACAGTGTTGGTTTCTTTCTCATAGTTTAGTTCTGTTTAGAAGGATTGGTGTCTTATGTATCTAGTGTGCACTACTCTATGTCAGAACATAATGTATAAAACATTATTAGGTTATTGTCTTGGATGAATATGTTTTGGATACCAGCATATTGTAAATATACCAGATTTGTGGTACGAAGAATGTATGATACTTGTCAGTATTTGTGTATTTGAGCTATTAAAAGCGCTTTCCTATTGATTCAAGAATCTAGTCGGACAATATTTAAGGAGTATTGATCACCTACAGTAGTCTCATCCTTGGGGCTCAAACCACCGAGGTTCATAGGTTGGCAGGTTGTGCTATTTGAGTTTAAACTACTAGTGTGCAACATAAACTAAAGGAGGAAGTAAATCCTTGGCAGAAGGTGAATATAGATGTAAAGACAATGTTACAAAGAGATTTCTCTCTCCAGAAAATTCCTCTTTTTTAAGCTCCTCTTCGTCCTCTCATTCTACTTGAGGAGAATGACCCTGACAAAGGACAACACATGCTACTTCTGCCTATTCCCAGAGATCCAAAGACAATGTTACAAAGAGATTTTTCTCTCTGAGTTTGGAAGTGATACAAGCAGGAGGGCACGGTTGCAGGTCTACAACTATGAAACAAAACAGTCGTATGTTATCCAAAGAAAATTTTCACCCAATCATGGCATCCTGGGATCAAAAGACCTCTAGGAGATATCAGTTGCTCATGCAGGACAACAGCAACCATTGATATCAATCATAGCATCTTCATTATAAGAATAGATAATGATCCTGTCCAGCACCCACCCATTTATCAAGACTACCTCCAACACCAGCAGAGAAGGGCCATATGTAAGAGGTGCAAAAGCGAAAAGAGAACTTCAAAGTCTTGACGGACAATGCTTTCACCTATTTGATTTTTGGCTCCAAAGAGAATTTGGAAATTCTTATTGCTCCTTGTTATGATAAGGCGAAACAACACCTAAAAGTAGGAATGATCTTGTCAGGTGGACATCAATACCGATAATCAGGCAAGTAGGTCTAAAAGTATGAAAAACTGTTGAAATCTACGATATCCTGCTTGTTGGGTCTTTTTGTTCTAGTGATTTTGATTGCTAAGAAAATTGGATCAGAAATGATGAAATGCTTTAGCAAGTACCTTGACACAGATTACATGGTATGAAAAAGATTGTATTCAATCAATAACTTTTAAGTGTTAGATCTTAGAATATACACATACATGCTCCTTTGAGAATCCTTATGATTATGGTATTAAGAAATGATGGCCCGAACGTAAAGATTAAAGCGGCTGAAAGATTTTCCATTTCGATAGTTAACAGGGAGATGAATATTGATAAGTTCTCGAAAAAAGCCTGTTAAACACATATGAAGAAACTATATAAGAGTAGGATAATAAGCATTTGCTCTAACATCTAACACTGTACTTGGAATCCTCAAATTTCCCTAACTCCCTCATGGTCATGGAACCAGTTAGTTCTATTGGAAAAATGTTTGTTAACAGAAGTTATTAGCTGACAGAGATCAGATTTAAAAGAGCCTACTCTCAATGCTATTTTTGAATGAAAAAGCTCTGCCTGAAACATTACCTCCTTGCGGTAACGATTGCCCATGAAGAAGATCAATGACGGCCTATTCTCAATCCCAATCTCTCCATTATATGAATTGATTCGATGTGAATACGGCAAGATCACATCCTTCACCAATGATGCCTGATCTCCCTTCAATCTCCCAAAATCTGAAACCAATAGAACACCATTCCTCACCCTGTCAATCACTTTATACAAAGCATTTGGATCTTGGGCTATAAACACATGATCCCTCCCATTATTCCTCTTCCAGTACTCACTCCTCTCCAACCACTCCATCAGTTCCTCCTGCAATCATACTATCCAAGTTCAGCATTTAAGAGCGATTCAGCAAAGATTGAACTTTGGAACGTAGGAAAATTAGCACAAATCCTTCAATTATTGGCAATAATTAAGAAAAAGAAGGCATATGATTAAGAAACCCAGAAACAAGCATGAGGACACAAGAACCATGAAAATATGACCTTTGCATTGTGAATCCCAGATACCTAGAAGTTATAATTTTCGGTATTTAGGATCAATCATCCATCATGATGGTAAGATTGGGAAGGATGTCATGCATAGAATTAAAACATGATGCTTGAAATGGAAGTGTACTTCTGAAGCACTTTGTGATAGCAAGATACCTTAGAAGTTAAAAGGAAATTTCTACAATACTACTATAAAACCAACCATGCCTTATGGATCACACTGTTGGGCAAGTAAGAAACATGTCCAGCAAATTAGTTTAGCTAAAATGAGGACGCTAAGATGGATGAGTGACAATATATTAAAATATGAGATAAGAAATGAGTGTATTCGTGGAAAGTTAGATCTAGTGCCAATTGAGGACAAGATAAGAGAAAATCGTATCAGGTGATTTGGACATGTGCAACACAGACCAATATATGCTCCGTAAGTAGGAACAATAAGATAGTACTTAAAGCGGCTAGGACTAGAGATAGGCCTCAACGAACACGAATTCAAGTTTTAAAGAAGGATATAGTTTTTGTTAGTGATTACATATGAAAATCGCCCTTAACATAAATGGAAGAAAACGGACCACAAAAATTGGGATAAAGGCTTCTTGTTGTATCGTGATTAACAGATGATATGTGGATGCTAAACAATTTTCTTAGAAGTCTGATTAACTTTTTCCAAGAAATTGCAATTTGTAATATGAATGTCCCAAATTAACATATACTGTAATCTTGAAATTTTGGCATGATAATAAGTGAATGATTGCAGTGGGATTACTGATTAGTTGAAGATTTAGGAAATGTGCAAAAAAAGAAGAAGAAGAAAATGTAACAAGCACTAATATATCAGAGAGAATTTAAAATTTTGTAAAACAAAACTATCCTCATGCAGAAGAAGGGGAAAAAAGTCCGTAATGATGTGATAACAAGATATTGTAGCCAATATAGCCTCATCCATCAACAAATTTCTACTGCTACAGAGGTAATTGAATACTAATATTATGCTTCAGTATCTCACTTATGAATTGATTGCAGAAGAATAGTTCTGCCAAAGTGATTCAAGAGTATTCCAGAAATTCGTAGAAATTAGTTACTCGCTGCTAGCACCATCAATCAACTGATCACAGAAAAACTAATGCATACATATATCTTGAGCTGATATGACTTGTTCTATAGATTATTACTCAAAGGAATCCATGGCAATGGAATAAATGGCACAATAAGAAAAGAGTGTTGTGGTGCCATGAGGCTCATGCTTATGCATGATCTGGGGTGTCAAGATGTACTAACCTTACCACCATTATTTGAAGAGGCTGTTTGTGTGACTCAAACCCGAATCCCACATGATATATGCAATAAGTGGCAGAATAAGAGCTAGAGTAGTCTTTGTTCTTCCAAACACAAATATGCGACAAGAAAATAAGTCTATGCTACTATTCTGGTCAAACCATATTCATTACACTATTCATTCTATCTCCAAGCTACAATACATTTACTTGAATATATCTTTTCTGGTAGAAAGAAAGAGCATGTATAGCCATATTACAGCAATTGACCACTCATGCACCACTTCATCTTCCTATTTATTCTACATTTCCATCCAAACATAAATATGATAAGCTTATGCTATCCCATTGATGCGGTCCAAGTCACGGAAACCTCTCCATAAATTGGGGAAAAGGTTGTGCACATCTTGACCTTGGCACTGGGAGCCCTTTTTCTATGTAATTCCAAGGACCAAAACACTAACTGCAGAATAAAGTATCCCCTTGAAGAACAGAATTTTACAAAAATCATCCTGGTAACTCTATCTTCAGGTAGATCTATATTGTTGCCAAATGGACCTTAAACAAAATTATTGACAGCATCTGGACAGAACAAAGGTTTAACACTCGGGCATTCAAACTTTGAAAGTTCTATCATTTTTAGTTTAACAGAAGATGGATATTCTCATTTAAACAAAATATGCTACAAAGAGAAGCAAAGCATGAGCTAGATGACAGTGACAAAAGAATCTCATAGCATAAATAATGAAAAGAATCAGCAGCCAACAGAAACTGAAATTAACTTTATGAATTCGCTGCATAAACTTTCCAACAAACTAATTATAAATGCGACGATATCTATTTAGAGTCACAAGTTCCATAGAATTAGAAAAAATGAATCAAACTAAAGACTACATTACTACAAACACAAATAGGCATGATGAACAATAGAAGACCATCAAAAAATGTATTTCCTTGGCACGTTAAGCCCAAACTAGTTTTGTGAAGAATTTTTCAATTATAGGCGAAAACACAATCATAAAAACTATTCAAATCTTCCAATTTTCAACTGGCCATGATTAAATTGACAAAATCATCGAACATTCTTCCAATAGATTCATCAAAAATACAAAATGTTCAACATCAAAACTAAGATTTTCATGTAGTTCATGACTTTGCCCAAATCATCAAATTTTCTTTCAAGGATTCATCAAACTTAAAAAATTCAGCTAGCTCATGACTAAATCTACCAAGTCATCAAAGTTTCTTCCAATTATTCATCATCAACACCTGAGTCTTCTCCCATCATAATGGGGTCGGCTATGGAGCACAAGATTTGATAAAGTTACATGATCAATTGTCGACATGACATCCAACTTTGTATCTTGGTGCCAAATTCCTAGGCAAGGTAGCTATTCATCAAAATAAAATAAAAAATTATACACCGAAAGAAAATATTTCAGCTAGCTCATGACTAAATCTGCCCAAGTATCGAAGATTCTTCCAATTATTCATCAAAATATAAAATAAAAAAATTACATCAAAAGTAAATATTTCAGCCAGCTAATGACTAATTCTGCCCAAGTCATCAAAGATTCTTCCAATTATTCAACAAAGTAACGCTCATGACTAAATCTGCTCAACTCATCGAATATTCTTCCAATTATTCAGCAAAGTAAAGAAGATTCTACACCAAAAGTAAATATTTCAGCTAGCTCATGACTAAATCTGCCGAAGTCATCGAGATTCTTCCAGTTATTCATCAAAGTACAAAATTTCTACATCAAAAGTAAATATTTCAGCTAGCTCATGACTAAATCTGCCCAAGTCATCGAAAATTCTTCCAATTATACATCTAAGTAAAATTTTCCACATCAAAGTAAGAAAATTCATCAAGCTCATGACTAAATCTTCCGAAATCATTGAATATGCTTCCAATTATTCATCAAAATACATTTTAACATAAAAATTCAAAAGTAAATTTTCAGCTAGCTGAGGACTGAATCTGCCCAGGTCATGAAAAATTCTTTCAATTATTCATCACAAATTAAAATTTGCAACATCAAAATCAAATTTTTCATTGTCATGACTAAATATGCCCAAATCATATAAAATTCTTCCTATTAATCATCAAAATGAGAACTTGCCACATCAAAATACAAGTTTCAGCTAGATCACTACTAATTCTGCCAAAACCATGGGAAACTCTTCTAATTATTCACCAAAGTGAAACAAAATTCAACGCCAAACCTAAATTTTCAGATAACTCATGTCTGACATATTATCAAAATCTATGCCAATTATGCATCAAACTCGAGATGTCGTGATTCTGAAATCGATGAAAATCGGGTGCAATCAAACCAAAATCTTGATTCACGGATTTGTGAATCACTGAAATCCAACAGAAATATTTCAAATTGGGTGTAGTAAAAAAATGAGGAGTTCCAAATCAAGAAAAAATGGGCGTAGCGAGAAATCGAGTGGATTTCACGTTGATTTCGATTTAGGCTGATTTGAGCCTGATTTAAAGGGGCATTATGCCACCAACTCATAAGAAACTTCGACTCACCTGCATCTGTTCATCACTATATCCCCCGTTCATCCCCTCGTCCCCCTCGGCCGGCCGGACCGGTTTGACGTTCAGGCTCAGCGACGAGAAGAACGGCACGTAGAACAAGTCAGCCTCCTCCGGGTCGGGCGTCCTCTCGACCGGCGATCCGGCCCGGTCGGCCCGGCCCAGGTCCTCGAGCAGCGCCCACTCCGCCGAGTGCTGGTGCCCCGGGTACTTGACCACCTCAGACCGCCGCGCCGCCGCGTAGCTCTCCACCACCCCTCTGGTGAACTTCGTCGGGAGGTCGTAGACGTAGATCTTCGGGACTCTAGGGTTAGGGTCGGGGCTAGGGTTAGGGTTTGTGGTTGGCGAGAGGAAGACGTACAGGAAGAGGATGGAGAGGGAGAGGAGGAGGAGGAAGTAGTGGCGCATTTTTAGGGTTAGGGTTCGTGATTTGAGGGGGGTGACGGAGGGGGAGGAGGTGGTGAGTTTTCTCGGCCGGGCGGGGGTTCGCTCGGACATGGCGATTCGCCAGTTTGTGTTTTTTAGGGGTTTGGCATATGGCAGTTGTGGTTGTTAAAAACTGCAAATACTCATTATGTATGGCTTTTTCTAAGGGCACCACACTTTTTACTTGGGGACAGTCTAAAAATGTTCAAAAAAATTACAAGTTTGCCATTATTTTTTTACTTGGGGACAGCCCAATTTTTTCCAGCAAGTGGTACTACCAACTTAGTGGCAGTCCTAGAACTGCCAGCAAGTTGACAGTCATCACATAAAGGAGGACTGCCAACTTGTTGGCAATCCAAACATAAAGGAGGACTGCCAACTTAGTTGTAGTCCGCGTTGACGAAGACACCAATTAACACCTCCCACCCCCGTCCCGTGTACCATTCCCCACACACAGATCCTTTCCCTAGTAGCCCCCAAATGGCCTCCGCCATCCGTCGGATCCGCTCGCCGACGGCCTCCGCCTTACTCCGCTTCCTCTCCCGCCCCTTCTCATCCACCTCCGACGTGACCTTAACCATCGAGACCTCCGTCCCCTTCACCGGCCACAACTGCAAGCCCCCATCCCGCTCCGTCGCCACCTCCCCCGCCGAGCTCCTCTCCTTCTTCCGCGATATGGCGCTGATGCGCCGCATGGAGATCGCCGCTGACTCCCTCTACAAGTCCAAGCTCATCCGCGTCTTCTGCCACCTCTACGACGGCCAGGAGGCCGTCTCCGTCGGGATGGAATTTATTCCAGCTTAGTCTTATCCTGATCCTGTACAAGATTGTAACATGACATGATTTCTTGTATCGATAAATGATGGGATACCAAGTTATGTTCAGATGAAGGGTTACAACCCCGGTCCTTGTTTGGTTTAAGGGTTGTAACTTGGCTATCTGAATAGTTCCATGATTACCTTATCATATATCGTCCTGCTTATTGCGCTTGCCTTAACAATAACGATCGGGGGTCCAGTTCTGTTCAGGCGAAGGGTTACAACCCTGGTCCTTGTTTGGTTTAAGGGTTGTAACCTGGCTCCCGGAGCAGTTCTATGTCCTCTCTTTGTTTATTGTCTTGTTACCTTATCAATAGTAATTGAGGCGGGTTTCTATTCAGGCGAAGGATTGCAACCCCGGTCATTGTTTGGTTTAAGGGTTGCATTCTGGCTACTTGAATGGTTTCTCTGTGCTCAATATATTATTGTTATCTTAGTTATTATCAGTATCTTTTAATTACCTTTACTATTATTTGTGATATGCTGGTTTTAGCTCCTAAGTGAAGCCTCCTTTGTGGCACTTGCTCTTTCTGGGGTCTGATCCAACTGGTTTTGTATGGCCAGATATCGGAGCAGCACCAGAGGATCTACCGACCTTCCAGCCAGATGGTGACCACCAGGCGTAACCCTGGCAACGAGTGGGTTTCTTTTGTTCTCCCACTTTAATGTAAAATTATTCTTTTAAGGCGTTTAGCCGGCGAGCACGTGTTATCTCGTATTGCATCCTTATTTACTGTCTGCCTACGGGCTGTAACATGATTGACAGATCCTAGGGTTGATCATGTATGACTGAAACTCTTGCTAGTCCTGACATTTTGTACGACTAGCTTCATGATCATCCGAATATGTAATGTATGGGACGCCTTGCTATTATACATTTGGTGCTCTGACATCTTGTATACTGTTACTACTTGCTTGAGATTGAGACAACAGGCTTGTTTATGACCATAGGCGACTGATGGATTGTAGTTAAACCCTCATGTATCTAGACAGTCGTGACCGTATAGCGAGATAGATTCCATCTCTATATACGTAGCTGGCTATGTCTGCCCCCGCTCTCCAGTATTCTGGTTCTGGGGCGTGACATGGTTTAAGTGGTGGCCCATGCAGGTCTTGTAAATCAAGATATGTGAGGGTTTACCGAATAGATGTCTTAATCAATACTCGTCCTTGATCTCTGCTCGTATCTTCTGAATCCCTGTAATCTTGACCTGATCACATGCTTGTATCGTTGATCTGTCCTGGTCCTTCCTTATTGTTTCCTATGTCGTCTTCTTCAGCGGCATTGTTCCTGGACCTGCCGATCAGCAAGGCAAAGCACCTCCCGCGGACCAGCAGCAACCTGGAGATCAAGCCCAACATTCAGGAGTAGCCTCCAGAGTCATGCCTACCGTAGGAGAACCACCAATTCAGCCCGTCCAGCCTGCAGAGCCTGAGGATGGCACTTTGGTGGGTCTCATCAGGTCCCAATTAGCTTTCCAGGATCGTCGCGGAGATGCCTTGCACCAGGCGGTGGCAGATGCTTTGACCAGAGGAGGTCATCAGGGTAATAGTGCGGCCAACAGCTTCAAGCGCTTGAACCCTCCCTTCTTCGACGACAGTGAAGATGCTATCGCTGCTGATGCTTGGCTTCAGGATACCGAGGTGATTCTAGAAGCAGCCAGGACTCCAGAAGCTGAGAAGGTGGCCGTGGTGCACCTGCAGTTATTGGATCTTGCCCGCAGCTGGTGGGCAGCGCAGGCCGATGGATTAGTGGCCCCTTTTCATGGGCAGTATTCAAGAAGAGATTCCAGACTAAGTATTTCTATGCTGTAGCTCGATACGATCTACAGACGAGGTTCACCAATCTGAAGCAGATGGGCAGGACGGTCGACGGATATGCGGCCGAGTTTTCGAGACTTAGTCGGTTTGCTCCTACCTTGGTGGCGACCGAGTTCGATAGAGCCCAGCGGTTCCAGAAGGGACTTCATCTGGAGATTCTATTGGCAGTGGAGCAGTTTGAGCATCAGACTTTTGATGCAGTACTGAGGGCAGCTAGGAGGCATGAGTATACCTCCCAGAGGATCGTGGATAGGACTGGGGGTCGGAAGCGATCCTACAGTCAGATGAATCAGTCATCGGCCCCAGCTCCGGCAGCTAGGGCTTTGACCATTGGAGCTCCGAGGCGGGCGGCCTCAGTGACGTCGGTCCAGCATTCCATCCCGACGCACCCTCAGCAGCAGAAGCAGAAGCAGTCTTCCGCAGTGGGATGTTCACACTGCGGAAAGCCATGGCATGTGGTATCAGAGTGTCGTAGAGCACAGGGTTTGTGCTTGATTTGTGGTACCCCGGACCACAGGATTGGGAACTGCCCGAATAGGGGGAGTTCATCGGCCTTCTCTAGTCCTTCAGTTAGAGGACCAGCACCAGTCCAGCAGCAGCAGCAGCAGCTGCAGTACCCGTTCCCGAGGCCATTGCCGACGCAGGCCCAGGCATTCCAGCAGCAAAGACCGCAGCAGTATGCCCAAGCCCAAGCCCTGATCCAGAGCAGACAGAGGAATTTTTAGCAGAGGGGACCCGCACCCAGAGGACATGGTCAAGTGCTGGCTTTGACCATGGGAGAAGAAGGAATAGCACCATGTGAGGTAGTGGCAGGTACTATTCTCGTCAACACCTTTCCAGCTTCGGTATTATTTGATTCTGGTGCCTCGCATTCATTTATGTCTGCACGATTCGTGACACGGGTAGGACTGGAACCCGAGTCATTATCAGTAAGGCTCAATATACTTACTGGTAACGGACTTGTGGGAGTAGATAGAGTATTTTTCTCGTGTCGGATCGTAGTTAGCGGTAGAGAATTCTCCGCTAGATTGATAGAGTTCCCGATGGCCGATTATGATGTGGTCTTAGGGATAGATTGGTTGAGGGACCAGTATGCTAGGATAGACTGCCACATTGGCAGGGTTATTTTTAGCATTCCAGGCGAGCCGGAGTTTTCCTTCTCCCGAGGCGAAGTTGAACCTTCTCTTCCAGTATTGCGGATGGCAGTAGCAGTAGTGCAGTTACCTCGGATAGTCGAAGAGTTTTCAGATGTTTTCCCAAGAGCTTCCAGGGATGCCGCCAGAACGGGAGATCGAGTTCACCATCGACTTGATTCCCGGAACATCCCCAGTATCAGAGAGAGTCTACAGGATGGCGCCGTCAGAATTAGAGATATTGTACAAGATGATTGAAGAACTCAGAACCAAGGAATTCATTCGTGCTAGTGGATCGCCTTGGAGAGCCCCGATGCTTCTTGTGAAAAAGAAGGATGGTACGTCCAGATTATGTGTAGATTATCGTACCTTGAACTCAATGACAATCAAGAACAGATACCCTCTCCCGAGGATAGATGACTTGTTTGATCAACTCAAGGGGGCAGCAGTGTTTTCGAAGATTGACTTGCGGTCAGGATACCATCAGATCATAGTCAGAGAGCAGGACATCCCGAAGACAGCTTTCAGATCTAGGTATGGACATTGGGAGTTCCTTGTTATGCCATTTGGAGCAACCAATGCGCCGGTTGTATTCATGGACCTCATGAATCGCATCTTTATGCCCTATTTGGATCAGTTCGTAATTGTGTTCCTAGATGACATCCTGGTCTACAGCAAGAGTGAAGCGGAGCATGAGCAGCACCTCAGAGTTGTTCTTCAGATTCTCAGAGAGCACCAGTTATATGCCAAGTTTAGTAAATGTGAGTTCTGGCTCGATCGCATTTCGTACTTGGGCCATATCATCACCCGAGGAGGCGTTGAAGTGGATCCCCAGAAGATCGTGGCCATTGAAACATGGCCAGTGCCTAGCACGGTTGCAGAAGTTTGCAGTTTTCTTGGATTAGTCGGCTACTACCATCGATTTGTTTTGGATTTTGCTCGAATTTCAGCCAGTTGACCCGCAAGGATGTGCAGTTTGCTTGGACAGCAGAGTGCCAGGATTCTTTTGAGAAGTTGAAGCGAGACTTGATGACGGCACCCATTCTCACACTTCCAGATGGAACTGGAGGATTCTCAGTTTATTGTGATGCTTCAGGCAGAGGTCTAGGATGTGTTCTGATGCAGCATAGGAAGGTAATAGCTTATGCATCACGACAACTTCGTGATCATGAGAGGAATTACCCAACCCATGACTTGGAATTGGCAGCAGTAGTGTTTGCACTTAAGTTGTGGAGGCACTACTTGTATGGAGATAGGGTGGAGATTTTCACCGACCACAAGAGCCTGAAGTATGTGTTCACCCAGAAGGATCTCAACATGCGTCAGAGGAGGTGGCTGGAGCTACTTGTGGATTATGATGTCAACTTGTAGTATCATCCAGGGAAGGCCAACGTTGTTGCAGATGCATTGAGCAGGAGAGCCGGAGTTTATTTCCTAACAGCGCAACCAGAGCTGTTAGCCGATCTTCAGAAGATGGGTATAGAAGTTCTCCCTTCCAGTGTGGCATTGATGGCCAACATGCAAGTTCAGTCCACTATAATCGAGAGAATCCGGATGGCGCAGTCAGCAGATTCCAAGCTTCAGCGACTCAGAGCAGAGTGTGATGCAGGACGAAGACCAGAGTTATGTATCCATGAAGACGGTACACTTAGACATGGGAAGCGTCTTTGTGTACCCAGTGAAGATATCAGACAGGAGATCATGACGGAGGCTCATAGTTTGCAGTATTCCATTCATCCCGGCGGTACGAAGATGTACCGTGATATTCGTCAGCACTTTTGGTGGAATGGCATGAAGAGGGAGATAGCCCGGTTTGTCTCTCGATGTTTAGTTTGCCAACAAGTTAAGGCTGAATATCAGAGGCCAGCTGGACTACTTCAGCCCTTGCCAATTCCAGAATGGAAGTGGGAGCATATAACCATGGATTTTGTGACTGGATTGCCTAGATCCCCGGCTGGCAGAGACGCTATTTGGGTTATTATAGACAGACTCACGAAGGTGGCTCACTTTCTCCCATTCATAGTTGGTCAGTCGACGGCTCAGCTAGCGGAGATGTATCTCCGACAAATTGTCAGATTGCACGGTGTACCAGTCAGTATCACCTCGGACAGAGATTCCAGATTTACGTCACACTTTTGGCGTAGCCTGCAAGAGAGTTTGGGGACTCGCCTCCAGTTCAGCTCAGCTTATCACCCGCAGTCAGAACACACGATCCAGACTCTCGAAGACATGTTGAGATCTTGTACACTCGACTTCGGTGGTTCGTGGGAAGATCACCTGCACCTAGTGGAGTTTTCGTACAACAATAGTTTTCAAGCTAGTATCCAGATGGCACCGTTCGAGGCACTGTATGGTAGGAAGTGCAGATCCCCGCTAGCCTGGGACGATGTTGGAGAGAGACAGATGTTTGGTCCAAATATGATTGCTCAGACCGTTGAAGTGGTCAGAAGAGTCAGAGATCATCTTCGAGTTACCCAAGATCGCCAGCGTCATTGGGCCGATTCCCATCGGCGACCCCTTGAATTCTCAGTCGGCGACCATGTATTCCTGAGGATTTTGCCTAACCGTGACGTCATTCGTTTCGGCGTACGGGAAAAGCTTAGTCCTAGGTGTATATAGGGCCGTTCGATATTCTGGAGCGAGTAGGTGATGTGTCCTATCGTCTCGCTCTTCCGCCGTCGCTAAGAGAGGTGCATGACGTGTTCCATGTATCTCAACTACGACGGTATATCCCGGACCCGAGCCATATCCTGGATCATTCGGAATTGGTTGTTGGTACCAACCTTTCGTATGAGGAGAGGCCCGTGTCTATATTGGACCGGAGAGAGAAGATACTCAAGAACAAGACTATTAGTTTTGTTCGAGTTGCTTGGGGTCATCACTCTTTGGGTGAGTTAACGTGGGAGCGTGAGGATGATATCCGATCGCGATATCCCGACCTGTTTGACTCGTAAGGTATAATATCTTCCTTATGCCTTATGCTTTCAATTTTTTGCTTGAATAAATGACTGCATGGTAGACTGCTTGTTATAAATTACGATTATTATAGCTTGTCCTTGCAATTCTAGCCTTTTGACTAAATTTCGAGGACGGAATTCTTTTAAGGAAGGTAGAGTTGTAATGCCTGTAGTTCGTATTATGTATCTTGGAATACGTGTACGTATTTCATCTTGTATTACATATCTCTTGGCTTGGCTCGGTTTAGTTTGGGTTGGCTTGGTTCGGGTTGGGTTGCTTGGTTCATCATGAACCAAGGGAGAACCCCTACCTACTACCCCCATCATCCTTTATTAACCCATTCCTTCATTCTCTCTCTTCATTATTCTTTTTCTTCTCCACATTTACTCTTCCACCTACCAGGGAAGAGAGCTAGGCAAGTGCAAACTTGCTTCATGATGGATCTCAAGTTTTATTGTTCCATTCTCTTCCTTACTTGATTCTAAGATACTTTAGAACTTGGCATTTTTCGTTTTTATGGTTATATTTTTGTAGATCTAAGTTTTAAGTTCCTTCTTGTTTAGTTTTCTTGATTTTGATCTCTAAAAACTTGGTATTTCTAAAAACTAATGGTTCTATGTTGTAGAGAATTCAATTTCCTTCAGTTTTGGCTTTTATTTCGCTTGATTTCGACTCCGGATGAGTAAGTTATGGCCATTACAAGTTTTCGGAACTTTCATGGCTGAACTTGCTGTTTGGGGACGATGAACCCCATGCGCCGGGAACCTCATACGCCCGAGAGGCCATGCGCCGGGAGGCCATGCACCGTGAAGTCCCGGCAACGCATTCCATGCGCCGATCTGTGCAGGAATCCCATGTGCCGATTGTACAGGAATCCCATGCGCCGATCTGTGCAGGAATCCCATGCGCTGATCTATGCAGGAATCCCATGCGCCGATCTGTGCAGGAATCCCGTGCGCCGATTTGTGCAGGAATCCCATGCGCCGATTGCGCAGGAATCCCATGCGCCGATTTGTGCAGGAATCCCATATGCTGGAATTGCTCTATTTCGCTGTTTTGGCCTGTTTATGTTGTTTTATAGCTAAAATCTTGAAAAACTCAAAACATGAAAGTTATAAATCTTTTCCTTGGCTTCAAGAATATGTCACTAGTTATTTTATGCAAGTTTTTCTCATTCATGATAATGTAAGAATAAAACACGATAGTGGCCCGCTGTGACGCACTCTTGACAAGTAAATTGACATGATATATCTCGACATGCTGTTATGACAGCTAGCCTGACATGACAAGTATGAAGGACCTGGACACCGTGGACGATTGTGTTTGTACAAATAAACTGGTACTGTCTTGCATCACGTCTAGGATGGGGGTCCCTGAGTACCACGGTCAGGGATATATACTGAAATTGACTAAGGCTAATTAACTAGAATGATTCAGTAGTCATGAAGAGATTCCCAGCTACAGGCAATCCCGTTATCTGGGCGCATTCAGTGGACTTGTAGCCTACTGACGAGTAGGGCACATTTCCAACACACAGTCACGTGTTGCATTTTTCATAAACGTTCGACCTGGATAACCGGATGGTCTGCAGGGCTTGTGGCTGTTGGGATAATCTCATTGCATCTTGCTAGTAACTAGGCCTGTGATAACCCTAGTTAGTTAAAAGTATCAAGCCGTACTCTTGATTGGCCGTGATTGATTGGATGAAGTTTATTCCAGCTTAGTCTTATCCTGATCCTGTACAAGATTGTAACATGACATGATTTCTTGTATCGATAAATGATGGGATACCAAGTTTTGTTCAGATGAAGGGTTACAACCCCGGTCCTTGTTTGGTTTAAGGGTTGTAACTTGGCTATCTGAATAGTTCCATGGTTACCTTATCATATATCGTCCTGCTTATTGCGCTTGCCTTAACAATAACGATCGGGGGTCCAGTTCTGTTCAGGCGAAGGGTTACAACCCTGGTCCTTGTTTGGTTTAAGGGTTGTAACCTGGCTCCCGGAGCAGTTCTGTGTCCTCTCTTTGTTTATTGTCTTGTTACCTTATCAATAGTAATTGAGGCGGGTTTCTATTCAGGCGAAGGATTGCAATCCCGGTCCTTATTTGGTTTAAGGCTTGCAGTCTGGCTACTTGAATGGTTTCTCCGTGCTCAATATATTATTGTTATCTTAGTTATTATCAGTATCTTTTAATTACCTTTACTATTATTTGTGATATGCTGGTTTTAGCTCCTAAGTGAAGCCTCCTTTGTGGCACTTGCTCTTTCTGGGGTCTGACCCAGCTGGTTTTGTATGGCCAGATATCGGAGCAGCACCAGAGGATCTACCGACCTTCCAGCCAGATGGTGACCACCAGACGTAACCCTGGCAACGAGTGGGTTTCTTTTGTTCTCCCACTTTAATGTAAAATTATTCTTTTGAGGCGTTTAGTCGGCGAGCACGTGTTAGCTCGTATTGCATCCTTATTTACTGTCTGCCTACGGGGTGTAACATGATTGACAGATCCTTGTGTTGATCATGTATGACTGAAACTCTTGCTAGTCCTGACATTTTGTACGACTAGCTTCATGATCATCCGAATATGTAATGTATGGGACGTCTTGCTATTATATATTTGGTGCTCTGACATCTTGTATACTGTTACTACTTGTTTGAGATTGAGACAAT
The DNA here is from genome assembly GCA_029216955.1 of Iris pallida. NCBI lineage: Eukaryota > Viridiplantae > Streptophyta > Magnoliopsida > Asparagales > Iridaceae > Iris > Iris pallida. Next base: position 922,972 of record JANAVB010043020.1, on the reverse strand, counting down.
AGGCTTGTTTATGACCATAGACGACTGATGGATTGTAGTTAAACCCTCATGTATCTAGACAGCCGTGACCGTATAGCGAGATAGATTCTATCTCTATATACGTAGCTGGCTATGTCTGCCCCCGCTCTCCAGTATTCTGGTTCTGGGGCGTGACAGCCCCGCACCAATTTTTTTGGAGATTTTTTTCGTATAATATTGTACCACCAGATCACGTATGTCATGCCATTGAGGCACGTAAGTATATTACATTATGATACAAGAGAAAGTATATTACAAATTTTGAGAATTTTTTTGTATTTAGAAAAAAAAAAGTTTAGAAACTTCCATGTACGATATTGCACCATCTCATTATGTGTCATGTCATTTAAGTTATTTCATATCATGTGATATATCATTTAAGTAAGGACATGTCATGTGTCATCTATGATTTTTTTTATTGCATATAAAAAATTATTTAACAATTTTTTTAAAATTTCATGATAATAAATTTTATTCAAATTCAATATCATATCTATATATTTTTTTAATTTTAAGATCCAAAACCTAAACTCTTAATACAGTAATTAACATTAGAAATTTTTGCAGATTGATAAATTCTAACTATGGGGAAATCCGAATCGGAATCGGCTCAGTGGAGCTAGAGATTGGACCGCGCCCGGGTCGATCAGGTTTGCGCCGAACCGAATCCCAACTTTGATTGACCTAGGCTGGTCCAACACAGATTTGCCCGGTCCAATTATGGGCTGTTCGGCCCACTGAAGACTTGATAATTAGCTTAAGGTTGGCTTCCACATTTTCTTTCACAATAAATTTTGTTACAGAACTTGCATGACAAACAAACACTTACTAAAAACTTAAAGGTTAGAACATAGGGACTGAAACAGTACAACGAAGTTATCATCTCTGTCAAATATATTACACAAACTAAAACCCAAGAGTGGTACATGAACTTGCAAACAACAACACAAACTTGTCCCAAATTTAGGGGGTGTGCCACAAAAACCGAGTAGACGAACAACATAATTAAAACAGCCAAAGGGATATATGGCAAAAATTAAGATTTTTCAAAAGATGCATAATTTGGGCTTCGTTCGAGCAACATTTTATGAAACATGAACGGCACCAGAATACAAGAAACAACGATCAACGCTAGAAGTGAGAAACGCTCTCAAATTGACCGATACAAAGGATTTTGATTCTACGACACGAAACTCTCACATTTTTACTCCTCTTACTGACTTCTGGGGGGTGGGGGGTTCAAGCCTGATAAAGTACAACAAATGTCGTTGCATATAGAGGTCATACAGCTACAGGAATGGCTTCGTCGAGGGCAACAACTCCTGGGAGCTCCTTCCCTTCCAGTAGCTCCAAACTGGCCCCACCGCCGGTGGAGATGTGGCTCATCACCTCGGCTACTCCCACTTTCTCTACCGCAGCTACAGAGTCTCCGCCACCGATGATAGTTGTCACGCCCTTTCCGCTGAGCTCTGCCAATTTCTTTGCTATTGCCTGCAATAAGAGAGAGATCAGCTTAGAGGATCATTAGTAGTTGAGACACTCAAATGCAATCTGGGGCCTAAAAATTAAAAAAAGAAAAAGAAAAAGAAAAGGTAAGTGTCGAATGGGTTGGATTTGTATGAGAATAGTAGGAAACGATAAAGTGAGCTCCGGTCCCAAAGATTGTGTAGTCAAAAATTGGCGTGGGACAAAATTAATGTAATTTATAGAATCTAGAAAGTTGGGCTATAAATTGGGACTTACTATTCTACAAAATGAGTTACTACAATCTAGAATCTAGAAATTTGGAGGCCCAACCCTTAGCACCTAGGGGTGAGATGGGACCGAAATTGTAGAAATTGGAGCTATAGATGAGACTTATTATTATACAAAATGAGCTCCTACATTCCAAATCTAGAATCTAGAAAATGAGATGAGCCTTACTAATGATGCTCTTAGAATGGGTTTCTGTTATGACAATGCCTGTGGGACAGAATCTGCCAAGTTTTTATTATCTTGTGACAAAAGGGCTTGTGTGATGCATGGTAACATATATCGGTATAAAATTTGAAAGGAAACAGAAAAAAGAAGTTTCAAATTCATAGGGAGGTGTCGAGTAAAAATAGATCTGAAGGTGTATGATACGAAATTCAGATATTGGTGACACAAATCTACATGTGTGATGCGTGGTAACTTGCAGCTCGCTCCCAGCAATAAAACATGCATTGTGTACCTCCGTTCCAACTGCAAACTTGTCAAATTCAAAAACTCCCATGGGGCCGTTCCAGATGACTGTCTTTGTTGTCTCCAATGCTTCGCTGAATGATTTAACTGAATCTGGTCCAATATCTAGACCCATCCAACCATCAGGGATTTCAGACGCTGGCACAACCTGCATCATGAGATCTTTTCGTCAAATGGTTCAATTTGACTAAACTACTAAAAATGATAATTTGGTATGCATAGATAAGGGAAATGCTGAAATAGTACAAGTTATAAAATCCAGGCTTTCCAAATAAAGAGAAAACATAGTTTCCTAAACCCTGGTATTTCAGAACCCATCTCACCTAACCCTAGAGAAATTCAAACATACCTATAGCATATACTCGATAAGAGAGGACGCAGATAGAGAGAAAATTGTAGACATGATTCACATCATAATTATCACCATCATCCAAGCCTTATCCTATCAAAATGGAGTCGGGTAAGGAGCACAAGAAACCTCCATAAAGGATTTGACAAAGGTTTTATGACCAGTTGTCGATCTTATGTCAACCTTCTACGTTGGAGCTAAATTCCTAGCCAAGGTAGCTTTGAGCATGAGAAGGCCATGCCAATAAAACCTATGCGACCAGTTGGTAAGTATGTAGACCTACCTTCTTGAAATGCAGTTTAACCTCATTAACCAAGGAGCACCATCCAAGTTCCCAAAGACTATGAAGAACCTAGTGTCATGTACGAATTTTGTATGGATTCAGCCAAATTGGGGTAAGATACGGCTGAAAAGGAATCTAAGCCAAGCCGAATTCAGCTTAGAGTTGGTCACATATTTACCTTACGATGGTTTACATGTACTTGAAAATGGGGCATGTCAAAATACTCATCACCCTATTTGAAGTCGAGTAACTCATAAGAGAATAACAAACTGTTGCTGTCAGTTGTCTGCTAATATGTTACAGCAAACCACATTTAACCAGGAATTTCAAAGGAGCCAGGAAACAAACCTTGCTGTTTGCATCAGGTGCGAACTTGTCTGCAATAATAACATCAGTTGGAAGCAAAAGAGAAACTCCCTTTGACTTGGCTTTTGCCAGAAGTGTTGTTGCTAGCTCTAGCTTGTCCTCTTCTACAAGGGAAGAACCTACCGAGAGGCCTTGTGCCTTGTAAAATGTGAATATCATTCCTCCACCCAGAAGAAGGATATCACACTTCTCTAGCAGTGACTCAATGACTCCAATCTTAGATGATACCTTTGAACCCCCTACTATTGCAGCGAATGGCCTCTTGGGATTTGAGACAGCTCCAACAAGGTAATCAAGTTCCTGAAGTAAAGAATAAGATATTAATAGAACTAAAGTGGTAAGTTTCTATCAAATTTATTGAACAGCGAAAATTTAAGGATGTGTTTGGTTTGTGAGGAAATTGAAAAAGGAAATAGAAACAAAAAATGAAAATGAAAGAGAAAAGAAAAAGAATTTGTTTGCTTGTTTGGTTGATAAGAAGTTCGAAAAGAAAGTGGAGACGAAAATTGTGTCACTGTGTGGGAGAAAGAGAGTGGTAGAGAGGGGGAGAAAAGAACCACCATTTTAGGAGGGAAACAATGAGGAAAAATTATATTTATTATTTTCTCCCACTTTTCTTTTCCCTTTCATTTCTCTCTAACCAAACACGGCGACCATATTTTCTCTTTCATTTTCTTTTCCTTCCCTCACTTTCCCGCTAACCAAACACGGCCTAATCGCAGAAATCTCACCTTTTGCAACAGAAAACCAGCAACTGAGGGCTTCAAAAACTTGGTAACTCCCTCTGTTGATGCATGGGCTCTGTGAGCAGTTCCAAATGCATCATTCACGTAAAGATCAGCTAACGATGCTAGCTTCTTGGCAAATTCAGGGTCATTCTTCTCTTCCTCTTTATAGAACCTCACATTTTCAAGAAGAAGAACACCGCCTTCAGGAAGTGCAGCAACTTTTTCTTCAACCTCAGGGCCAATACAGTCATCAGCTTTCACAACCTATTTGGTGCCCATAGAGAAATAAACATTAATAGCCAAATGTAAGTGGTCAGAAATATAACATCAGTCTGTATCGTATTTACATGAATGATAAAAACATACCGTGGTGCCCAGAAGTTCAGATAGCCTAGGCACAAGAGGACTCAAACTGAATTTTGGTGTAACACCCTTTGGGCGTCCCTGAAAATCCAGAACGTAATGGAAATTCAGATTATATAACTCCATGAATCAAACTGCGGATATAACATAAACTTTGTACTGTATATAATAGGAGAGAATAAAAATGACATCATAGACGCATGATCAATAGGTTGAAACATCGAGAAACAATATACGTAAGAATCTACGGTATATCGTCTCTAATTTCTATTGCTTGTGCAATTCAGATTGAGCAATCTATAGACATATAAAAGCGAAGCAAAAGTTTTACAGCTTAATTGAACCAAAGCATAAAACAACTATCAATATCTGCTATGGGATTGTTCTGAAGATACAAACTAAATATGTTTGTCAGGAATCAGAGAAGACAACTAAGAACTAAATGCATTTAGATGATTTAACTCGCCAGTTCAGGACTAGATCGTTACTATACTAATGGAATATAAAGGAAGGTTGTAAGTGTCGGCCAAATGACCCAAACCAATTCAAAACCGCTGAAACTGATACTCATGGAAGGGTCCAAACCCAATACAGCGAACCTTGATATAAACTTTAGAAACAGGTGTAAGCACTTCGACTTTACTATAATAATAGCACACCAAGAAATTCAACCTTCTGCTTGTATGTAAATATTCAGCATCAACAAATGCAAGCGCAGACCGTCACGTTATCAAACAGGAAAACCAACATAAAAAATTGAAATGAATAACTAAACTAGGAAAAAACATAAACAAAAAACTGTCACCTATTTTGCACCATGACACAATACAGAAAAGACGACACATACATGATGCTATTTTAGTGCATCCTAGTGTATTTTGGGGTGTCTATGTAGTGTTCGACATGACGCAACATGAACTCGTGCTCTGATTTTGGAGTGTCTGCACTTCCTAGACATACACCAAGTAGCTACCAGCCCCAGAATTAACGATCAAGTATGTATCAAATTACTAGCTTCTCCTGAACCATTCAGGGAAAAAATTCAAGCACAGTGTATATCAAGATTCCCCGATATCGAAAGGGGAAAAAAAAAGGGACAAAAAAATGTTGAAAACCCACAGAAGCTTGCTCAATAGTATGGCCGAAGTCAACAATTGGGTAAGATCAAAGTATTAACTTTCCCTGAACACATCAAACAAACCCAACCAATCACACAACACAGAAATGTGCAAAACTCTCACCAGCGGGCTCAAGAAAATGACTTCACACAATTGAACCACAATCAGCTCAATGGCAAGCATCAAGTTACTGACTTTCCCAACAAAATCAGCAAAACTATTTTCCCCTAATTGAAAAAAATAATAGGTTAAGAATCAAAATACTAACTTATCAATCACATTTCAATAAATTCTCACCACAAGAATATGATGTTGCCACAGTTCAACCAAAATCAACATATAGTCAAGCATCTAGTTACCAACTTTCCAAACCAAAACCAGCATCTAGGTTGCATGGGTACGAAGTCGGTACGAACAATAGAGACACGGGTCACAATGTTAGAACTAATTTTGTTGTTACCTAGTGTATTTTGGTATGCCCAAACCATGTCCAGTTCATGTCTGACATGTCAAAACAAGGACAGCATCAAAGCAAAAACTATTAACTTCTATTGCATAATCAAACTAAATTCAGCATCTGGGTAAGCATCAAAATTCCAACTTCTAAATCACATTCAAACAAAACTCCCACCGGCTGGAACATGACTGTCCCAATTCAGTCAAAATCAACACATCGGCACGCATCAAGTTACTAACTTTCCAAATAAAATAAGAATCGTATCAAAAACGATTAATCTTCTCCTAATGTAGGAAGAATTGACATGCCCAAATTAGTGTCGTGTCCGTATCACGTTGTTCAATCCGGATGCATGTCGTACACGAGACAGATACTCCAAATTACAAAATTTACTAGAGTAAATGTCATGTCCTTGTCACCATGTCCTTATCGTGTAGTGTGCATGCCTGTGCAACCTAGCCCCTAGGTGAACCAAACTCAACAACAGGGTAAGCATCAAAGGCCCAACTCCCAAATCACATTGTCAGAAAATCCTAACCAGATGGCTCAAGGACACGACACGACTTGACTTTGCCCGATTCAACAAATGGGGAAGCATCAAGTTACCAGCATTCCTAACATAATCAGCATATATGTCGAACAGACACGAAGATGGCGCTAGTTTTGGCGTGTCCTAGTGTATTTACGGCGTGTCGGTGCCGTGTCCAACACGTGCAGATATGGCACGGACTTTTTGCATCAAGTTACAAACTTTCCCTAATCAAACAAAAAATAACAACTGGACAAGCATCAAAATCCAATCTTTTCGAACACGCAAAAAACGAAAAATTTCTCACCAGATGGTTGGAGAGGATGAATTTGGCCCCATCGGCCATCACGTATTTGATCATGGGCACTGCCGTTCTAAGACTGTGGCGGCACTAATTTCACAGCGTGTTAGTGATTTTGTGGTATGTCTTATACATGTCTCGACACGATTGCGACACGGACACGGCACTAATTTCTTTGTATCAAGTGACTAACTTTCCCTAATCCAACCAAAACCAACAACTGGGCAAGCATCAAAATCCCAACTTTCCAACCACAATCAACGCAAGAACCGAAGAAATCCTCACCAGATGGCTGGAGAGGATGACTTTGGCACCGTTGGCCATGAGGTACTTGATCGTGGGCACCGCCGCCCGGATCCTGGTGTCGTCCGTGATGTTCTGGCTGTCGTCCAGCGGCACGTTGAGATCGGCCCTCACGAACACCCTCTTCCCCTTGAGATCCGCGGCGGCGAGGTCCCCGACGCTCTTCTTCGCCATGGACACGACCCCTCGGAGCCCGCGAGCTCCCTTTGCGGACACGGCGCGGACGCGGGAGGAGACGCAGAGGGAGAGGGCGGCGTCGAAGGAGGAGGCGAAGGAGAGACGGCGGGCGGGGAGGCGGACGGAGCGGGAGGCGGCGGCGGAGGAGGAGATGGGGAGGAGGGAGAGGGAGGGGGAGGCTAGTGATGAAGCCATTGTTTGGTTTCGAGAGAGAGAGAGAGAGTGTGTGTGTGTGTGTGTGTGTGTTATATTTTGAGTGTGGATGGTTGGATTTGGAGATATCGCTTATCGTTGAGGAGAGGTCGAGAGGAGGTTCGATTGCATCAATGGGAGGGAGGGAGTGATGACGATGGGAGGGGAAAAGGAAAGAGGGGCTTTATGGGTACAACAATGCTATGCCTACCACCAAAGTTTACAATCATCTTACAACCCGCCACTCGAAAGAAAGTGGTGGGGTCGGATGGAGCCCATATAGCAGGAGGGATGAGGGTGGTGGTGGGACCCGGTAGGGCCCATATGTAAGGGATGGAAGAGAGAGATTGTAAGAATTTGGTAGTAAACTTAGCATTTTTCTTAGGGTTTTTCTATGGGCACTACCAAAATTGCTAGAGGCTAGCCCAAATTTTTTTTAAGTTTATTACAAGTTTGCCATCCAAATTTTTTGCTAGGGGCTAGCCCAAGCACAAGTATAAATACCAATTTTCATTTTCTCTCTCCTTCTTCTCTTTTTTTTTCTCCCTCAACTATTTTCTTCCCTCCTTCTCTTCTCTTAGGTCATAGAATTAAAACCCTAAATTTTTTCTTTTCTCCCTACATTGTTGGCAAATTGTTCTCTCCCTCAACTCTAGGTCATTGACTTCTCCAAATTTTTGGTAAGTCATCGAACTATACTATGTTTCATGTTTTAAAGAAGAATTTCACATATTAAAGTTGAATTATGTGTTAAATATAGAAAAATATTAAACATGGATCAACCGGGACCATCAAACGTTCCCGCCACGTCCGAAGAACACGTTCCCGCCACGTCCGAAGACAACTTTGATGCATCGGAAGCTCTCTTGGTAACTACATTTGAACTTGAGCTCGGACCTAAACTTGTGCTGTGACACAGAGGACTGCCAACACTCAGGCAGTCCCGATCATAGAATAGGACTGCCAGAGTGGAGGCAGTTGTCACGACCCGATCCCAATTTCTTGGGTCGACTCGGATCATGCCCAGCCTGCACCGTTGTTGAGACGGCGGCAGTAAGCTGTATCCCATATGCAGGTACAATCAACAACATTTGAAACTAAAATTGCCACAACATTTAATTAAACGATAATATAAACTTGTCCATTACAAAGCTTGTCCACAACTTTAACATAACATATGTTTTATTTAAAAGAGAAACTAAAACTCCAACTAAGCAGAAGTGTCATCATCATCTCCATGGACCTCGTCTGGGAGCACAGCAGGGTACAGCTCCGGGTCGTAGTAACTACTAATCAGTAGCTCTGAGTCATCAATAGAACCTATTGGGTGTGGGGGATCCAGTCAGGAAAGGAGCAAGTACAATTATGAAAATTAACAATTTGCATAATGAATAGAAACTTGCAATATTAAATAATTTTGAAACAATGATTTCCAACTATAAAACAATTGTGATTTGAGTAAGCAGTATCTATGACCGGTTTAGGATGATTCAATTGTATCCTATTGATACGGTCCGGCCTAACCCCGTGTGAAGAGGGGTAAGCTCGCACATTCATTAACTATTTGGCTTTGATCATAGATAACTACGCTACTCCCCATTATCCCGATGCAATGATTCAGTATATTACTCTAGGAGAGAGTACGTGTAACAATTGTGTATTTAACATGCAAAATTTCTAACATTAATTAAACTGCGCTTTAACACAACTGTACTTGCCTTGATTTAGACTGGAAGTTGACGTTGGTTCCGAATAGGTGCTAGTATCTCCTTCGAAATCCTACAATTTTGAGAATCTACACTTATCAAACTGCATTCAACCCAACTAAGTGTGCTAGTTACAATCTCTATTATTCTCCTAGTCAATTTTATCTTTTATTAATCTAATTAAAACACAGGTATCAGAATAAGTTACTATTTATGAAATCAATTTAATATTTCTTTTGAAAAACTTGCAATTATCATTTTATTTGATAAAACCTTGTATAAAATAATTATTTATTCTTTAAGTGAAAAAAAACATGGGTTAACAATTAATTCCTAATTATTTATGAGAGTATACATAAAATTACTATTCTATCATTTTTACGTTACACAACCAACCACCAGAAATAAAGATAAAATTCTACACTACTTATTACATACCACAATTAATAAATAAAAAAAATTGGGCTTATGCCCTTACAGATTATTACATGAATTAAAATAAGAGAAAAAGGGTTAGTCTCAAAATTAAATAATAATAAAATTACAATTCCTAATTATAAAAGATTTGTGAGTCTCAGACTCTGGTCCAGTCTTCACATTCAGCTACTCTGCCTCAACGTCCGGTCGAACCGGTGCGTTTGCATTTCGCTGGGGCCCAGTGACCGTTAAGGTCGTCGCCCAAAAATATTATCATTTCCGAAAATCATTTTAAAATCATATAATCAAATTTTTATAGAAATTCCGGCAGCATTCCCTCTATTTTCGGGTTAACCCAAAACTGGAAAACGTGCCGATCTTTCCTGTAAATAATCCCAATCCCCAAAGAAACAATTTTTTTTTTATTTTGTTATAGCCAAAATATTTTCACAGAATCATTTCCGAACTTATTCGGAAGATCCGAAAAGCATACAAACATATTCAAAAAACCATCCTGGAAATAATCCTCAACAGAACTTGTTTCTCTGAAAATTAAACCAACTAACAGAATCATGATTCATAGTCCAAAACCATTAATCCACAGAACTGAAACCCACAGAACTATTTCCGAAGGAGTCGAAAAAATTCGAAATCAAATGATCGCAAAGACAGAAATCCACAGAACCGATTCCGAAGAAACTTCAGAAACGGTAACGTAATCGAAACGTAACCAACAATCCGGATTCCCGAAGGAACCGGGGACCAGATTTCATCATAGACAAAAATAGAGAACTACGGGGCTATCCAGAGGTTACCGAAAATACGAAGGAATTCGAAGTGGTGCCTCGGACTCGGAACACACGGAACCGCGGAACAGAACTGAAACCACGTCAGAAACTCACGGGGTACAGCTCCTCGGAACAACGCCACACGCACAGAAACACGGAACAACAAATCGGAGACAGGAATCAGCCGCGAAGAGCCGGAAAACGTGCCGGCGGAAGGCCGGGGCTAGAGGCGCGTGGGAGCGGTCGGCCGGAGGTGCGCCGGGAAGCCGCGCGGGTCGGGGGCTGCCGGGATCGGCCTGGCGGGGCCGCGCGGACAGAGGAGGCGGCGGCGGGATCCGCGGGTCGCGGGTTGGGGCGCGCAGGAGGGGTGTGACGGCCGGAGTTGGGCGCAGGGAGGACGGGGTCGCCGAGAGCTCAGCGATCGCCGGAAATAGAAGTCTAGGTTTTAGGAAAAAGGGTTTTTAGGAGAGTGGTGGAGGAATAAGATGGAGAGGGAGAGAATTTATAGGGAGAAAATTGGGGGTTATGGAAACCCTAAAGTCTCCATTGAAGGAGAAGAAATAACTCCTACAGTTCTCCTTTCGGAAAGGAACCGAAGAGGAAGATGGATGGGTCATCCGTCCAAATGTGAAGGGTTTCATTCCCCAATACTAAAACAATCAAACCTACTCCTATATGACAACCAACACTTGTGGTGTAGTGGTGGTGTCTTAGGACTTGGTTGGGAAGGTTGAGGTTCAAACCTTAGGATTAACATCTATATTTTTTTTTTATATAAATTATTATTTTACCCATAAACCAATAAAATCAATTTAAAGAAATGATTTTCTTTTATTTCTTAATTATTAGTAAAAAAAAATTTTTTAAAAAAAAATATATATATATATATATATATTCAAGTTAAAATAATTTCTTTTACATTAAAAAAATTAATATGCATATATATATATGCTTTGTTTTTTTTTTGAGAGTCCAAGAAAAAAAATAACTGTTAATTGAAAGGAAATATTAAAATTTGTTTTGGGTTTTACAAGCTTCCCTCCTTAGAAAATTTCGTCCTCGAAATTTAAAAGAAGTTGGGTTAGAAAATACCTCAGGTCTCAAACAAATACGGGTACTTCTCCCGTATCTCATCCTCTCGCTCCCAGGTAGACTCGCCTGGGGAATCATGCCTCCACATCACTCGGACAATGGGAGTCACCGAGGTCCTGGTCTTTTTCTCGTCTCGGTCTAAAATTGCCACTGGCTTCTCAGGCATAGTGAGGCTCGGTCCAATCTCCAGCTCTGAGTGGTCTAAGATGTGATTCTCATCAGGAACGTAGCCTCTAAGCTGTGAGACATGGAAGACGTTGTGCACGCCCTCTAGATTAGCTGGTAGAGCTAACCTATACGCCACTTCTCCAATCCGGCTCAGAACTTCGAACGGACCAATGTACCTGGGACTCAGCTTTCCAGCTCTGCCAAATCTGATTGTCCCTCTAGTAGGAGAAATCTTCACGAAGACCTTATCTCCTTCTTCAAACGCCAATGGTCGACGACCGCTGTCTGCCCAGTGCTTCTGTCTGTCTTGAGCAATCCTGAGCTTGTCTCTGATTATCTTCACCTTCTCTGCTGCGTCAGTCACCATCTCTGGACCCAGCAGTACTCTTTCACCAACGTCGTCCCATGCCAATGGTGTACGACAACGACGTCCATAAAGAGCTTCGAATGGGGTCATACCAATACTGGCTTGGTAGCTGTTATTGTAAGAAAACTCTACCAAGTGCAGATGGTCTTCCCACGATCCTCCAAACTCCAAAACACAAGCTCTCAACATATCTTCAAGTGTCTGAATAGTCCTCTCAGATTGCCCATCAGTCTGGGGATGATAAGCTGTGCTGAACTTCAACTGGGTTCCCAAGCTGTCATGGAAACTCTTCCAAAAATGTGAAGTAAAACGAGTGTCTCGGTCAGAAACAATGCTTACCGGTACGCCATGAATCCGGTAGATGTGCCGCATGTACAATGCTGCCAACTTCTCAGTGGATAAACCAACTTTGAAGGGGATAAAGTGAGCTGACTTGGTTAGTCGGTCCACTATTACCCAGATGGCATCCTTCCCTCCTTGGGAACGAGGCAGTCCTGATACGAAATCCATCGTGATGTGCTCCCACTTCTACTCTGGAATGTCCAGTGGTTGTAGAAGTCCTGCAGGTCTTTGTCTACTAGCCTTCACTTGTTGACAGATCAAGCATCTAGCAATATACCTGGTGACATCTTTCTTCATACCACTCCACCAGACAATAGTGCGCATATCCCGATACATCTTATTGGCTCCAGGATGTATGGAATATTGAGACTGATGCGCTTCCTTCATCAACTCGGTCCTCAGTTCGCCAGACGGTACACAAAGCCTCGTACCATTCTTCAGAGCTCCATCACTGGCGATTGAGAAACCCTCCAGTGTTCCTGCTAACACTTGATCTTTCAGCTTGCAAAGTGCCTCGTCTTGAAACTGCGTCTCCTTGATCTTGTCCATCAAGTTCGAGCTCACTTGCAACTTCATCAACACAGAATCAGAATCCAGTTCCTTCCGTCCAGGCAGTACAATCTCCAGTTCAAGCTTCTCGATGTCCTCCAGCAGATGCCTCTCCTTGGTTAAGAACATCGCCACTGGGTATCGACTAAGTGCATCAGCGACCACATTAGCCTTACCCGGGTGGTATTGCAAGCCGATGTCGAAGTCCTTCATTAACTCCAGCCATCGCCTTTGTCTCATGTTCAACTCCTTCTGGGTGAAGACATACTTCAGACTTTTGTGATCTGTGTATATTTCCACCCTCTCTCCATAGAGATAATGCTTCCAAAGCTTCAATGCAAAGATCATTGCAGCAAGCTCCAGATCATGAGTGGGATAGTTCTTCTCATGAGTCCGTAATTGCCTAGATGCATAAGCAATCACTTTCCCATGTTGTTGAAGAACGCAACCCAGTCCTTTGCCCGAGGCGTCACTATAGATTGTGAAACCACCGGATCCTGCGGGTAGCGCAAGGATTGGTGCAGTAGTGAGCCTCTTCTTCAACTCCTCGAATGCTGCTTGGCAATCTTCCGTCCAGATGAACTCTTCATTCTTCCGAGTCAGCTTCGTCATTGGTTCAGCAATTCTAGCAAAATCCTTCACGAACTTCCGATAGTAACCCGCCAAGCCCAAGAAACTTCTGATTTCAGCAACTGAGCTTGGGGTAGACCACTTCTCCACAGCAGCTATCTTCTTAGGATCTACCGAAATTCCTTCTCCTGTGACAACATGGCCAAGAAAATCCACCTTGTCTAGAAAGAATTCACATTTGGATAGCTTACCATATAACTTCTCTTTCCTCAAAGTTTCCAGAACTTTTCTGAGGTGCTCTTCGTGCTCCTCCTTCGTCTTTGAATAGATCAATATGTTATCAATGAAGACGACGACAAACTGGTCTAAGTATTCATGGAAAACCTTGTTCATAAGGTTCATGAACACCGCAGGAGCATTTGTCAGACCAAACGGCATAACCAAGAATTCAAACTGCCCATACTTGGTGTTGAATGCCGTTTTGGGAATGTCTTCCTTCCTGACCTTGATCTGATGATAGCCAGACCTGAGATCAATCTTGGAAAACACCTTGGCTCCACTCAACTGGTCAAATAAGTCATCGATCCGGGGCAGAGGGTACTTGTTCTTGATTGTGACATTATTCAGCGCCCGGTAGTCGATGCACATCCGTACCGTTCCGTCCTTCTTGGGCACAAACAAGACAGGTGCTCCCCAGGGTGAAGCTCCGTCTTGAATGAATCCCAGAGACTTCAGTTCGTTGATCTGCTCCTTCATCTCTTTAGCCTCCTTTGGGTTGACTCTATAACATCCCTTAGAAATCGGGGGAGAGCCAGGGACTAAATCAATAGTGAATTCTATGTCCCGATCTGGGGGTAGCCCAGGAAGACTATCAGGGAAAACATCCATGAATTCCGCTATGATAGGATGGGGTGGTCCAGGTTCTTCAGTAATAGAGTAGACAATACTCTCCATAACCTCCGGAGCTCTAGAGACTTCAAACTCTGGCCCTCCAGGTGGGCTGAAGATTACACATCCTCTGTGACAATCTATCAGCACATGCTGCTTGCTCAACCAGTCCATCCCTAGGACGATATCATAGTTGGGTAAGGGCATGACAAGCAAAGGTGCTATAAATTGGTGGCCAGCTATGGTGATGGGGCATTCACAGGTCTTAGTGATAGGTAGGGGTCCTCCTCCAGTCATAACTCTACAGATCTTCTTGCTAAAGCCAGTAACTATATGGTGTGCAGAGATAAACTTTGTTGCTATGAAACTGTGTGTTGCACCAGAGTCGAATAAAGCTAATGCAGGATGAGAATGTACATAGATGTAACCTGATATGACATCCGTATTAGGTTCCTGCTCCGGCTCTGGTTCCTCTGCAGTTAGGGCAAAAGCTCGTCCCGTCTTCTGTTGATGTTGCCCAAAATGCTGCTGCTGAGTGGGCAGAGGTCCTTTCTGCTGATTTCCTCCAGCTCTGTTGGCCGCTGAGGGGCAATCCTTCACTTGGTGGGTGGTAGACCCACAGATCAGACATTGTCCAAGCCTCTTCCGACAGATGTTCACCTGATGACCCGGCCTCTTGCAATAGCTACAGACAGGGATCTGCTTCTGGGGTGCTACATCATTATTCCTTGCTTGCTGGTGATGTTGGGGCCTGTTGTTGTTGTTGGGCTTCTTCTGATTACCCTGGAAGTTGCTATTTCCAGGATAATCTCTCTTCGAGCGGGCAGGTTGGCTCTTCTCTATGTCTTGTGCTCGTTCCAGGATCTTCTCATAAGTCTTAGCACCGCCTGAGATCACATAGGTGCGGATTTCTTCTCTTAGTCCAAATCTGAACCTTTCAGCACGATCGTCAGGGTCAGCCACCAGGTTCTTGGCAAATCGGCTGAGCTGGCCGAATTCAGCAGCATACTCTCCCACAGTCATGTTGCCCTGCTTCAGGTTCTGGAATTGTCGTTCCATTTCCCGCAACTCTGAAGTTGGGAAGAACTTCCTCTTGAACAACCTCTTGAAGGTGTCCCAGTCAACTTGCCTATCCTGGAGTCGGGGTTTCATTCCGATACCAGGTGCTTGCTACATTCTGCAGTTGGAGTCCTACTGCTTCAGCCTTGAGGTCTTCTGGAAGTCGAGCGACGCTCAGGAGACGCTCAATATTGTCGAGCCATTCGTCAGCATAGACGATTCCCTCGGTTCCCTTGAAAGGTCGAGGGTTCTGCTTCTTAAAGCTCTCAATATCGCCTACCTTGGCAATATGATTTCCATTAATTAAATGGCCTTATTATTACATAAATTGATCCTTAAATTTATGTTTACCTTGGCAGGCCTTGGTTCCTGTTGAGCTGCTTCTCCTCTTTCCAGTGCAGCCATTGCCACGCTATGGGCATTCTCCATGCCTTCTCTCATAATGGTCGTCTGCTCGCGATGAGCTTCAGCTTGAGTTCTCTGGGCTTCTAGCACTCCTCTTAGCAGACCTATGAGGTCAGTGGGGTCCACAGGCACTGGTGGGGCAGCTGGAGTGGGCGTAACCATAGGGGGTTGCATCTCCGTCTGGGAAGATGATGGATCCACCGTTGAAGCAACAAACAACCCACGAGGTGCATTCAATGGTGTAAAACTCGGACTTAGTTGAGGCGGTGGGGTTTGATCAGGCGTTGACATCCCATCGCCAGCAGGGTTGGTATTGTCAGTGGCCATTCTCTGGAAGGTTTAGGATATAAACATAAGCAAGGTAGCCTATCTATAATCAAACAAAAATATTTAATTATAATATATTTCGGTCCTAGGTTGTGGCAAATTAATGTTCTAATGTTCTAAATGTTTCCTAGGTTTTCCTAAGTTGTTGATATAAAGACCTACATGGGCCACCACTAAAAACATGTCACGACCTGATCCCAATTTCTTGGGTCGACTCGGATCATGCCCAGCCTGCACCGTTGTTGAGACGGCGACAGTAAGCTGTATCCCATATGCAGGTACAATCAACAACATTTGAAACTAAAATTGCCACAACATTTAATTAAACGATAATATAAACTTGTCCATTACAAAGCTTGTCCACAACTTTAATATAACATATGTTTTATTTAAAAGATAAACTAAAACTCCAACTAAGCAGAAGTGTCATCATCATCTCCATGGACCTCGTCTGGGAGCACAGCAGGGTACAGCTCCGGGTCGTAGTAACTACTAATCAGTAGCTCTGAGTCATCAATAGAACCTATTGGGTGTGGGGGATCCAGTCAGGAAAGGAGCAAGTACAATTATGAAAATTAACAATTTGCATAATGAATAGAAACTTGCAATATTAAATAATTTTGAAACAATGATTTCCAACTATAAAACAATTGTGATTTGAGTAAGCAGTATCTATGACCGGTTTAGGATGATTCAATTATATCCTATTGATACGGTCCGGCCTAACCCCGTGTGAAGAGGGGTAAGCTCGCACATTCATTAACTATTTGGCTTTGATCATAGATAACTACGCTACTCCCCATTATCCCGATGCAATGATTCAGTATATTACTCTAGGAGAGAGTACGTGTAACAATTGTGTATTTAACATGCAAAATTTCTAACATTAATTAAACTGCGCTTTAACACAACTGTACTTGCCTTAATTTAGACTGGAAGTTGACGTTGGTTCCGAATAGGTGCTAGTATCTCCTTCGAAATCCTACAATTTTGAGAATCTACACTTATCAAACTGCATTCAACCCAACTAAGTGTGCTAGTTACAATCTCTATTATTCTCCTAGTCAATTTTATCTTTTATTAATCTAATTAAAACACAGGTATCAGAATGAGTTACTATTTATGAAATCAATTTAATATTTCTTTTGGAAAACTTGCAATTATTATTTTATTTGATAAAACCTTGTATAAAATAATTATTTATTCTTTAAGTGAAAAAAAACATGGGTTAACAATTAATTCCTAATTATTTATGAGAGTATACATAAAATTACTATTCTATCATTTTTACGTTACACAACCAACCACCAGAAATAAAGATAAAATTCTACACTACTTATTACATACCACAATTAATAAATAAAAAAAATTGGGCTTATGCCCTTACAGATTATTACATGAATTAAAATAAGAGAAAAAGGGTTAGTCTCAAAATTAAATAATAATAAAATTACAATTCCTAATTATAAAAGATTTGTGAGTCTCAGACTCTGGTCCAGTCTTCACATTCAGCTACCCTGCCTCAACGTCCGGTCGAACCGGTGCGTTTGCATTTCGCTGGGGCCCAGTGACCGTTAAGGTCGTCGCCCAAAAATATTATCATTTCCGAAAATCATTTTAAAATCATATAATCAAATTTTTATAGAAATTCCGGCAGCATTCCCTCTATTTTCGGGTTAACCCAAAACTGGGAAACGTGCCGATCTTTCCTGTAAATAATCCCAATCCCCAAAGAAACAATTTTTTTTTTGTTATAGCCAAAATATTTTCACAGAATTATTTCCGAACTTATTCGGAAGATCCGAAAAGCATACAAACATATTCAAAAAACCATCCTGGAAATAATCCTCAACAGAACTTGTTTCTCTGAAAATTAAACCAACTAACAGAATCATGATTCATAGTCCAAAACCATTAATCCACAAAACTGAAACCTACAGAACTATTTCCGAAGGTGTCGAAAAAATCCGAAATCAAATGATCGCAAAGACAGAAATCCACAGAACCGATTCCAAAGAAACTTCAGAAACGGTAACGTAATCGAAACGTAACCAACAATCCGGATTCCCGAAGGAACCGGGGACCAGATTTCATCATAGACAAAAATAGAGAACTACGGGGCTATCTAGAGGTTACCGAAAACACGAAGGAATCCGAAGTGGTGCCTCGGACTCGGAACACACGGAACCGCGGAACAGAACTGAAACCACGTCAGAAACTCACGGGGTACAGCTCCTCGGAACAACGCCACACGCACAGAAACACGGAACAACAAATCGGAGACAGGAATCAGCCGTGAAGAGCCGAAAAACGCGCCGGCGAAAGGCCGGGGCTAGAGGCGCGTGGGAGGGGTCGGCCGGAGGTGCGTCGGGAAGCCGCGCGGGTCGGGGGCTGCCGGGATCGGCCTGGCGGGGCCGCGCGGACAGAGGAGGCGGCGGCGGGATCCGCGGGTCGCGGGTTGGGGCGCGCCGGAGGGGTGTGACGGCCGGAGTTGGGCGCAGGGAGGACGGGGTCGCCGAGAGCTCAGCGATCGCCGGAAATGGAAGTCTAGGTTTTAGGAAAAAGGGTTTTTAGGAGAGTGGTGGAGGAATAAGATGGAGAGGGAGAGAATTTATAGGGAGAAAATTGGGGGTTATGGAAACCCTAAAGTCTCCATTGAAGGAGAAGAAATAACTCCTACAGTTCTCCTTTCGGAAAGGAACCGAAGAGGAAGATGGATGGGTCATCCGTCCAAATGTGAAGGGTTTCATTCCCCAATACTAAAACAATCAAACCTACTCCTATATGACAACCAACACTTGTGGTGTAGTGGTGGTGTCTTAGGACTTGGTTGGGAAGGTTGAGGTTCAAACCTTAGGATTAACATCTATATTTTTTTTTATATAAATTATTATTTTACCCATAAACCAATAAAATCAATTTAAAGAAATGATTTTCTTTTATTTCTTAATTACTAGTAAAAAATTTTTTTTTAAAATATATATATATATATATATTCAAGTTAAAATAATTTCTTTTACATTAAAAAAATTAATATGCATATATATATATGCTTTGTTTTTTTTTTGAGAGTCCAAAAAAAAAAATAACTGTTAATTGAAAGGAAATATTAAAATTTGTTTTGGGTTTTACAGCAGTCCTTCACAAAATAAGGACTGCCAGGACCCTGGCAGTCCTACAAATAGGTAGGACTGCCAGTGTCACGACCCGCACCCTGATTAGGGGCACGAGAACGTGGGTACGTCCAGCGTACGCCGCAGTGTCGGCGGTAGAACGCTCTATAGGTCATCTATAACATCTAACATCTAATAACAAGATATATAAACCTGTCATCTCCGCACGGAGGTATAACATAACATCTCAACTCTATATCTCAAACACAAGTCTAGGAAAGATAGAACATGATATAGAATCAGATGAAAGAAAGAACTGAATATATATATAGAGTTACCACACTACACAAAGTAGATGTCCAACACAAATAAGTACAAGACCTGAAATATAACTAAGTCACAACTAACAATCGGAACAGTCCGATACAAAATGAAAACTGTAAACACTAGACTAGACTAGACACCCTCTACTGAGCTAGATGCTCCTCAGGCTCCTGAAGGTCACCTTCATGTGTCCCATAGAAGGTAGGACAATCACCATCATCATCTGTAATATTTTCAACAGGCCCAGTCAGGACAGGAACGAGCACAATACATCTCACGCAGTTCATATCATGTTGGGAAATGTAAAGCATGCATAGAGTAAGATACATGGACTGTAAAGAAATATATATAAAAACGAGAGAGATTTGATAACTGGAAATATCTATATATACGATAAGTAAGAACTGTAGGTAACCTGTGATTTAGAGCATGAGATGGTTATATAAACGGGCTTAGGACATATACAAGATTTCACAAGATTTTACAAGAATTTGTACAATATGGGATTTTGATCACATAACCATTTCCTACTCACCCTCCCCAATCAATACACAAGGATCCAGTCAAGTTACGTTACCTTGCACAAGAGGTTTTTATCATGGTTGCTCACGTGATCATGAGAGTACAAGATTGCACAAGAGTATACATGAAAGCGGTGTACAAGAAATACAAGATGTTCGTGAAAAGCACATGACAACTGTATCTGATGCACCCCGAGGGAGATAACATCGCATAACAAGATCCATATAGTACCAATCCGTGATAATGACGTGACAGCATCATGTAAAGTAATCTAAAGCAAGAATATAAGTCCTAACAAGTATGAAAAGATCAGAGAATGTACTCGCCTGTCACCCTGTATAACTGATATGAATAGATGTCCGAACTGGTGTCACAGAGTCCTATTTAGAGTAAAACAGGTCACAACATATCCACAATGGTAAAAATAGAGTATACAATACATACTACATGATTCTAGGTCAATCTGGTCAAAAGTCAACTCTTGGTCAACTTTCTAATCAAACTAGTCAAATACTAGTCAACATGATCAATCTAGGTCAAGTCTAAGTCAAACTACGTCTACTAGTTAGGGTTTTAGTCAAACTAGCTAAACTAGTTGTTTTAGGTCATTCCTAGTCAATTCTAGGTTAACTAGGTCAACTTTGACCAAAGGTTGACTTTGGTCAACCCTTAGTCAACAAGGGTCAACAAGTTGGGTTTTGGGCCATTAGGGTTAGCCCCAAGCCATAGGCTAATAATCTTGGCCATAGGCTAGTCTTATAGGTTTCCATACAACCTATACCTAGAAGTCATACATATATATATATATATATATATATATATATATATATATATATATATATATATATATATATATATATATATATATTTAGTCTTATAGGTTTCCATACAACCTATACCTAGAAGTCATACATATACATATATATATATATATATATATATATATATATATATATATATATATATATATATATATATATACTACCCAAAATCAATATATGAGTACTAAACATAATACAAGCCTACACTCACATATATCTATATAATGACATAAAGAGACCTAATACAAAATGTATATATATCATATATATATATATATATATATATATATATATATATATATATATATATATATATATATATATATATCAACCTATATATATATTACATATATATAGAGATAAGAGAGAGAGAGAGAGACTTAGAGTGAGAGAGAGAGAGTGAAGAGGACAGTGAGAGAGGGAGGAACAGTGAAGGCTGGACAAGGGGGGAGTGGTTCCAGAAATTCTGGGACCAAAGTTGGCTCCCCAACACACACACAATAACATATATACATACATATGTATATATATACATAACTTCACAAATACCCAACCAATTTTCCCCAAAACTCACCCACACTCACATATACATATATACTACACATATATGTACTAAAATACACTCATACAATGTATTAATCTTAACAAAATAGGTTTTGAAATCCACTTTTGCAAAAACTGGAAAATCCTAAAACCTGAGAACAGTGGACTGTGTATTTCGAAACAGGGTAACTTGATTTTCGTGCACTAAACCGAGCTATGGCTCGCAACCATGGGTTGGTAACTGACACCCCATACATACACTAGTATCCTAGGTGCCTGACACGACACCACGACACAGTTTCACGTGTCCAAACACGCAAAAACACTACACGGGTAAGTCCTGACACGCGCACGAAACCACAGCGTCGTGCATGCGTGCAGTCCACTCTAGGACACACCACGAGACACGACACGTCTCGTGGTCGAGCACATGTGTAGTCCACACATAGGGCTATACGTTGCACACCCTGACACGTGTCCACGACACTCGTGGACACAAAACGAACTCCGTATCAGTCGTGAAAACACGACTGATACACGCGAGTTCAGACCGCGTCGTGCACGCGGTTGCACGCGTCGTGCTCGCGACACAGGACACGACGCACCACGTGCTCGTGTCCACGTATACGCCACGCATAGGGCTACACGCCCGTGTCACTACGAGACACCCAAGTGTCGTGTCCATGCGACACGACACGCTCAAAGTCGTGCCCGTGCGTGTGTGTGATGACAGTGCACGACCAGTGCACGTGTCCGTGTGTCCTCTATACGACACACACGTGTCTCAAACTCGAGGGGGGGCATGTCAGAGGTTGCCCCCTCCTCTGTGTCAATTTGCACGTATCCACGTGTCCTACAGTGTCCGTACTGGGTGTCGGGTAGCAGGGGAGGCTTTATGCCTCAGTGCGGTGTCCTGGCAGTGGGTTCGTGTCAATTTTTGACACGGACACGGTTCTAATTTGTGCTCAGTCAAGTGTGGGTGTAAACAACAAGTCTAGGGCTACAAGATTATGAAATTTGTTTTACAAAATAATGAAATTCATTTCTTTGTGGCATTTCGACAAACACAGTTTTATAGCCTAGGATACGTGTCCGATACGGACACCAAACCAACTCTAAATCCTACCAAACTTGACCCACAGTTCCCTTATACCTAGATGCATGCAAATATGAAGAGAAAACACAAAATTAACATGGTTTGAGGGTATTTACCTATTTTTGCAAATCCAATGAAAAATCAATAAAGAGGGGTGTGATTCCTTCCACTTGGTAATGCCAAAAGCTTCCAATTTCCTTGATAGCAGGCCCTAACTAGTACCCTCTAGTGTAGGAGAGTCCAATGCAAGAAACTAGAGGTGATTTGGATCAAAATTGATCAAGTTGTGGCCTTGTAAAGAAATGGGATTTTTGTGAGATTAAAATTCATGTAAATTATTCATGAATGAATGGAATGGGATTAAATAGAAGTGTGGGCTGCTAGGGGGGTGCCCTTGGCTGGCCATAGCATGGGGGGGTGTCCTTGCCCTTCCTTCATGGCTAAGGCATGGACTTTGTGTAAAGGGTCTTGATATTTGGAGTGGTTTAAGGAAAATATCAATAAAGGTAATATCTAGATATTTAACTACCTTAACCAATGACTAATATCTATCCTCAAGCTTCTAGGTTAGTAGCTAACCTCTAGGTTAGGGTAAACTAGGTTAGGGACTAACATGGTACTTAACAATAATTAAAATAATATTAAAAACACATAATTTCAAATAAAATCTAGTAAATTACCAAAATATCCTTTTAGGCTAAAAATTACTAATTTGATGTTCTAAGCCTATGGCTAGGCTCACATGGTCATGGTAGTCTCTAGGTTATGAAATCTCTAGAGTTTACACTAGGGTTATACTAGTAAAATCACAAAGTCATAAGTCGTGACTTAGAAAATAGTTTTAATTAACTAAAAATCACCAAAAATCATATCATGACTAAAATACCATTAATAAATAATAAAAATAATAAATTTTCAAAATATCCTAAATTTCAGAAAACTGGGTGCTACAAGTCTACCCTCCTTAGAAAAATTTCGTCCTCGAAATTAGAATGGTCATACTCCTTCTAGGTCAAACACCCCAACAATCACAGTCTCAAACACACAGTCCGATAATCATATGCGTCTGTCCAAAATCATGATATTCGGAATCTTCGTCATGCTAGTGAGCAAGGCTACGATATTCACAGAGTCCTCGACTAAGGTACATACCTCTAGAATCATGGTATTTAAAATTTTCGCATTGCCGCATGCCTGGCCGCGAAAACCTTAAATTCCCACATCCGAGAAATACGTCCAAAATCCGACTACATGTCCTCACTATGCCAGCTAACATGACTATAGAAGACTCTAGATCCCATGATCGAGACGACCTAGCCCATACGACTTATCTCAGAAGAAAATAATTCACAATAAAATATCCGAACAAAATTTATCAACTATAAGGAACAGATAGAATCGAATTTCAAGACAGTTATAAGGAGGCAAATGCGGAAATAGAATCGAAAAGGTTGGAACCTGCAATCAGCTCTCCCTCTGCCTGTGCATCATCGACTGCCATGGCAAAAGATCGCCCCGGCTGGCCTCCCTTGGCCTGCGGCTGATGCTGGACAAACCTCTGCTGCTGAGTCTGCAACGGTGGTCCCGTCTGCTGCCCTGTCGGAGCCCTAGCTCCTGCTACTGTCTGAGTCAATCGTGCCAAGTTCTTGGGACACTCCTTCAACTGATGCTCTGCTGAACCACAAAGCAAACACAGGCCCTGCCTCTTCCTGCAGTCGTCCCATCCGTGACCTTGCTTCTTGCAGAAGTTACACATAGGGTGCTGTTGCTGCCTGGGTGCCTGCTGGTGAAGTATATGTCCCTGGCCCTGAAACGGCTGCTGAACTGGCCTCTGCTGCTGTATGTGAGGGCGCTTGGCTGGCCCTGCACTAGAACTAGCCCCTAAGGTATCACTGCCCCTCTTCGGCTTGAGGCCGAAGTCCTCCTCTGCAATCTGTGCGTCCATCAATATCTGATCGAACGTCGCGTCACGGCGTCCCGAGGTGCGGGTGCGCACTGCATGAATAAGTCCCCTGCGGAACTTACGAGCCTTCTGCCCCTCATCCTGGATCATATCGGGAGCGAACCTGCTAAGACGAAAGAACTCAGCTGCATACTCGTCCACCGACGAGTTCCCCTGCACTAGACCCACGAACTGGCCCTCCAATGCTGTAAGAGCCACGTCCGGGAAGAACTTCTCCTTGAAGAGCCTCCAGAAGTTCTCCCAAGTCAGCCCTCTCACCGACGTATGAGGATCCGTGCGGTACCATGTTAGCACAATGTCGAAGAATCGGCTGGCTGCGGCCGAAACCCAAAGCGCTCTAGGAAGCTCTGCCAGCTCCATGCTCCGTTGTACATCATCTAGCCAGTCGTCTGCATAGAGGATGCCCTCCGTGCCTGTGAAGTCCCTGGAGCTCATCTTCCTGAAGTCCAATACTGTCCCCGGCCTGGACTGCTGCTGGTACGGCTGCTGGCCAGTAGGGCCCTGCACCGTACCCGGTGCCACTCTCTCTACTGCTGCTAGGGCAAGCTGATGCGAGTTCTCCATACTCTGCCTCAGCATCTCAATCTGTCGGTATGACGCCTCCGACTGGCGCTGCGACGCCTCTGCCTGGGCCCGCTGTGTCTCCATCATCTGCTGAAGGAGAAGGAACATATGGTGCGTATCCATCTGTACCGGTGGTGGTGGCAGCAGTATCTCCGGAACAACGGCCGTAACCCTCTGGGGTGGAGGTGGTAGACCTCCCTGTGCAACTGCCTGGGTCTCCAGAATAGTAGAATCACTGGGGGCAGTCTCGTGAACCTCCTTCTCTGCCTGGTCAGATCTCTCAGGCAAACTACTCGATCCAGTGGCCTGCGGGTGCGTCTTCGTCATCCTGGAGACGAATTGAAACAAAGAGGTCAATATGGCACATGAGTAGATTTATCAAGGAAGGACAGTTAAATTAATACAAGAGAAGTAATCATGATAATCAAAAGATCGGAAATTTCCTAGGTGTGATTGAGAAACTCCTATCATGTCCTAGGTCCTACGTCCTAATTGCAGGCTCGTAATTAGTACTCTAAGTCGAGCACCATTACGAGATCGCACTAACTGCGACACAGACCTGCATGGGCCACCACAAAAATGTGTCACGACCCGCACCCTGATTAGGGGCACGAGAACGTGGGTACGTCCAGCCTACGCCGCAGTGTCGGCGGTAGAACGCTGTATAGGTCATCTATAACATCTAACATCTAATAACAAGATATATAAACCTGTCATCTCCGCACGGAGGTATAACATAACATCTCAACTCTATATCTCAAACACAAGTCTAGGAAAGATATAACATGATATGGAATCAGATGAAAGGAAGAACTGAATATATATATATAGAGTTACCACACTACACAAAGTAGATGTCCAACACAAATAAGTACAAGACCTGAAATATAACTAAGTCACAACTAACAATCGGAACAGTCCGATACAAAATGAAAACTGTAAACACTAGACTAGACTAGACACCCTCTACTGAGCTAGATGCTCCTCAGGCTCCTGAAGGTCACCTTCATGTGTCCCATAGAAGGTAGGACAGTCACCATCATCATCTGTAATATTTTCAACAGGCCCAGTCAGGACAGGAACGAGCACAATACATCTCACGCAGTTCATATCATGTTGGGAAATGTAAAGCATGCATAGAGTAAGATACATGGACTGTAAAGAAATATATATAAAAATGAGAGAGATTTGATAACTGGAAATATCTATATATACGATAAGTAAGAACTGTTGGTAACCTGTGATTTAGAGCATGAGATGGTTATATAAACGGGCTTAGGACATATACAAGATTTCACAAGATTTTACAAAAATTTGTACAAGATGGGATTTTGATCACATAACCATTTCCTACTCACCCTCCCCAATCAATACACAAGGATCCAGTCAAGTTACGTTACCTTGCACAAGAGGTTTTTATCATGGTTGCTCACGTGATCATGAGAGTACAAGATTGCACAAGAGTATACATGAAAGCGGTGTACAAGAAATACAAGATGTTCGTGAAAAGCACATAACAACTGTATCTGATGCACCCCGAAGGAGATAACATCGCATAACAAGATCCATATAGTACCAATCCGTGATAATGACGTGACAGCATCATGTAAAGTAATCTAAAGCAAGAATATAAGTCCTAACAAGTATGAAAAGATCAGAGAATGTACTCGCCTGTCACCCTGTATGACTGATATGAATAGATGTCCGAACTGGTGTCACAGAGTCCTATTTAGAGTAAAACAGGTCACAACATATCCACAATGGTAAAAATAGAGTATACAATGCATACTACATGATTCTAGGTCAATCTGGTCAAAAGTCAACTCTTGGTCAACTTTCTAATCAAACTAGTCAAACACTAGTCAACATGATCAATCTGGGTCAAGTCTAGGTCAAACTACGTCTACTAGTTAGGGTTTTAGTCAAACTAGCTAAACTAGTTGTTTTAGGTCATTCCTAGTCAATTCTAGGTTAACTAGGTCAACTTTGACCAAAGGTTGACTTTGGTCAACCCTTAGTCAACAAGGGTCAACAAGTTGGGTTTTGGGCCATTAGGGTTAGCCCCAAGCCATAGGCTAATAATCTTGGCCATAGGCTAGTCTTATAGGTTTCCATACAACCTATACCTAGAAGTCATACATACATATATATATATATATATATATATATATATATATATATATATTTATATATATATATATATATATATATATATATATATATATATATATATATATATATATATATATATATATATATATATATACTACCCAAAATCAATATATGAGTACTAAACATAATACAAGCCTACACTCACATATATCTATATAATGACATAAAGAGACCTAATACAAAATGTATATATATTATTTATATATACATATATATATATATATATATATATATATATATATATATATATATATCAACCTATAATTTTTTTTTTATATATAGAGATAAGAGAGAGAGAGAGAGACTTAGAGTGAGAGAGAGAGTGAAGAGGACAGTGAGAGAGGGAGGAACAGTGAAGGCTGGACAGGGGGGAGTGGTTCCAGAAATTCTGGGACCAAAGTTGGCTCCCCAACACACACACAATAACATATATACATACATATGTATATATATACATAACTTCACAAATACCCAACCAATTTTCCCCAAAACTCACCCACACTCACATATACATATATACTACACATATATGTACTAAAATACACTCATACAATGTATTAATCTTAACAAAATAGGTTTTGAAATCCACTTTTGCAAAAACTGGAAAATCCTAAAACCTGAGAACAGTGGACTGTGTATTTCGAAACAGGGTAACTTGATTTTCGTGCACTAAACCGAGCTATGGCTCGCAACCATGGATTGGTAACTGACACCCCATACATACACTAGTATCCTAGGTGCCTGACACGACACCACGACACAGTTTCACGTGTCCAAACACGCAAAAACACTACACGGGTAAGTCCTGACACGCGCACGAAACCACAGCGTCGTGCATGCGTGCAGTCCACTCTAGGACACACCACGAGACACGACACGTCTCGTGGTCGAGCACATGTGTAGTCCACACATAGGGCTATACGTTGCACACCCTGACACGTGTCCACGACACTCGTGGACACAAAACGAACTCCGTATCAGTCGTGAAAACACGACTGATACACGCGAGTTCAGACCGTGTCGTGCACGCGGTTGCACGCGTCGTGCTCGCGACACAGGACACGACGCACCACGTGCTCGTGTCCACGTGTACGCTACGCATAGGGCTACACGCCCGTGTCACTACGAGACACCCAAGTGTCGTGTCCATGCGACACGATACGCTCAAAGTCGTGCCCGTGCGTGTGTGTGCTGACAGTACACGACCAGTGCACGTGTCCGTGTGTCCTCTATACGACACACACGTGTCTCAAACTCGAGGGGGGGCATGTCAGAGGTTGCCCCCTCCTCTGTGTCAATTTGCACGTGTCCACGTGTCCTACAGTGTCCGTACTGGGTGTCGGGTAGCAGGAGAGGCTGTATGCCTCAGTGCGGTGTCCTGGCAGTGGGTTCGTGTCGATTTTCGACACGGACACGGTTCTAATTTGTGCTCAGTCAAGTGTGGGTGTAAACAACAAGTCTAGGGCTACAAGATTATGAAATTTGTTTTACAAAATAATGAAATTCATTTCTTTGTGGCATTTCGACAAACACAGTTTTATAGCCTAGGATACGTGTCCGATACGGACACCAAACCAACTCTAAATCCTACCAAACTTGACCCACAGTTCCCTTATACCTAGATGCATGCAAATATGAAGAGAAAACACAAAATTAACATGGTTTGAGGGTATTTACCTATTTGTGCAAATCTAATGAAAAATCAATAAAGAGGGGTGTGATTCCTTCCACTTGGTGATGCTAAAAGCTTATAATTTCCTTGATAGCAGGCCCTAACTAGTACCCTCTAGTGTAGGAGAGTCCAATGCAAGAAACTAGAGGTAATTTGGATCAAAATTGATCAAGTTGTGGCCTTGTGAAGAAATGGGATTTTTGTGAGATTAAAATTCATGTAAATTATTCATGAATGAATGGAATGGGATTAAATAGAAGTGTGGGCTGCTAGGGGGGTGCCCTTGGCTGGCCATAGCATGGGGGGGTGTCCTTGCCCTTCCTTCATGGCTAAGGCATGGACTTTGTGTAAAGGGTCTTGATATTTGGAGTAGTTTAAGGAAAATATCAATAAAGGTAATATCTAGATATTTAACTACCTTAACCAATGACTAATATCTATCCTCAAGCTTCTAGGTTAGTAGCTAACCTCTAGGTTAGGGTAAACTAGGTTAGGGACTAACATGGTACTTAACAATAATTAAAACAATATTAAAAACACATAATTTCAAATAAAATCTAGTAAATTACCAAAATACCCTTTTAGGCTAAAAATCACTAATTTGATGTTCTAAGCCTATGGCTAGGCTCACATGGTCATGGTAGTCTCTAGGTTATGAAATCTCTAGAGTTTACACTAGGGTTATACTAGTAAAATCACAAAGTCATAAGTCGTGACTTAGAAAATAGTTTTAATTAACTAAAAATCACCAAAAATCATATCATGACTAAAATACCATTAATAAATAATAAAAATAATAAATTTTTAAAATATCCCAAATTTCAGAAAACTGGATGCTACAGCCAGGGTCCTGGCAGTCCTTCTTTTGTGAAGGACTGCCTCCACTCTGGCAGTCCTATTCTATGATAAGAATACATAGTTCTATTGCAGTCCTTCACAGAAGACGGTATTGCTATTAACACAATTTGCTATTTATGGACACCAATCTTATGCATGGGCCTAATCTATGAAACCTATTTACTTTAGAATTTTGTCTAATTGTACTAACCAAAGAACATTTATTGTAGGACTTGAGATCTTCCGATTTGGCGGTACCGGCTCCAATTGCAGTCAATGTAGCCCATTTATTTTGGACCGATCTATGTTTTGAATCAAGCGAGGGTGCGGTACATTGGTGTCGAGAAGTCGGACGGGAAAACAATATTGTTCTAGTGATATCCAGATCGGCCCGAAATCGATCGGGACGACAAACTGTGGTGGTGGGCTGTGAAAGAGGTGGTGTGTTCAGGACGCACAAGAAAAACACAGTAGAAGTTAGCCAAAGTAAAGTTCCAAGAAGAAATATTGGAACGAGGAAATGTGGTTGTCCATTCACGATACATATCAGAAACTTAGAAGAGGGGAAATGGACAGTAGAAGTGAAGAATGGAACCCACAACCATGAGTTTGCCGAGACACTACTGGGTCATCCGTATGTCGGACGGTTGAACAATACGGAGAAGAAGATAGTCGAAGACTTGACCACCTCCGGAGTTGCACCGAGACAAATATATTCCGTCATACGACATGAAGATGAGAAGAACATGTCTACAATGAAGACAATATACAACGCCCTAGCTTCCTCAAACGCTGTCCGGACGAAATCAAGAATGGCGATGCAATTAGAAGTGCTCAAGTTGCTTGCCGATAATCATTATGTTGAGTTCCATAGAAGACACCCCCAGAGTAATGAAGTATTATCACTCTTTTGGGCTCATCCTGATTGCACAAATTTGGCCAGGTCCTTTGCCGACGTGTTAGTCCTTGATTGCACGTACAAGACAAATAAGTTCAAGATGCCTCTGTTTCATGTTGTCGGGTTTACCTCTACTTGGAAAACATTTCCAGTGGCATTTTGCTTCATGAAGAGTGAGAAGCTTGAAGACTACACATGGGCGTTGGAGAAACTGAAAACACTTTACACTGGTCATACACAGCCGTCAGTATTGGTTACCGACAGAGAGTACGCCCTTATTAATGCTATTCGCATTATTTTTCCTCAAGCGGATACATTGCTATGCACTTGGCATGTCAATCGTAATATTCAAGCCCAATGTAAGTTGAAGTTTCGGAAGCATGATGGTAAAATCGACATGCAAATTTTTGACGAATTCTACAATGATTGGAATTGTGTGTGGCGAGCATCTACGATTGCCAGTTACGACGCCGCATGGTACTTGTTCAAGCAAAAGTGGGAGACGAGGGAGCCGGCATGCATTTCTTACATCAAAGATACATGGCTTGAACCGCACAAAGAACAATTCGTCTTAGCATGGTCGAATGTGGTGAAGCATTACGGTACGACAACTACCAACCGTGTCGAAGGAGCACACTCATTATTGAAGAGGCACCTAAAATCATCTCTCGGCAACTTCGTCTCTGTTTGGCAAGCTATACATTTATCAGTAGACGGACGGTAAATGAAATTAAGGCATCATTTGAGATGAGTTTGAATATAGTCAAGCATGAGCATAGAAAGGAAGTACTCTTAAATGCTTTAATGCGCGTGGTATCTCACAAGGCGTTGGCCTTAATAGCTGATGAGATTGAAAGATCAAAGTTTGTCGGACTTGATCCCGAGGTTTGCGGGTATGTACATCGACATACATTGGGCCTCCCTTGTGCACATCAGATTAATGAATATCGCCGTGAATCCATTCATATTCCAGTTGAAGCAGTCGATCAACGTTGGAGGCAGTTGTCTATGATGCCTGTGGTGAAGACGACGATGATTTCTTCTCTTTGCCACAACTAAAACTTTTCCACGCAAGGTGGTTAGCATCAGTAGCAGCGGAGCGGCAGTCCATTGAGCTTAAAATGTAAGAACTTGCATGTCCGGTCACTACTACAATACATGAGCCGACCGTTGTTTCCAATCCTAAAGGCAGGCCTCACACAAGATTGACTAGTTCACAGAAGAGAAGGCTGGAGTCAACTAGGAGAGATCCATCGCACTTTAAGCATGTTGAACGAAGCTTACAGCAACCTTCGCCTGTACGGAAGGGCAAGCTTGTCGTTCGCCGAAAAATGGAGAAAATGGATACAGTTGCAAGCCAAACAACGAGTTTGTATATTGACAAATTTCAACCTGCACTTCGAAGTTACATTTGGTCTATTGTCGATGTCCCCGGTGATGGCCATTGCGGATTTCATGCCCTTGCAATGCATCTTGGTTATGATGACAAAGACGGATGGAGACGGGTGAGGCAGAAGATGTACGAGGAGTTAGAGACTCGTCTTCCATTCTACTCCCGCATCCTAAGCGAAGAAACGGTTGCAAGTTTGTTGTTAAGTATCCCTTACACCGACAGTATTACCGGGACAGACCACTACATGTCAGTCCCGTCTGCCGGCTATCTATTTGCTAATAGGTACATGATACCTGTTGTAATTATCTCACCGAATATTAACAATACATTCTTTCCGATGTGCGCTCCTCCGACGGACCACGGAGTGTCTAACCTATGTACTATAGGTCTGATCGGGGATCACTTCGTTGTACTAAAGATGATCGGTCATTCTCCGATTCCTCCACCTTCAACAGTTTGGTACAAAAGAGCACCGGTCGAAGCCATCGCTTGGACCACACCTTTCATTGAGCAGATCAACCATTGTAAGAGGTTGTTGAAGATTGAGGAGCCAAGAGACTTACCTGCTGACCACTACGACGTCGAAATCGACTAAGTATAGATATATTTACAGTCTAACATTTTGTATATGGAGGACCACTTTTGTATACAGTGAAAAATGAAGTCCAGTAATATATATATAGAAAATTTGAGTTATATGTGTTTGATTTTGCGTACCTGTGTTATACGTGCCTACCTGTGTACTATATGTGTCTGCCTGTGTTATATGTGTTTACCTGTGTCTACTTGTGTTATATGTACCTACTTGTGTCTTATCTGTGTTATGTGAGTGTCCACTATCACATCGTTTCAGTTTGAGAAACTGTTACAGAGGATCAGTATCAGGACTGCCATGGCTTGGGCAGTCCTAACTTTGAGCCTCTGTGATGATATTCTGTGTGAATAAAATTCACACAGAGGCTCAAAGTTAGGACTGCCCAAGCCATGGCAGTCCTACACTGAAGTAGGACTGCCAGGACCCTGGCAGTCCTGTCTAAAACTTGCTGTTACAGCAAGTTTAGGATAGGACTGCCAGGGTCCTGGCAGTCCTACTTCAGTGTAGGATGCCATGGCTTGGGCAGTCCTAACTTTGAGCCTCTGTGATGATATTCTGTGTGAATAAAATTCACACAGAGGCTCAAAGTTAGGACTGCCCAAGCCATGGCAGTCCTACACTGAAGTAGGACTGCCAGGACCCTGGCAGTCCTGTCTAAAACTTGCTGTTACAGCAAGTTTAGGATAGGACTGCCAGGGTCCTGGCAGTCCTACTTCAGTGTAGGACTGCCATGGCTTGGGCAGTCCTAACTTTGAGCCTCTGTGATGATATTCTGTGTGAATAAAATTCACACAGAGGCTCAAAGTTAGGACTGCCCAAGCCATGGCAGTCCTACACTGAAGTAGGACTGCCAGGACCCTGGCAGTCCTGTCTAAAACTTGCTGTTACAGCAAGTTTAGGATAGGACTGCCAGGGTCCTGGCAGTCCTACTTTAGTGTAGGACTGCCATGGCTTGGGCAGTCCTAACTTTGAGCCTCTGTGATGATATTCTGTGTGAATAAAATTTACACAGAGGCTCAAGGTTAGGACTGCCACAACCATGGCAGTCCTACACTGAAGTAGGACTGCCAGGAAGCTGGCAGTCCTATCTAAAACTTGCTGTTACAGCAAGTTTAGGATAGGACTGCCAGGGTCCTGGCAGTCCTACTTCAGTGTAGAACTGCCATGGCTTGGGCAGTCCTGATACTGATACTCTGTGTGATGATTTCTTTGTGGGACTCAACACACAGAGACTCAAAGATTCATCACAAATTGCCACAAAGTTTAAGATTGCCACAGAGTTCAAATTGCCACAGAGTTTAAGATTGCCACAAAGTTCAAATTGCCACAGAGTTCAAATTGCAACAGAGTTCAAATTCATGACAAAAGTTGAAATTGCCACAGAGTTCAAATTGCCACAGAGTTTAA
This sequence comes from Iris pallida, assembly GCA_029216955.1. NCBI lineage: Eukaryota > Viridiplantae > Streptophyta > Magnoliopsida > Asparagales > Iridaceae > Iris > Iris pallida. The sequence continues at coordinate 888,967 of JANAVB010043020.1, read as the reverse complement.
GATTGCCACAAAGTTCAAATTGCCACAGAGTTCAAATTGTAATAGAGTTGAAATTGCCACATATTTCAAATATCCACAATAATTCATCAAGTGTACGTTACTAATCCACAACCAACTAAAGTTTGAAACATGAAAAAATCAAAATCCATCTACATATCATGCTGGGCCTTGGAACGAGACTCCCTATTGTTCATGAAGGGGAAGTCGACCACGTCGTCGATGCGCTGAAGCTCGTTGGCGACGGCGACACAGTCATCACTTTGGCAACCTCTCCGGAGTGTCTGCGCCAACTCCTTCACCCTTTGAGACTGAAAATGAAAGTATAAATGAATTAAGTCTACAAACATAAAAATCTCAGTCTTATTACAAATACGGAACTCACCATTCTCACCAACCCAGCATACAAGACATTCTTAGAAGGAAGAGCTCCAACTGCTCCGACGGCCACGGGACCCGGGTTGGTAGGGTTCGACAACTTAGGATGTCCGACCCCCAGGAAGTACTGCATGTAGTCCTCGCTGCAGTCGGCCATCTCAGTGACCGGTCGTCTATCAGATTCCCGAAGTACATGTCGTTGCCACTCCAAGTAACAGTCGGTCACCCAGTCGAATTCCGCCGGTTTGTAACTTAAAGGTTGGGTTCCGCGCGGAGGCTCCAACAGCCGTAATGTGCGCTTCGGCACAGTTTGCACGAAGCCGAACTGACGAAGGACTCTGTCGGGCATGTACGGCTCCGTGATTTCATAGCATGTGATCATGCCATGAAATAAAAAAACCGGTTGGATCTCACGATTCAACTCACGTAGATCCCGGTATGGATTCCAAAAAATCTGTAGGAATGAAGTTAACAACAATACAAAATTAACATGAAAAAGTTAGTCAAATAATAGTACCTCTTCTGGCACCAAACTGTCTAATATTTCACGAATGGAAGCCAGTGTTTGCCAACTTTTTGTTTCCAGCTGGGATGGCCTCCATCGACACACTCGGGGAAGGTGTTCACGATACGCTGGGTTTTTGTCAGCCCGTCTAAGCATTGGAAAGTGCTCGTATATCCATGCCTATTCAAACAACAAATAGTAAAAATTAAAACAACAAATGTAAGTATACAAGATTAAATTGTTAGAAGTTTTCTTACATGTAGCAGAGTCTGACAGCCGGCAATAGTCTTAGTCCCGACACGGGATGCTATGCCGAGCTCGCGGTAAAGGTTGGCCAGGATACCGCTTCCCCAGGATATCTCGATGAAGTCATCCACTTCAGATAAGTTTAGCATGTACCGAGCATGTATCGACGTACCGGACTTGTCCGGAATGCCGACCGTTCCCAGGACGAACAACATATACGTACGAGCCACCGCGTCGACCGTCTCATCGTCATCGTCGTCAACCTCCATATCCATGAACTGGTCCACCAGAAATGATAGAGGAATTCCGTACGACTTCTTGAAGCCTGGTAGAGTTGTAAAACTCGTAGCCGTAACTCCAAGGTGATCTGAGACGAACTTGACGATCTTCTCGTACCATTTCACGGATTTCTCATTCGTGTAATGTTCTTTGGTCATTACACGCCCGGTCACTGGCAGCTCCAATATATGGTACATGTCGTCGAGTGTAATGGTCATCTCCCCGCAGGGGAGATGAAATGTGTTCGTCTCCGGGTACCATCTCTCCACGAAGGCGGATATTAGGGCACTATCCATTGTTCGGTAGGCGTTTTGCGCCAAATTGTGCAAGCCGCTCGGTATGATTTTGCTCTGGACGACCTCGGATAAGCTTGTAAACTGCCACGACACGGTTTTCTTGCCGTGACTCACAGCCCTAAGGATACGATATGTCCTCTGTATACAACAAAACACATATCAATTATGAAATACATATTTGAAAAGTATACTACCGTTTACAAACGTCATGTACATACCGGTTCTTCCATATTTTGTACGCAATGTGGTTCTCAAAAGAAACCAACATCGAGCAACCGGGCGGACGGACAGGCGGCTCAGAAGGACCGGCCTCGTCAGAAGGACCGGCCTCCTCAGAAGGAACGACCTCCTCAAATGGCGCAGAACCCTCTTGACGTGATAGGAGTTGGGCAATTGGCAGGTCGTCGTCGTCGTCGGAAGGAGGCGTAGGAGTAGGAGCTCGTTGCTTCGACCGAGCTTGACGTGCCGGTGGCGATGTCCGAGACCGAGCTTCGGGCGCCGGTTCGGTAATTGTTATCGGACGCTCGCGAGGACGCTCCGCACGTTCCTTCCGCTTTGACGCGGTGGGCCGTATTCTCTTGTTCGGTGGACTGCATGACAACATACACTTGTAAGTAATAGAAACAACTTTTGTCATCAAACTACTCGAGTTCTAAAAGTACATCAAACATGGAATCTATCCTATATATTTGACTTCCGCAAAGTTTTGATGATATCAAAGATATGAGTAAAGGAAATCAACTGTATCAATATCAATATGCAGCAGCAGATTATGTTGGACAATATTCAACTCATGCTAAAATCATGATAACAATCACACGATAACTTCAAACTCCTCAATACTTGAAGACAATTTGCAAGAGAATCCAGGCCCTGCTACGATCATGATAACATTGACCTCAGAAACCATGAGTTTGTATATATTGTATATGCTACATCCAAGGAAATGTATAGATGCCCAACAAATCAACTGGAATAACATTAAGTGGGCTATTTTATTCTCAAAACAAGTAGGACTGCCAGGAATGGGACAGTCCTAATGAAAATTAGGACTGGCGCCACAGTTCTGGCAGTCCTCTTTCAGAATAGGACTGCCAGGCCTGTGGCAGTCCTAATTTTCATTAGGACTGCCCCATTCCTGGCAGTCCTACTGTCGAGCAAGCCGAAGTCCACTAACGAAATCCTATTTTGTCGTGTTCTAGGGTTAGGGTTTTAACATAAATTTCGGGTTTTATGTGTTCGAAAATAAGAGAAGAGAACGTGCAAGAGATTATAAACCTATTTTACAAAAAAAATTCAAGAATTAAACCAATTCTAGGGTTTCGAATATAATTTAAAGAAATTTCAAAAAAATTAGGGAAGAACGTACCTAGATTCGGGTTGCTTTGACTTGCGTGTCATCTCTTCGAGAATCTTCGTGGAGGATTTGAGAATGGAGTGATGGAGAAGAAGAAATTAGGGTTTAGGAGATAGAAAGGGAGAGAGAGAGAGCTTTCTTTGTTTTATTCTTGAGGAGAGAGAGGGAATAATGAAAATGAAATGAAATTTTTGGGTTTGGGGGGGTTGGGCTGCCCCTAGCAATTTTTGGGTGCCCCCTAGCAATTTCTCCACATTGATGGGCTGCCCCTAGCAATTGATGCCCCCTAGCAATTTTGGTAGTGCCCATAGAAATACCCTTTTCTTATGGATAACTAGTCTATATGTACCTCCTTTGTACGTATTTTAATTAAAATATCGTAAGGTCAATTGTCTTTTCGTCTTTTCATGTGATTATTCATATTTGTGTGCTTTTTTTTTTACGTTGCCAAGAGATTCGAAGTACAAATTTTATTCCTTTTTTTTTTAATTTTCTATTGAGAATAATCTTTGAAAAATTGTAAGGATAGAAAAGTTTATTATCATTTGAACATGAAAACTTGTATGGAAAAAGGAATCTTGCATGCAAACTTTATTGATTTTACTCTTAAACATAAATGACATGCAAGTTGACATAATAACATCTTGTTTATAAAATACTAAAGGGTATTTTTAAGAATTCAAAACTTTCACCACAAAGTTTTTCTATTATATATACTAGCATATGTGCACGTGCCTTACACGTATTTTAACATTTCTTAATTAGTTTAGGAAGACTCTTTAGGAAGACCAAAGGGTAGTCTTCTAATTACTTAGTTGTCCTTATTAAAATTAATGAACTATTTTTAATTAGTATAAGTATGTAAGGGTATTTTTGGAATTCAAAAGTTTCACCATCTAAGTTTTCCTATTATATGGTAGAATAGATTTTTAATTAGTATAAGTATGTAAGGGTATTTTCGGAATTCAAAAGTTTCACCATCTAAGTTTTCCTATTATATAGTAGAATAAGGAAGGATAGGCATCCCCGCACTTTTTGCATCCCCAAACATCACCCCTATTTACACCGTTGGATGGTGTTTTAAGTCATCTAATCTTAATCGTTGATTTACTAATAGTTAAGATTAGATAACTTAAAGCACATCTAACGGATGTGAACATGGAGATGCAAAAAGTGCGGAGATGCATATCCTTCATATATATATATATATATATATATATATATATATATATATATATATATATATATATATATATATGCTTTGATTGAATTTTGAGCTTTTGATTGAATTTTGACTTTTTATGAGTGGTCTGATTTTGGGTGGTTTTTAAATAACAGCTTTTAAATCGGTCTAATCCATGCTTGATAATTACTGACGAGCGATTCTGGAAATTTTTTACAGGAATAAAATTAAATATGGAAAGGTATTAGTAGTTATAATTATATTTTTTTGGTGAGGATATAAATGGAATAAAATTATAAAACCTCTCAAAATCCACCGATTTTGGGTGTTTATAAAATCGCCAAAAAATTACATTACACCAATGTCACGACCCGGTCCCAATTTCTTGGGTCGAATCGGATCATGCCCAGCCTGCACCGTTGTTGAGACGGCGACAGTAAGCTGTATCACTCATGCAGGTAACCATACAACAACACTATATTTGTCACAACTCAAAATTCGGAAATTTAAAACTTTATTAAACTTTTACAATGGAATGAAAGATACAACTTAAACCATTTTCTACATACATCAAGAAGAAAAGAAAACTCTAGGCAAACAGCTCATCAGTCTCGAAATCCTCGTCTTGGGATCGCGGAACAAAGCCTCAACAGTGATACCTAAAATGTTGGATCTCCAGTCAGGAGGGAGCAAAGTACAATTCATGCTAATTTAACAATTGAAATAATAATAGAATTATGCACTTTTAAACAGTTTTGAAGATAAACAGTTTTGCAATAGTTACAGTATTGTGATGTGAATAGGCAATAAAATATGACCGGATTGGGTTGTACAGTGAAAGATATGGCTTATCCCCGTGTGTAAGAAGGGTAAGCTCGCACAGTTGTTATACTAATTTGGATGTGGTCATACTCATTACACTACTCCCCCAGTCCCCAAACAGTTACAGTAGTTACAGTCAATGCTCTCAGAGAGAGTTCCGTGTTGCATCGTGTTTTAAACTTGCATTAAAACGATTACTAAATAATTGTAAACTAACACAAAATGTACTTGCCTTTGTTTTATTGACTGGATTCGTTTGTTGATTCTGGGGTGATGCTAGTACAGTCCTCGAAACCCTACAATTGAGAATTTGACTCAGATTCCAGGTTTGCCAATCTAGCTACGCTAGTTGAAATCTCTATTTGTGTCATAGTCCAATTTTAATTCTTTTAATTAACAAAACATGAAAACACGATTATTTGTGCGTTGAATTTAATACGAGGGAAAAAGATCGTTTTATATTTTTGAATTCGGAAAACTCGTCGATGCCAGATTATTTTATGAAAACTTGGTATTTTTATAGTTTATAAATATAAAGCTGATTTTCTTATTTAGTGAGAAATACATGATTTTTAATTAAATAAAAACTTGTCAATTTTAGATGAGAAAATCTTAATTATTTTATACGAAAATACTTTTTAGTCAATTTAATCGTTTAAATAGAAAAACTCGCAAAACCAGAAAAGACAAGAAAATCTAAGTTATTACAGTTACAGACCACAGCCAGCTGGACTTATGCCCATTACAATTTATTTACATAAATTGAAATAAGACAAACCGCCGTTAGTTCTAAACTGAAATATTAAATAAAATTAAACAGAAATTAAATATAAAAATAAAGGTAAATAGTAGAGTCTCAGATATGGTCCGATCCTCATCTTGGCTAATTGCCTCAATGTCCGGGCGGGGCCGATTTCGTTTGCACTTAGCCGGGTACATTGACCGATACGGTCGTCACCCAAAATCAAATATCAAATAAAACTTCGAAATCTTTTTAAATCTATTTTAAAAATAATTCAGGATTTACGGAAAAATCGGGCAGCATCTCCTCTGTTTTTGGTCAACCCAAAACTAGGAAACGTGCCGATTTTTCCTGCAAAATAAATCCCAAACCAGGGATACCCCAATATAACCACAAAACTATTTTCCGAAATAAATTCGAAGTCCTGAAATGATATCGGAATTCCCGAAGTAATATCGGAACTAACAGAATCCCTTCCGAAATAATTCTCGGAATTTCCGAAAAAATCATAGAACCAAGTTTTAACAAAGACCCAAAATAATTTATATATAAAACTATAATCACAGAAATGTTTCCAAAGGTTTTGGAAAATTCTGAAGTCAAAAAGATCATCGAAACAAACCAACAGCATACAAATTTTCGAAGAAACTTCGGAAAAATCAAAATGGTAACGTAACCAAAAACTCCGAATTCTCGAAGGAATCGGTGGACCAATTTTTCATCATAGACTAAAAGAACTATGGGACTATCCAGAAGTTACCGAAATCGACAGAATCCGAAGTGATGCCTCGGACTCGAAACACGCCTCGCCGGAGTTCGGCTGCGTGTACAGCACCAACGAACGGAGAAATTCCAGAAGAGAACTCAAAAACTCAGAGAAGCGTCATGGATCTCAGGAACACGGAAGGACAGCGACGAAAGGAAGTCGTCGAGGTTGCGGGGAACAACGCACAGCACCGGAGGCGGGGCGCGACCGGGAGGTCGCCGGACAGGGCGCGGCCTAGGGCGGCGCTGTCGGGGCGTCGGGGCGTCGGCGGGACAGCGGGAGCGGCGAGTGAAGAGGGGCGCGCTGGGGCGGTTGCCGAGGGAAGCTCGGCGGGATGTGGGCCGCACGGGGCCCAGGCCAGAGGCGGTCGGCCGGAGGGAGTGGCGCGGGTCGGCGCGCTCGCCGGAGGGCTGGCGCGGCGAGGGGGTCGCCGAACGTCGGCGAGGAAGCCGACGGGAAACGCCGCACGGGGAAAGCTCTGGCGGGAAGAGGGTTTTAGGAGGAGAGGGTGAGAGCAGAGTCTATTCTCTATGAAGAATGAGAGGGGAGAAGAGGGTTTAAATAGGGAGAGATAAACGGGGGTTACCGAAGCTCAACGGCCATGGCCGTTCGGAAGAGGAATGGTCGGCTCTTCCAGAAGAAAATGAGAGAGAGAGAGAGAGAGAGTTATGGTGATGGGTTTGTTTGTCTTTGGAAGAGAGTATTGCTAATAAAAGGAGAGTGATGGGAGAATATGTGGAGATGAGGAGATTGAGGGAAGAGAAAAGAGTGGGCTGACCAAGTACATGTGTGTGTGAGTTTTAGAGGGGTGCTGGTCCTACGGGACCAGCTAAACATATATATATATATATATATATTTTTTAAATAATTAAACCAAGTCAAATCAGATTGTAAGAATGGGATTGGGTTCGGGCTCAGGCCTGGGTCTAGGTTCGGACTCGGGTCTGGGTCTGAATTCCAAAAATCCTTGTTGTTAATTTCGAAATTATTTTAACACTCAGAAAATATAAATAATAATAACTAAAACACTAATAATAATTATTCACAAAATATGGGTTTCACAATCATCCCTCCTTAGAAAATTTTGTCCTCGAAATTAAAGGCAGGGTAGGAGAATCAAACAGGTACGGGTACTACACCCGTAACTCAGGTTCAATAATAAGAATTTCTAAGACAGTTGTGGATGAGACGGTTTATGATATCATCCATGTAGAAAAATACAAAAGCGACCCAAAGTACATGAGGTTGATCAGACCATCATACACCGGTCCTGATTAGACAATATATTAGTGGGTACACCCAATAAAATACTGTCATGATCAAGCTTGATAAAGAGATAGCTTGCAAAACTAGGCTGACTTAGCAGCATCAGTCAAGTTTAGAACGAAAAGATAAGAAGTAGGAGTTTAAATGATGGCTCAAAATCTGATCTTCTTCTCACCTCTGACTACGCTTGCAACTGGTTTCTCTGGTACTGAAAGGTTGAGTCTAATCTTCAGCTCTGAATTATCCAATATGGGACTCGGATCCGGAATGTAGCGTCTGAGCTGTGATACGTAGAAGACGTTGCACACTCTCAAGATTAGCTGGTAGAGCTAACCGGTACGCTACTTCCAACTCGTCTTAAAACTTCAAATGGCCTGATGTACCTGGCTTAACTTTCCTGCTCTGCTAACACTGATCGTTCCTCTGGTAGGAGAAAATCTTCACAAAAGACGCTATCTCCTTCTTCAAACTCCACTGATTGTCGATGCTAACTTGGTAGTTGTTGTAAGGAAACTCTACCAATTTTAAATGATCTTCTCCAAGACCCTCCAATTTCCAAAATACAAGATCTAACATATCTTCAAGCGTCTGGATTATCTTCTTTGATTGTCCGCCGGTTTGTACTCCATAAATCCGGTAGGGGTGCCTCTCGTACAATGCTGCCAACTTCTCGGTGAATAAACTAACCTTGAAGGGAATAAAGTGTGCTGACTTAGTCAGTCGGTCCACTATAATCCAATTGGTGCCCTTCCCTCCTTGGGAACAAGGCAATCCTTACTCAAAGTTCATTGTTATATGCTTCTACTTCCACTCCGAATTGTCCAGCGGCTGCAACAAACTTGTTGTTCTCTTGCAGAATTCCTCATGTTGACAAATTTACATCTAATCCCATACCTGGAATTGTCCTTCTTCATTCTATAGCACCAATCAATGGAGGCATATTCCGATACATCTTATTAGCTCCTGAATATATGGAATACTGCGACTGGTGCATTTCTTTCATCAACTCGTTCCTCCGTTTGTCAGCCGATACGCAAAGTCCCGTACCATTCTTCAGAGTTCTACTGCTGATCAATTTAGAAACCCTCAAGTGTTCCTGCCAACACTTGATCTCTAAGCCTGCAAAGTGCCTCGTTTTGAAACTACGTCCTCTTGATTTTGTCCATCAGCCTCGAACTTCATCAACACTGAATCAGCATCCAGCTCCGTCCTTCTATCTCCAGGTAGTATAACCTCCAGTTCAAGCTTCTCGACGTCTTCTAGTAGGTGCCACTCCTTGGTTAAGAACATCGCCACTGGGTATCGACTAAGTGTATCAGCGATCATATTAGCCCTACCCGGGTGGTATAGCGGGTCGATGTTGAAATCCTTCATCAGCTTCAGCCATCTTCTTTGTCTAAAATTCAGCTCTTTCTTAGTGAAGATATATTTCAGTCTTTTGTAGTCCGTATATATTTTCACTCCCTTTCCATAAAAATCATGCTTCCATAGCTTTAAAGTAAAGATAATTGCAGCAAATTCCAAATTAGGTGTAGGATAATTCTTCTCATGAGTCTGTAGTTGCCTAGATGTGTAAGCAATTACTTTCCTATATTGTTGAAGAACGCAACCCAGTCCTTTTTTCAGAGGTATTACTGTAAATTGAGAAACCACTGGTTCCTGCGGGTAGCGCAAGGATTGGTGTAGTGGTAAGTCTCTTCTTCAGTTCCTCAATGCCGCCTGGCAATCTTTCATCCAGATGAACTCTTCATTCTTCCAAGTGAGCTTCGTCATCGGCTCAGCAATCTTGGCGAAATCCTTTACGAACTTCTGATAGTAGCCAGCCAAGTTCAAGAAACTTTCGAATTGAACTTGGGGTATACCACTTTTCAACAGCAGCTATCTTCCATCGACATTTCTTCTCTTGACAACATGGCCAAAGATCCACTTTGTCAAAGAAAATCCACGTTCAGATAACTTATCATAAAACTTCTTTTTCTTCAAAGTTTCCAGAACTTTCTTCAGATGTTCTTCATGCTCTTCTTCAGTCTTCGAATATATCAGAATGTTATCTATGGAGAAGATAAACTGTTTCAAATACTCATGAAAAACTCTGTTCATGAGATTCATGAACATAGCAGGAGCATTTGTCAGTCCAACGTCATGACCAAAGAAAACTATCCATACTTGGTGTTTGAACGCCGTCTTAGAAATGTCCTCCTTCCTGACTTTGATTTGATGGTAGTCAGATCTTAAATCAAACTTCGAAACACCCTAACTCCACACAAACAGATCAAACAGATCCTCGATCCGGGCAGAGGGTACTTGTTCTTTAGTGTCTGGTAATCAATGCACATCCGTTGTTCCATCCTTCCTGGGCACAAACAAGATAGGTGTTCCCTAAGGTGAAGTTCCATCTTGGATAAATCCTAGAGCCTTCATTGATCTGATCCTTCATCTTCTTGGTCTCCTTCGGGTTGACTCTATAGCATCCCTTAGAAATAGGGGAGAGCCGGGGACTAGGTCAATAGTGAACTCTATGTCTAGATCTGGGGTAATTCGGAAAAATTATCAGGATAAACATCTACCATAAAGGTGTAACTAAGAAGTTTATTCATGTAGAGAATTACAGCAAAAATTCTCATGATTGATCTAAGGACATCCGGTTACAACTTCCAAAAATAGATAATGTTATTCAGCAGTCCTAGGTACTATTCTTCATGGTTCTGGCTCTTGCATGAGCACTCTCCAACTGCTTCATCTTCTATGAACCTCGAGTATGCATCATGCCTTATTGTAGGAGGCAGGGTCTGCTGGATAGGAAGAGAGTCCCTAGGTTGTGGCCTAACAGGTGTTGCTGGGATAGGTATTCTGGTATGATGGAAAGATAAGGGGCAATCCTTTACCCGATGTTCAGCAGATCCACATACCAAATATTTCCCCAATCTCTTACGACAAATATTGGCTTGGTGACCAGTCCTTTTACAGTAGTCACAAACCAATAGCTTCTTACGATATATGTCACTCCCCGTTCCCAGGATGCGTATTTTTATACATGTACAACTCATGTGTATTTATTTAGTATTTATCATGTATTTATTTAATATTTATCATGTATTATCCTGTATTTAAATTTCTTTAATTTCATGTTAATCAATTAATCTGCTCTTTAAATTTTCATGTTAATTTATTTCCTGCAATTTTATTTCTGCACTTTATTTTCTGCTTTTATTCTCTGCTTTAGCTAGGCTTTGGGTTTGGATTAGCCTTGGTTGGATCCCCTACAACCCGACCCATTGGACCCGGCCCAACTCCCACCTACCACCCCTTTTCTATTTAAAGCTTACATCTCTTTCTCTCTCCTCATAAACTCACATTCTCACCATTACTCCTCTTCTTCTTCTTCATTACTCTCTTCACCTACCAAACCGTAGGCAAGTACAACTTGCTCCCCATGAGAACCCATGTTTTTGTAGTTCATTTATCTTCCTCGCAAGATCCTAAGAGAGTTTAGAACTTGGCATTTTTCATTTCGAAGTCTTAATTTTTGTAGATCTAGAAATGAGTTATTTTCGGAGTTTGGTGGTTTTGATCTATCAAACTTTTTTGTTTGCAAGTTTTGATGGTTCCATGTTGTAGGGAATTTTATTCTACCCAATTTTGACCTTTGGAAAGTTGGATTTGGACTTGTTTTGACCAAGTTATGGACTTTTGAAGCTTTGGGGTGCAACCATGGAGTTCTTGCTGTTTGGAGAAGACAGTGAGCAGTGTACGCTAGCTTTTTAGCTTGCGTCACTGAGCTGTGCGCGCTCTTTAGCGCAGCACAGTATGGAGTTCATACGCTACCTTTTTAGGAAGCGTGTGTCTTGCATACGCTACCTTTTGGAAGCGTATGTCGTATGGAGTTCATACGCTGCCTTTTGGGAGCGTATAACTTGCATACGCTGACTTGGATGGTCAGGAGTCGTATGGAGTTCATACGCTGCCTTTTAGGAGCGTATGACTTGCATACGCTGACTTGGATGGTCAGGAGTCGTATGGAGTTCATACGCTACCTTTTGGGAGGGTATGACTTGCATACGCTGACTTGGATGGTCAGGAGTCGTATGAAGTTCATACGCTGCCTTTTGGGAGCGTATGACTTGCATACGCTGACTTGGATAGTAAGGAGTCGTATGGAGTACATACGCTGTCTTGAAAAGGAGTCGTATGGACTTGCATACGCTAGGCTTGAGCGTAGCCTGACTTGAGCGCAACCCTGTATATTGATATTTTATTAGATATTTAACGTCCATTTTATATCCTTACGCCTTTTGGCATAAACTTGTTATAATCGTGATATGTTAATATTTTTGTTAAATATGGATTGTTACGTGGGATGTACCAGTGTCGTGAATTGAGTATAGATACCCCGATTGACTGGAATTAAACCCTGAGAGTTGCAGACTCGACCCCACTGAATATTAGTTGACTTTCATGCCTTATCACCATTGATAATGATGGTTATCTTGACTAAATTGATCATGCATTCCTAGTTGGAACTAAGAGGCTGGCTAGTCGTCTTATTAATTAAATGAATGAGACACGTTCATGTTATGAACTATTGTAATCGACTGGCTGATCCCGAATATTGACGTACATGCACATGCAGGCTTCAATCTATTTATTTATTTATTTACTTATTTATTTTCTGCAAAAGAAGCATGTGTACTTTATGGTCAAGGCATGATTACCGTGGTTAGATTTGATTGTTGCATTACGCTATGTAAGACCTGCAACCTAACTGCACTGGTATCGTTGTAGAGTTGTGCATATCGTACCCCGTACGAAAGTACTCATTTGAATGACCATGATCCACGGCATGGGATTTCACTCAACGTAGGGACTATTAAGTTAAATAAAATAATGATTGCATGGAGAGAATGGATTCCCGAGTTCTTATATGGCAGCCCCCTTGGGACGAGTAGTATCCGACGGGCCGGCTGGTTCCCACAGATACTGTAAACCTGCCACACGAGCATGGAACAGTATCTGATTATATATTATTTATTGTATATTATATATTGATGACGGGCGTCCTGCTGGGACTCGTCTAATTCATGTATGGCGCACATAATTCACTGGATAGACTAGCCTTGCTTGCACATAGTAAGAACTGAGGAATCCCTATTGCATAATTCCAGGATAACTTGGGACTCACAATAGCAAGCCGTAGGAGTTGATTGGCCGTTCAAGATGATTTGTTTGTGTACCGTACTACTCTGTTACCTAACTGGGATGATCAGAATGTCAGGACATGACGGGCCAACTTCTGTCCTTGTTTGGTTGGGAGGTTGGTTCGAAGTGTCGTGATGTGATGTGAATCCTAGTAGGAAGCAGAGATCTATTATTATATTCTCTTACTTACTGGTTTTAGTTCTCATGTCGTGCTTCCTTGTGGTACTTGCTATTAGAGGTCTAACCTCTCTGGTTTTGCATGGCCAGATTTAGAGCCGGTCCCCGAGGATCCAGCTTACTTCTACCTCCAAGATGGTCAACACTAGAGGGATGATCGCAGGAGGACTCGAGTGGGTCCCTTACTTCACCGCTCGTTTTGTCACTTACTTTATACTTAGCCGTTTGGCACCGACATGTTAGTCGGATTGTCTAGTACTTACTTTTACATAATTGTAATTAAAGTCAGACTGCAGCTGATAACAATTGTGTATACTTTTGCTACATCAATCTGGCTATGTTTTGTAAAGCCAGATATCAAGAACATTTTGACAGAGCGTTTGGGACGCCTTACTGCTTTATCTTACATGTTCTCTATTTCTGTTTCTTATTCGAATGATTGAGACAATAGATGTGTAATGACCATAGTAAGACTTTATGTAGTATGCACCCCCTCGTCTGGTTAGACAGCATTGATCGTATTATACGGTATTCATCTACCCGTAATACGTAGCTGGCTGAGTCATTCCCCCGCTCTCCAGTATTCTGGTTCTGGGGCGTGACAATATAACTGCCGGATAGGGCTCAAAATGTCTTCTAGATTTCAGGGGTACCCCTCCTAGGGTGAGGTTCCGCTCCAACTTGGTTTAAGATAGCTAAGGCTACATTATTGACGTTCTTCATGTCTTCTCTCGTGATATTCATCTGTTCCTGCTGGGCTTCATCTTGAGCTTTCTGGGACTCCATGATTACTTGAAATAGGGCAACCATTTGGGAGGAGTTTGCTGGTACTGGTGGAGCAACAGGAATGGATACTCCACCAAGGAAATGCAACTTAGTTTGAGAAGAGGTAGGAATCGCCAGTGTAGTGAAAACTGCACTAGATGCATTATGGGGACGGTCAATCAACCGCGAGGGAATAAACCCTGGACTTGGTTGAGGAGATGGGGTATGATCCGGAGATGACACCTCATCGCCAGCAGAATTGGTCTTGTCAATGGTCATTCTCTGGATGGTTTAGGATGCAAACATAAGCAAGGTATCCTACCAGTCTATAATCAAACAAAAATATTTATTTATGATATATTTCGGTACTATGTTGTGACAAATCAATGTTCTAGTGTTCTAATTGTTTCTAGGTATGTTTTTCCTAAGTTGTTGTTCAGACCTGCATGGGCCACCACTAAAAACATGTCACGACCCGGTCCTAATTTCTTGGATCGAATCGGATCATGCCCAGCCTGCACCGTTGTTGAGACGGCGGGTAGTAAGCTGTATCACTCATGCAGGTAACCATACAACAACACTATATTTGTCACAACTCAAAATTCGAAAATTTAAAACTTTATTAAACTTTTACAATGGAATGAAAGATACAACTTAAACCATTTTCTACATACATCAAGAAGAAAAGAAAACTCTAGGCAAACAGCTCATCAGTCTCGAAATCCTCGTCTTGGGATCGCGGAACAAAGCCTCAACAGTGATACCTAAAATGTTGGATCTCCAGTCAGGAGGGAGCAAAGTACAATTCATGCTAATTTAACAATTGAAATAATAATAGAATTATGCACTTTTAAACAGTTTTGAAGATAAACAGTTTTACAATAGTTACAGTATTGTGATGTGAATAGGCAATGAAATATGACCGGATTGGATTGTACAGTGAAAGATATGGCTTATCCCCGTGTGTAAGAGGGGTAAGCTCGCACAGTTGTTATACTAATTTGGATGTGGTCATACTCATTACACTACTCTCCCAGTCCCCAAACAGTTACAGTAGTTACAGTCAATGCTCTCAGAGAGAGTTCCGTGTTGCATCGTGGTTTAAACTTGCATTAAAACGATTACTAAATAATTGTAAACTAACACAAAATGTACTTGCCTTTGTTTTATTGACTGGATTCGTTTGTTGATTCTGGGGTGATGCTAGTACAGTCCTCGAAACCCTACAATTGAGAATTTGACTCAGATTCCAGGTTTGCCAATCTAGCTACGCTAGTTGAAATCTCTATTTGTATCCTAGTCCAATTTTAATTCTTTTAATTAACAAAACACGAAAACACGATTATTTGTGCGTTGAATTTAATACGAGGGAAAAAGATCGTTTTATATTTTTGAATTCGGAAAACTCGTCGATGCCAGATTATTTTATGAAAACTTGGTATTTTATAGTTTATAAATATAAAGCTAATTTTCTTATTTAGTGAGAAATACATGATTTTTAATTAAATAAAAACTTGTCAATTTTAGATGAGAAAATCTTAATTATTTTATACGAAAATACTTTTTAGTCAATTTAGTCGTTTAAATAGAAAAACTCGCAAAACCAGAAAAGACAAGAAAATCTAAGCTATTACAGTTACAGACCACAGCCAGCTGGACTTATGCCCATTACAATTTATTTACATAAATTGAAATAAGACAAACCGCCATTAGTTCTAAACTGAAATATTAAATAAAATTAAACAGAAATTAAATATAAAAATAAAGATAAATAGTAGAGTCTCAGATATGGTCCGATCCTCATCTTGGCTAATTGCCTCAACGTCCGGACGGGGCCGGTTTCGTTTGCACTTAGCCGGGTCCATTGACCGATACGGTCGTCACCCAAAATCAAATATCAAATAAAACTCCGAAATCTTTTTAAATCCATTTTAAAAATAATTCAGGATTTACGAAAAAATCGGGCAGCATCTCCTCTGTTTTTGGTCAACCCAAAACTGGGAAATGCGCCGATTTTTCCTGCAAAATAAATCCCAAACCAGGGATACCCCAATATAACCACAAAACTATTTTTCGAAATAAATTCGAAGTCCTGAAATGATATCGAAATTCCCGAAGTAATATCGGAACTAACAGAATCCCTTCCGAAATAATTCTCGGAATTTTCGAGAAAATCACAGAACCATGTTTTAACTAAAACCCAAAATAATTTATATATAAAACTATAATCACAGAAATGTTTCCAAAGGTTTTGGAAAATTCCGAAATCAAAAAGATCATCGAAACAAACCAACAGCATACAAATTTCCGAAAAAACTTCGGAAAAATCAAAATGGTAACGTAATTGAAACGTAACCAAAAACTCCGAATTCCCGAAGGAATCGGTGGACCAATTTTTCATCATAGACTAAAAGAACTATGGGACTATCCAGAAGTTACTGAAATCGACGGAATTCGAAGTGATGCCTCGGACTCGAAACACGCCTCGCCGGAGTTCGGCTGCGTGTACAGCACCAACGAACGGAGAAATTCCAGAAGAGAACTCAAAAACTCAGAGAAGCGTCATGGATCTCAGGAACATGGAAGGACAGCGACGAAAGGAAGTCGTCGAGGTTGCGGGGAACAGCGCACAGCACCAGAGACGGGGCGCGACCGGGAGGTCGCCGGACAGGGCGCGGCCTAGGGCGGCGCTGTCGGGGCGTCGGGGCGTCGGCGGGACAGCGGGCGCGGCGAGTGAAGAGGGGCGCGCTGGGGCGGTTGCCGAGGGAAGCTCGGCGGGGTGTGGGCCGCACGGGGCCCGGGCCAGAGGCGATCGGCCGGAGGGAGTGGCGCGGGTCGGCGCGCTCGCCGGAGGGCTGGCGTGGCGAGGGGGTCGTCGAACGTCGGCGAGGAAGCCGACGGGGAACGCCGCACGGGGAAAGCTCTGGCGGGGAGAGGGTTTTAGGAGGAGAGGGTGAGAGCAGAGTCTATTCTCTGTGAAGAATGAGAGGGGAGAAGAGGGTTTAAATAGGGAGAGATAAACGGGGGTTACCGAAGCTCAACGGCCATGGCCGTTCGGAAGAGGAATGGTCGGCTCTTCCAGAAGAAAACGAGAGAGAAAGAGAGAGAGAGAGAGTTATGGTGATGGGTTTGTTTGTCTCTGGAAGAGAGTATTGCTAATAAAAGAAGAGTGATGGGAGAATATGTGGAGATGAGGAGATTGAGGGGAGAGAAAAGAGTGGGCTGACCAAGTACATGTGTGTGTGAGTTTTAGAGGGGTGTTGGTCCTACGGGACCAGCTAAACATATATATATATATATTTTTTTAAATAATTAAACCAAGTCAAATCAGATTGTAAGAATGGAATTGGGTTCGGGCTCAGGCCTGGGTCTAGGTTCGGACTCGGGTCTGGGTCTGAATTCCAAAAATCCTTGTTGTTAATTTCGAAATCATTTTAACACTCAGAAAATATAAATAATAATAACTAAAACACTAATAATAATTATTCACAAAATATGGGTTTCACACCAATTTTGGAGGGTTTTTTAGGCAACTAAAACTGCTGCCCCAAGAAAATTAACGAGCAGAGGTTTTCATAAACGGTCGGTTCAAAAATACTCCAAAACTGGTTAAAACGCTTTTACCAAGCAAACCATAAGAGGTTCAATACAATTTTTAGATTCTATATATATTAAGAATGGAGGAGCTCATTTTGTAGAATAGTAATACTCAATTAGAATCCATGATAGTCTCTTCCCACCTACATGAGTTGTACCCCGGGCCTTGGAATATCTATATCCACTTGATGATGGAAACATTGTTGGAAATATTGCTCCTGTGTTTTTTGCGACAAATGGTTGGATTCGGAATGGTTCATTTTGACCTAGTTTGACCGAATTTATTGGTATGTATCGTATCCCACTAAATTATGTCCGATTTTGATTGAATTTGGTCGAGGATGGGCCAGACCAAGTCCGGCTATGAGTCCGGACAGTACAATATCCATAATTCTTGAACCCAAACCCAGCTCGACCATTTCCAAAAAAAAATTGAGTCGGGCTTAATCGGGCTACGCCTTGACCGGTTACAGATGTGAGCCCCCTGAAATTTGGGGCTCTTTTAAAAAATTTCAAATAAATTATTTTCCATAAATAATTTTATTATAATTAGTTTAATCATTAAAAGTACCTTTTCGTGACTTTGATTTTTGGAGCGTCAGGGATGTCAATCTCTCAAAACACCCTTCATGAGTTTTATAGTAGACAAGATTATCTTCATTTTAATATATCATGTCTCACTCAAACTTGTCCTCTTGTATTCTATGTACATCGCACAATTTTTTGGTCAATTTAGGTCATTGGATCATCTACCGTAAAACTTGACCTAACTTCCGATTTAATTTTGGGGCTCGACATCGATCCAACCAAATCAACCCAATATATGATTTTGACCTATTTTGAGTCTACTACCCACATGCCACTTGCGTGCCAACCAATTGAGCTCTCGTATGCTATTATTTCATTCATGATCATAATTAATCTAAATTGTAGTAATGATCGCACCAAGCCCAAACCTGACCCAATCACCCAACCCAATTTCTTGTGGCCACACACATGGCACCCTCCGAGGCACTGAATGGGAGAAAATGTCGTTCTCCTGCACACCCCTCCCTGAAATTTGGAAGTATCTATATTTTATGTTTATTACCGTTTGAACTTGGTGTGTTGTTCTTGTTATTGTCGAACTAGTTGCTATGCAAGGAACATTAGGATAGTTATATAGATTCTATTATCTTATTCTACATATTTAAAACATGACTTAAATATACTAATTAAGTAATTTCTTTTTATAACTCGTTTATCTGTTTGGATCTTAAGGCCCATATATGTTAACTTATCGGGTCTAAGCCCATATATATAGTACTTAATTGTGTATATAAACAAAATATGTTTGGCCTAAGCTATTATACATGTTTAGGCCTAAACCTATAGGTATATAATGATTTGTTTATTTTGGGCCTTCAATCCTATATGTGTAGTAATTGTTGTGACCCTCCCCATCTAAGTCGAGCCTAGCCTGGCCAAGATCAAAATCATTCATGGATTTTTCCTATTTTATCCGAACCAAACTAGGGGTGAGCATTCGATTAATTCGGTTTAAACCGAACCGAATAGCCCAAAACCGAATTGGACCGAAACCGAATAAGCAAAACCGAAACCGAACCGAATTGGCCCAAAATCGAATCAAACCGAACCGAATTAAATCGGTTCGGTTTTCGATTTATTTAATTTTTTAGTTTTTTTTGTTAGTATATATAGTAACTAAATATACCTAGACATATTTAGTACGTATATATAGTATATATATAAACCCAAACCCAAACCGAATAATTTTTTTTAGTATTTTTAAAATCAAAAGTGAACCAATTTTTTTAAACCGAACCGAACCAAACCTCTTATTCGGTTCAATTCGATTCGGTTTGATTTTCGGTCCAAAACGGAATAATGCTGACCCTTAAAACAAGCTCTCCCTTCATTTCAAATGCAATGAGACATAAGCTTCCCTCCCAAAACCACCATTCATGTACAACTTGTACCTCACTGATCACCCATTACACCAATATGAAAGCACACCAGCAACCTACTATTTCCATGCAAAGAAAGACCTAACTACTCTCTGTAAAAGGTTGTTCACTTCCACATGCAGCCGATCGAGCAACATCTTCCCTTTCCATCATTTATTCAACATATAACTTTCCTTTATCTCAATCTTCACCACCCTTCGCTCTCTAACACCCTCTCGACCACCTCCATTGTGCTACCACCGTCACCGTTCGACGAGCCATCGCAGCTCCGCCGCCGTCCGGCCATGGTAGTGCCCAACAGCAACAGCAGTCGCGTGCACGTGCAAGCATGAGAAGCAGCCGCTGCAGGAGCGACGGTCGCAAGAGTGGACCGCCATCACGGTTGAAGCTGGCATCAGACTACCACCACGTGGCCACCTACCGCCGAGGCCGTCATCACGCGCCAGGCGCGATCGACATCGCCGCTCAGCAGCAGCAGCGCGACCTTACGCGCAGGAGCAGCGAGCCAAGCAGCGGCGATAACGATTGTCGCAACACCGTCGCGACCGTGCACACATGGCCACAACATCCTAGCGACCCCCCCACCCTACAAGCAACCTCGACGTGTCCGTGTCTCCCCCAAGGCACGACACAGTCGATTCTTGCGTTTTGAACAAAATTTTGTCGTGACACGCTGTTTTCCATTAAAATTCTTTGATTGCAAATTTTAATACAAACAGAACAGTGTTACAATATAGGACTTAGATGTAGTCCTAGGAGTACACTTTTGTTTATCTGGGTCCCTTGTGCCGATGGAGCGAGTGATAATGCGTTGACTCCGTTGACGATCTGACGACGGTTATCGGTTCTCTGAAGGTTTGGATTGCTCTGGATGCTGGAGCTTGCTGAGAGAAGGAAGACGTTGAGTATCTGTATCTGCCTCTCTGGTGGTGTGTTCGTTCCTGTCTGTGTTGTGCGTGGGTGAGAAGGAAATGATCCCTCTATTTATAGCTTTGCAGGCTGGCTGCTCGTGCGCGCATATGTAGGATGCGCCTGGACGTGGGGACGCCACGTGGTGATTGATGATGGAGGCGCATGGACGATGCGCCTTGATCGAGGGGTTGAATTCTTCATGCTGCTGTTGTGAGCCGGCACGTAGTAGGAAAGAAGATCTTTCTGTTGCTGAGATCTTGGATGAGTTGAGTCAAAGGACATGTGTCGTCGACCCATGGCTCGAAGATCTCGGATTTGATGGGGAATGATCTGGTAGGATGCGCCTAGGATTGGGCGCATGAGAAGACTTTGGCTCGTAACCTTTAGGAGTCATGAACCATTCTGGGCGCATGGCTTTTGAGGCGCATGCGAAGCTTTATTGGTGACTTTCCTTCTGTCTTTAGGGATCAGTAAAAAGTCTGAGATGCATGGCTTTTGAGGCGCATGCAGATTCGGGCGCATGGCTGCGGAGGCGCATGCGAGATGATTGGATGGCCACGTGGCAGTAGCCGTCGGAGGAAAGTAATGATGATGCTGACGTTGCCGACGCTTCGTCTTCTGAAAAAGCTGTCAACTGCTCAGACTTCGGGAGGCATGCTGCCAACTCTGTCAGTTCAGCATATAATGTTTTTGACATTCGATGGACAGCTGAGTGGGCGCATCGATCGGCGTTCCACTAGGCGTATGGGGACGCATGGGGGCGCATCTCCTGTGAGGCGCTTGGTGTTGAAGGGCGCGTCTATGTGATGCGCTTGATGTTGAAGGGCGTGTCTGTGTGATGTGCGGTCTGGCCGGCGCATCCACTTTGTGACACGTCTTTAATGGTGCGACTGTTACGATCTTCGAGTGCTTTAAATAGCCATTTTGATTTGGCTGATTTCGAAGCGTTCGATTCATTCATTTAATGTAAATTCATTTGTACGGAATTCGGAGAGCCATCCACTTGGCGCATGGGTTTGATTTGCCCGACCTATAAATAGTGGCATGGAGAGAGTTTGCTTCTCGTTATCTCACGTTCTTCCGACATGAATTTGTTTACTCGAATGCATTCTGTTGACGAGATGCTTCCGAGGGTGAAGATGCGATGCCATGTCTTTATTGATGCACTTGAAGGTGACTGTTACATCCAAACGTCGAAGTCGAGGGCTTCCGAGGCAGGCGAAAGGTGCCTGTTACATCCAAAGATCGGGATGCTCGAGCCTCGTCTTCGTTGTGCAGGAAGAGCCGCAGATCGGCATTGCGGTGCTGGGCTCTTTCTTCCTTCAAAGTGGGTGTTGCCCACTCTGGTTGTGTTGAAAGCTGCTCCTTTAGCCGTAGTTTCGATTACGGTCTTCCTTGGCCTTTGGAGGCTCTTTTGAAGCCTCCCCTGGCCACAGGTTGGCTTGCGGTGCTCTTCGCTTCCTCGGTTTGGGGAGCACTTCCTCCAGCTAGAGGGTTGATTGCCACCCTCGTTCTGCTCAATAAATGCTTTATTAGTCGAAGCATTCAGGCGGCGGTGAGCCTGGCTGGAAGAGCGGCACATAACTGGGCTGCTGAAGGGATACACATAACTAAGGATGCACATAACTGAGTTGCTGAAAAGGATGCGCCCTGCTGGGGGCACATGGTGGGATGCGCCTGACTGAGGGCGCATGGTGATTGCTGTGCCTATTTGAGGGTGCATGGTGGCTGTTGGCTGTAGACTTAGGATATTTTCTTTGTAGAAATTCTCCTTTATACAATCTTTTCTAGACATGTAATAGACTTTTATATGTAAAATAAAAAGTCCTCTTTCAATGTCTATATTTGTTATTTTTGCTGTGAAGTAATTTGTTCGAGCTCTGGCGCATGTAGTGTCTGGCGCATAGACTTTCTGGTTCTGAAATTCCATGCTTCTACATGTACGAGTTTTGAACTCAAAAATCGTGCTTCGTCGTAGCAACTTGGGACTCGTTTTTTAGACAATCCGACCGTTGGATCGTCGATATATTTCCACCGTTTTAATCTTGGTATATATCCCTTTGCTCACCTAAAATTTCAACAGTTAATTCAATCGTTTGATCGATCAAAACTAGCCACCAAGTTGACCGTTTAAATTGTGTTATTTTAGACAGTTTCATGAAGCCAACTTCGTGGATTTGTTTCTCTGCCGTCACAGCTCCGTTTGATGCGCTACTAGTTTCTGTGCATAGCAGGTATAACCACTTCGTGTCATAAAAATTTTAGCTTCGTAGGATATCGTTTGGTTGCTTGAAATCGACGCCAAAGTTGGCCTCTCGAAACCATAATTTTTAACTTATAAAATTCTAATTTTGGACCCGGGAATCCGGATTCCAATTCCGACGCCACCAATAGACTTATGGTGTCTTTCTGACATAAATTCATATATAATTTACTGAGTTTGGAACAACGTGGCTCCGACACACTTTTTCGTGCAAAATCGGGTTCATTTGTCGAGTCAACGGGTCATTTTGAGATCGGCTCATCGGAATCCAATTCTGGATATATCGTTGGGTTCGTATCATCAATCTAGACTCGTTGACATATATTTTGCTAGATTTAGAGGATTTTAGCTCCGACACGCATTTTCGTGCAAAATGAATCCTAACGTCCGGGTCAACGAGTCATTTTGAGATCGGGTTATCGAAATCCTATTCCGGATATACCATTGTGTTCGTATCGTCATTCTGGACTCATGGACATATAATTTGCTAGGTTTAGCGGACTTGTATCATGGCATATTTTTTGGTACAAAACGGATCCAACGACGGATGTAACTCTCCGTTTTCGGGATACGTATTTTTAATACATGTACTACTTGACCGTATTTTTTAGTATTTATCATGCATTTATTCTGTATTTAATTTCTTTAATTACATGCTAAATATTTTCCATTAGTTTATTTCCTGCTTTTGCTTAGCTATTGGTTTATTTCGGTTCATGTTGAACCAACTTGGTTCATCATGATAAAGGGTGGATGGTCTAGATTGTATGGGAAAGGAATGGGTGGTGGTGATCAAATGTGACTTGTTATTTATTCACCTTTTTTTTCTCACTCCTCACAAACTCTCATTTCATTTCCTTCACCAAAACCCTAACTCATTTGGAGAGGCAAGTACATCTTGCACACCATGAGGGATTTCATGCATTCTCATTTATTTTTTGTCCATGTTGTTTCTCTCCTCTTTCTCTACAAGATTAGGTCTTGAAGTTCTTGATTTCCATGAATGGTTGTGTGTAGATTTAAGTTTATTTCATTTTCGGTTTTTCTTGGTTTTGATCTATCAAACTTGTTTGTTTTCAAAATCTAATTGTTCCATGTGGTAGAGAATTTCATTTTATCAAAATTTGACATTTGAAAAGTTAGATTTCGTTTTGTTTTGACCAAGTGATGCAAGTTTGAAGTTCATGGGTTCCTTGGCCATCTTTCTCAAATTTTTGGAGAAGATGAGCAGCCTGGTCGCATGAGTCTGGCCGCATGAGCTTGGCCGAATGAGCCTGGCCGCATGAGCCTTTGGCCACATGCGTCCTGCGGACCGTCTTGGTCCTGCGGACCGCATGAGTCTGGCTGCATGAGTCGTTGGTCGCCTGCAGTTCTGCGGACCGCATGAGCCTTTGGCCGCTTGCGTCCTGCGGACCGTCTTGGTCCCGCGGACCGCATGAGTCTGGTCACATGAGTCGTTGGCCGCCTGTAGTTCTGCGGACCGCATGAGCCTTTGGCCGCATGCGTCATGTGGACCGTCTTGGTCCCGCGGTGTAATGCCTGTGGTTCGTATTGTGTATCTTGGTATACGTGTACGTATTCTTGACTCGTATTGCGTATTTTTTATGGTTATTTTGGCATTTCCTTCTTGGTTCGGTTCAACTTGTTGCTGGTTCAGCTTGACTTGGTTTTAGGTAGACCAAACCCCCACCTACCACCACCACCCTCATTTATATTTTCATCTAACACTCTCTCTCTTCATTAATTCTTCTCCTTCACTTCTTCTTCTCCACCATTACTCTTCCACCTACCAGGGAAGAGAGCTTAGGGAAGTACAGCTTGCTTCTTGGAGGAACCCAAATTTTATTGTTCTATTTTCTTCCCCACGAGATTCTAACACACTTTAATATTTAGCATTTCTAAATTCCATGGTTTAATTTGTGTAGATCTAAGTTTATTGTATTTTTGGATTTCTTGGGTTTTGATCTACTTAACATTGTTGTTTTCAAGTTTTGATGATTCCATGTTGTAGAGCATTCGATTCTGCCCCATTTTGACCTATGGAAGTTCGGATTTGGACTCTGGATGGAAGATTTATGGGGATTGGGAGCCATGGCTGGAATGGTTCTTCTCCTCGGAAGGATGGAGAAGAAGAACAGTTCACAGCCGCATGAACTCAGCCGCATAGCCTTCATACGGCAAGTTCCCTTCCTGGCCGCATAAGCCTTGCTGCATGACTTGGCCGCATGGCCTGTGCTGCAGGAACTTTTTCCCAGCCGTATGAAAATCCTAGCCGCATAGGGCTCCAGCCGCATGAGTTAGTCCCTGCCGCATACAGTTCCCAGCCGCATAAACTGTTCTCTTAGCCGCATAAGGTCTTGACAAACTTTCAGCCGCATGAGCTTGCCTGCACCCAGCCGCATAAGACCCGCCCATTTTCAGTCGCATAAGGTCGTGGCTACTCTTAGCCGCATGAACTAATGATCTAGCCGCATAGGCTCACTTCTCTCTCTTAGCCGCATAAGCGCACAGTTCCAGCCGCATGGACTTGTTGCCCTCAGCCGCATGCGTCTGTATTCTCCGCTGCCGCATGAGCCCCGCTTCGCTTCCCAGCCGCATGCGCTCCCTTCCTTCCGAGCCGTATGGCACTGCCTCCCCACAGCCGCATGAGTTTATTCCCCTTAGCTGCATGGCTCCTTCCATAGTCTTGCCCTTTTAATATTATATTATTATTATCTTATTATTATTATTAAATTAAAATGTCATATTTATGATTATGTCCTGTAATTCTTGTATATTTCTGAACACGATAGTGGCCCGCCATGGCACACTCTTGACAAGAAAACCTGACATGATAAATCTCGATATGCTGTTACGACAGCTAGCCTGACAAGACAAGTATGAATGACTTGGACATCGTGGGCGATAGCGTTTGTACAAATAAACCAGTACTGTCTTGCATCATGTCTAGGATGGGATCCCTGAGTACCACGGTTAGGGATACCTACTGCAATTGGCTAAGGCTAATAAACTAGAATAATTCAGTAGTCATGAAGAGATTCCCAGCTACAGGCAATCCCGTTATCTGGGCACACTGAGTGGACTTGTAGCCTACCGACGAGTAGGGCACATTTCCAGCACACAGTCACGTGTTGCATCCTTCATAAACGGACATTCGACCTGGATAAAAAGATGGTCTGCAGGGATTGTGGCTGTTGGGATAATCTCATTGCATCTTGCTAGTAACTAGGCCTGTGATAACCCTAGTTAGTTAAAAGTATCAAGCCGTACTCTTGATTGGCCGTGATTGATTGGATGGAGTTTATTCCAGCTTAGTCTTATCATGATTCTGTGCAAGATTGTGATATGACATGATTATTGATGCTAGCCTTAACAATAACGATCGGGGGTCCAGTTCTGTTCAGGCGAAGGGTTACAACCCCGGTCCTTTTTTGGTTTAAGGGTTATAACCTGGCTCCCAGAGCAGTTCTGTGTCCTCTCTTCGTTTATTGTCTTATTTCAATCCCATGCCATGTTCGTCATGTTTTACCTTACCTTAATACCATGATTATTTATACTGGCCTTAGCAATAAAGATCAGGGGTCCAGTTCTGTTCAGGCGAAGGGTTACAACCCCGGTTCTTGTTTGGTTTAAGGGTTGTAACCTGGCTCCCAGAGCAGTTCTGTGTCCTCTTTTCGTTTATTGTCTTCACTGTACCAATAGTATTTGAGACGGGTTTCTATTCAGGTGAAGGGCTGCAACCCCGATCCTTGTTTGGTTTAAGGGTTGTGACCTGGCTACTTGAATGGTTTTTTCGTACTCAGTTTACTGTTGTTATCTCTATTATTATCAGTTCTTTATTTATTACTTATCTTTAATACTCTATTGTGATATGCTGGTTTTAGTTCCTAAGTGAAGCCTCCTTTGTGGCACTTGCTCTTTCTGGGGTCTGACCCAGCTGGTTTTGTGTGACCAGATATCGAAGCGGCACCAGAGGATCCACCTGTCTTCCAGCCAGATGGTGACCACCAGGCGTAACCCTGGCAACGAATGGGTTTCTTTTTGTCCTCCCACTTTATTGTAAAAATTATTCTTTTGAGGCGTTTAGCCGGCGAGCACGTGTTAGCTCGTATTGCACCTTTATTTACTGTCTGCCTACGGGCTGTAACATGATTGACAAATCCTAGGGTTGATCATGTATGACTTAACTCTTGCAAGTCTTGACAATTTTGTACGACTAGCTTCATGATCATCCAATATGTAATGTATGGGACGCCTTGCTATTATATATTTGGTGCTCTGACATCTTGTAACTATTATTGCTTGCTTGAGATTGAGACAATAGGCTTGTTCATGACCATAGGAGACTGTTGGCTTGTAGTTAAACCCTCATGTATCTAGACAGCCGTGACCGTATAGCGAGGTGGATTGCACTTCAATATACGTAGCTGGCTATGTACGCCCCCGCTCTCCAGTATTCTGGTTATGGAGCGTTACATGGTTTTAGTGGTGGCCCATATAGGTCTTGTAAATCAAGATATGTGAGGGTTTACCGAATAGATGTCTCAATCAGTACTCGTCCTTGATCTCTGTTCGTATCTTCTGAATCCCTGTAATCTTGACCTGATCACATGCTTGTATCGTTGATCTATCCTGGTCCTTCCTTATTGTTCCCTATGTCGTCTTCTTCGGCGGCATTGTTCCTGGACTTGCCGATCAGCAAGGTGGAGCACCTCCCGCAGACCAGCAACAACCTGGAGATCAAGCCCAGCATTCAGGAGTAGCCTCCAGAGTCATGCCTACTGGAGGAGAGCCACCAGTTCAGTTCGTCCCGCCTATAGAGCCTGACGATGGCACTTTGGTGGGTCTCATCAGGTCACTATTAACCTCCCAGGATCGTCGAGGAGATGCCTTGCACCAGGCGATGGCAGACGCTTTGGCCAGAGGAGGTCATCAGGGTAATAGCGCGGCCAACAGCTTCAAGCGCTTGAACCCTCCATTCTTCGACGGCAGTGAAGATGTGATCGCTGCTGATGCTTGGCTTCAGGACACAGAGGTGATTCTAGAGGCAGTCAGGACCCCAGAAGCTGAGAAGGTGGCCGTGGTGCGCCTACAGCTATTAGATCTTGCCCGCAGCTGGTGGGCGGCGCAGGCCGTTGGATTAGTGGCCCCTTTTGCCTGGGCAGTATTCAGGGAAAGATTCCAGACCAAGTACTTTGATGCTGTAGCTCGTTACGATCTACAGACGAGGTTCAACAATCTGAAGCAGATGGGCAGGACGGTCGATGGATATGCGGCCGAGTTCTCCAGGCTTAGTCGGTTTGCTCCCACCTTGGTGGCGACCGAGTTCGATAGAGCCCAGCGGTTCCAGCAGGGGCTCCACCTAGAGATTTTATTGGCGGTGGAGCAGTTTGAGCATCAGACTTTTGATGCAGTATTGAGAGCAGCCCGGAGGCATGAGTATACCTCCCAGAGGATCGTAGATAGGACCGGAGGTCGGAAGCGATCTCACAGCCAGATGAATCAATCTTCAGCACCAGCCTCGGCAGCTAGGGCCTTGACCATTGGAGCTCCGAGGCAGGCGGCCTCAGTGACGTCGGTTCAGCATTCCACTCCGATGTACCCTCAGCAGCAGAAGCAGAAGCAGTCTTCCGTAGTGGGATGTTCACACTGCAGAAAGCTAGGGCATGTGGTATCAGATTGTCGCAGAGCACAGGGTTTGTGCTTGGTTTGTGGTACCCCGGACCACATAGTTGGGAACTGCCCGAACAGGGGGAGTTCATCGGCCTTCTCTAGTCCTTCAGTTAGAGGACCAGCACCAGTCCAGCAGCAGCAGCTGCTGCAGTACCCGTTTCCGAGGCCGTTGCCGACGCAGGACCAGGCATTCCAGCAGCAGAGACCGCAGCAGTAATTGATTTAAAATACATGCACGATTATGATTATAGTCAAGAGAGTTCAGTCGTGATCAAATTTGTTTAGGAATGATCCATTAGTTAAGCAAAATTGTTTAGGCATGATTATAGAATCAAGCCTAGGAAAGGATACAAATTGACTCGATCGAAATATAATAAAAGAAGTCTAGTCATGATCGAAATTGTTCAAGAATGATCAACTCCAAAATCGTTTTGATATGCTTAAAATATTTATCCACAATTATTTAGGCACGAGTTTAGAATCAAAGTCTATAAAAGTTTAGGAATCCAGTCGAAATTACATTAAAAGGTGACAATCTGAAAATAGGAGGATAAGAAAGGAAAGGGGAATTACCGGTTTATCGAGAGGTTTGTGACTAGGAATAAGCAAAAATCAATTTGAAAACTTATAATTACATGCCAATAAGACGTAGTCTCTAGGGTATTCGAAACTCGCAAACATAATCGAAATCATTTTTTCGAGAATTTATGCCTTGCCAGTGTACAGCTAGCTGCACTAAACCCTTGGTTCCACAACTCAAGCTATGTTGCGGTAACGAACACCCTATCAACTCTATCTAATCTTGATCTAACAACTCAAGGATGAATTAAGACGACCAAGACATAGTTTTAATAATTTTCGATCACCCATGCTTACTTGAAATTGTTTCAACTTAGGGTTCATGCCACGCCAGTGCGCTGCTGGCTACAGTGAACCCGCAGTCTCGATAATTCAAATAAGTGACGACAGTGTGCTGCTGTCTTGTCATCGCAAGTCATCAAAATTATTCCAACTATATCTCCAATAACATCAAAGGAGTTTAAAATATCCTACAAGTTGATAAAGATTAGAAAAAGTGCAAGTATCTGTTCTTCAAGTATAAGGTTAGCTTCTTGAAAGGAGAAACAATTGGGTATGCAGGATAATAATCGAAGTCAAAATGAGTAAAATCTTATAATCCTCATTTCACGGATATTCAACATTCAACGATTGAGATTAAGCTTTTGAATCTAAAAACTTAACTCGAGATTAATAGACAATTGAGTGAGAAGTTAAAAATAATTCCTTAGGAAAAGAATATAAGTGATACGAACTTATGATATGGCGATGTTTAGAAAAGACACAAGATAAAGTTGTACAAATGATCATGTTTATGGAGAAAATGACCGAAGGCAAAAGAAATATAAACTTAAATTTATATTTCTATAATATTCAAGATCGAGGAAAAAATATGTATAAAGCACTATGTCTACCTATTATGAATATATTTATACACAAATATAGGTATAGCCTAAGTAAATTCCCAAAATCCCACAATATCATTCTAAGAGAAGGTTACCATATTTCCAAGTAAAATATAAATTTAAATAGCAATAATACATATATATTATAATCAATATATAATTTATAAAAATTATTTCCAATACTAGAAATGGGCTACCAAAATATATATACACATCTACATATCTACATGGATGACGTTGGTCGTACTACATGGCCACCAGGACTTGGGTTGAGTTTGGGCTAATTTTGGAACAACCGGGTCTTCTAAAAGTCAATAATCTTAATAATAAATAATTAAATTATCCCTAGGGTTATGTCGTGATTTGGCCTAGTTTCCTACTTAGTGTACACCTATGACTCGGTCTTCTCTACCATGGCTAGAACACTAGTCAAAGCACTCGACCACACTATCAGTGCCGAAATTCTTGGTCATCTTACGCTCCGAAACTTAACCGTGACTAAGGCCTTCTATACTGAATATTTATAAAAGTTCTAAAATCACACTTTAATTCAAACAAATAAATAAAAGAATATTTTCCAAACTTTCGGAAAGAGGGGTTACGAATCTACCTACTTCGGAAATACTATCGATTCAGAATACAATAGTGCATATTTCTATGAAAATCATCAAACAGGATTTAGGATTCAATAAGGCCTATGTAGCAACCTTAACTACCCAAATGTCTGTTTAAATTAGGGACTCATAGTACTAACCATTCTCTTAAGGTTGATTTACTCCTAGTTGTGAATGAGCATTTCCTAGTCGCAGGCTTACAGGTACGACGAATATGGTACCACCACGAGTTCGCACAATTTGCGAAAACTGATCTGCATGGGCCACCACAAAAACTTGTCACGACCCGTACCCGCTTTTTCGGATACGAGACGTGTCCAAGCCAGCCTACGCCGCAGAGTCGGCGGTAGAATGCTGTCAAGCCCGCAAGAAATAAATGCTCAAAATATAACATCTGCTGCTCATTCACATTTCTAGATTTATTACAACATTTACAATTTTTAAAAGTAAAGAAAATATAAAGTTCTCACAATATAGAAAAGACAGCTAGTTTCACTATCTAGGTCGACCTCAGCATACCCATGCCTTCCCAGTGCTAAGAGTGATCGCGTCTAAACCTAAAAAATATTGGTTTCCAGCCAGGAATGGAACAAGCACACAAACCGACGGCAATACGAAAACACAATAGAATTAACAAGACATAAAAATAACATATGAGATATGAAAACTGGAAAGTACTGATGACATGGCACGTGTCACGCCCCGCTCCCGTAGGAGCGATCGTCCTCGCTAAGGCGTGATGCCGTACGGGCCTAGGATTGCGCCCGTGCAAGGCCAAGTCCAGAAACGGCCGATTTGATTACTAGGCCACAGAGTCGCACAGAGTGTCCCCATTTGCAGCGGAAAGTAAATGAACACAAGTTGAATACGAAATCAAACTCTTTATTGATATTCAAGAAGTTACAAGCGGCGCTAGGCCGATATTACAAATCGCTCAAGCTCTCTCTCTCTGAAACATTAAAGGCGTGCCAAATGGCTTACAACATGGAAGGATACATGGCGATGTTCTGATACATTATGTCCCGTATAGGGTGCTTCAGCTTCATGCAACGTTCCAAGACCCCAGAGTTGGCTCCGCGCCTTGACACGTTCGATGGAAGCTCCGCACCCGCCGGCGTCTCCTGCTATCCTGCAAGCATACTGTAGGGTTATCAGTACATTGTTATGCACTGGTGGGGAGGCTAGCTCGCCCACAATGCCATCATTACCAAACACGTTCCATTTACTTTTGTGCACCGTCTATCATTCATTGTCTTTCTAATCTTGCCTTAGGATCAATTTCATGGCATATTGCATAGCCTATCTCGTGTTACCGAACTCAAGTGTCGCATGAAAATACATGCACAACTTACCCATACTTACCGTCCGGCCTTCCCTGTTCAAGGTAAACCAAGTTAAACAACAATTCATGTATAATAACATAACACGATTCATGTACGCATTCAATATCGAGTGTGTGTCCATGTCTCGGGTTCTAGTGCGTCGTGGGCATGTTCTAGCACATCGTAGGCACGTTTTAGAGTGTTACAATTCAAGCATGTTCCGGATATTTCATTCAAGCATGTTCAGGAGTGTTACATATCGAGCATGTTCAGCATGTTACATTTCAAGCATGTTCTGAGTGTTATATTTCGGGCATGTTCATGATCAGGATGTTATATTTCAAGCATGTTCTGGAGACACTTCATTTAGTTTACTTAGACTACTTTGATTTCAATGCAAGAACTTGCACGTGGATTGCCACCAGCATAGTCCACTTAATCTACATGCACGGGTCGCTGGCTTTACAAGCCATTTAGGACATCCCCCTGTGGCAATTCTCAACTTAGCGTAGGGTGATGGCTGGTACACCCCGTTAAGTCTCTTGAATATACCCTCCTACTTACGTCTCTTGGTGCCCAAGCCCGCACCCAAGCAGCCCGTAAGCGCCGTTGATTCCGCCTAGGCCGGCCACGGTTTACCCCCCCAACGCCCGTGCCGCAGAATCCTTCCACACGACGGCCACGGTATTCCCCCCCATCGCCCGTGCCGTTTGTCCACGACCATTTCGTATTAACTTGTCTTTTACTTAGCGGCTATCTCCGAGCCGTAGGCTAACCCTTAGCCATAATGCGTTAACGACCAGGTTGGCGTCCGTACAGCGCGGGTAGCGAGCCCCATTGCACGAGCCCGTCATACCTGTCGCTAGCGTCTTCCATGTCTTATCTTTCACGTATTCTTTCTTTTCTTTCTTTCACTTGTTCATTTGATTCATCGATTCATTCATGTATTCATTCATCCATTCGTTCGTTCATTTGTTGATCCATTCATTCACGCATTACGCAACTCCCAGTGTGGGAGTCGCCTTGGCGACCCATCAGTCCCATAGCCTTTCAATGTTGCTAAACTCTACTCGGAGCGACTATGTTGATAGTCTTTTCGTTTCATTGTTGTAAACCATTCATTGTTTCATTGTTTGAACGTATAAGGGACATGAACGTGGGCTTGTGCCTTAGCACGAGCGTAGAGCGCGGTGCGAGCGTTTCTATAATTGTCGAGTTCTTTTCCATGTTCTAAACAAGCATGCAAGATGGGATTATTCCCTTAGCTAGGTGCGTTGAGTCATTTATTAGCATGCAAGATGTTATCGCCTAGCGATTCTCGTGAATGTGTCCGCATTGTTATGCGTCTAGGCTAAGCACAGACGGGTTCATCGGAGCCACCCACCTTAGCGATGTTCGCATCGGCCAAGCGATACTCCGAGCGCGCCTTTGATAGTCTAAGTCTGGATTCATCTTTTGACGGGCCAATGTAAGTCTTCCATCGATTCGCATCGATACTTCATCGGGTCGAAGCAACACTTCGGGTCGACGGCTCGTTTGAGTCGTTGCACATGCCGTTTGGAATCGGCGTTCCGCTAGGGCGGAGCGGGTCACTACATAATACACCACTCAAAACAAGTCTCGTCCTCGAGACTTCTTGAGTGCAGGTCATCCTACCGTTCCTTAACTCGGATCGTGTACACATCTTAGGCAATTTCCTATCGAATGGCTTTATCGTTCGATGGCATCGAACCGTACTCGGTTTCTTTCTAAGTTCTGTGTCGCATACGTTTGGTCGATTTTATTGAATAGCCTTTCATTCCTTTTATAGTTGATTGTACTTATTCATTTCAAGTGTTTCTTCGTCTTGGTTGCTATTTCTCTGTGTCATAGGACGGAAATATTCACACGAGGCACATTGTAACTCGTCAAATGCGAGGGTCGTAGGCTGAGGCAAACTCACTTTCGTTTATCTCGGTCATCGAGATGACCCGTTTTGCTTTTCAAGCGTTCGTGTCCACGAAATCAGTATGATTTCTGCTTAGCGGGGTCGACCAAGTCTAAGAAATTCTCGTCCAATTCAAGACTACGTATTGCACTATCATCGAGCATAACTTCCTATCAACGGTTCAATTCGTTGTACCAACTTTTACTAGCACGATTTCACGTTCGCGATACTCGTTCACTCCCCAAGTCGTGCTAGAACTCAACGTATCACTGGGCTGGATCGTGCATGCATTCCAAGCGTCCCCAAAATACATGCATTTAGCCAAGCCGCATGATTGAAAATTTGTCATTCTCACTCGAGTCGCATCGTGCACATACTCAGACGTCCCTGAAATATATGCATGTCAGCCGAGTCTCGTGAGCAGGGTTTCCTACATTCGCGATTCATACTATCCATTCATACCAATCCTCAAGATCAACTCTTCGATTGATAACTCTTACAACAGGGGCGTTTCGCCTAACCGCTAGGCCAATCTTTGCGAGGCTAAGTCAATGTCAGGATTGGAATCATAGTTCCCCAACAATAATGTCAACACTGACCCCAATCCTAGGGTCAAACCAAAGTCGATAGTACGGGATTTTCTACCCAAGCTCGCGTCACTCTGATTTCTAAACATCGAGCATGATCGCCTATTTCGTATCAAGACATTCGTTGCGCAGCGCAACGAATTCGAATCCATTCAGTTTACCAATTCTAACCAATACGTGTATTCGATCACGAGGTCGTCTAGCTCGACAATTCGTTGTGCCCCAATCTCACGCGAGTTCGATTATCCATGGTGGTTCATGAATCACCATGCAACGCTCCCGCGGAATAATCATTCTCATCGGGGCGAACTCTTGTTTGAGTTTAGACTAACTTATTCTCGATACGCGGATTGGACCTACTCAATCCTCAAATTCAACCGACAAGCACACCAAATCGTTCTCAAGTCACCTTCGCGTCAAACCACAAGTCGAAACAGTCAAATTGTCACGCCGTGCAAGTTCGATCACCCCCGCTGTATGAATCACCATACCAGCGCTCACGCGGAGTGATCGTCCTAATCGGTGCGACGTATGTGCGAGGCTGGAGTTGCACTCGCATAAGACAAGAATGTCGACGTTGGGGTTTTCGTCGAAGAAATCCAAATACTTCATTTTCATCCAAGCTGCGATCTCTATTCGACAGTCCGACCGTCCTTCATTCAACCAGAAAATCCTCGAGCCACGTCTATATTTTCCTCGACGCATTTTAATATCCCGAGTATAGCATCCAACGGAACAATGACATTTGTACGATCGTCATTCGCCGAGTCAGAGTACCCCCGAGTTATCGCATATCGATCTTTGATACGCCTCAATACCATCGACGATATGCGTAACCTGACGATCTTCCTTTGCAACCAATTTCGAGTCATGCGACGATGCCGTTGTCCGAGTTGGATATTCCACCATTTCATTTAATATTCAAGATCAAGTTCATCTGCTATTCCTCGAGCTCGTTTCAAGATCGTTGTTTAAGATTCAAGTCACATTTCATTTGTATCAATCCGAAATCGTACGTGCGATGCTCTAAGTTTCCTCGATCAAGACCATTTATTTCCATTCGTCGTTCCGAGTCATTTTCTAACATGCGTTACCCATTCACAAGTTGTCCAGCGACATCTTGTTCAGGACTTTTAAAGTCACGACCAACTAAGCGTGACACGTTCTAAGGCTTTGCGCGATCGCATCGCCTCGTCGACGTACTCGTTGTGTTTCGTAATCCTCAAGTTTCGCTCGAATGATTTTTCCAAGAACATCCATACACCACTCGGATTCGAGCCACTCGACTAGTCGTCGACACTCATTCTTATTCTTATTCGAACCTATCACATACACCACTCGGGTTCAAGCCATACGGTCTAATCCTCAATCACGTTCGCGTCATGTGCTAAGATGTCCTTCAGATTCGTTCGACGAATCTCTAGCGTAACCGCTCACGTCACCTCGACGTACTAAGTCGTTCGCACTAATCCTCAAAATCCAAGCCAATCATTCGCGTACGCCTAAGCGTTAACTCGATAGCGTTCCTATCGATATATACTCAAAGTGTATTTCCGTTCTCGATCGAACGATACTTGATATCGCTCGCAACCCGATTGCACCCAAGAGTCGAGGTGCGCGACATGCGGACTAAGTTGTACCGCTTAACCATCCCGCACGGACTACATTCAAGTTTGCACGCTCACTCATTCTCGTTCGCAACTCGTTTGCACCAAAGGGTCTAGGTGCGCGATACTCCGCACTACTTAGCCAAAAGACTGCGTGCATGACCATCCCGTTCGAACTATACTTCGGTCTCGTGTACTCGTTTGCTATCGTCAGCATAAGCTTATTCAAGCACGCCTTGCGTTTGCTAACTTTTTAGCATCGGTTCCTTCCAACTCAAGTCCGTCGTGGTTCGGCACAAAGGCCTTCGCCTATCAAGTCCGTCGTAGTGGCACAAAGGCCTTCGCCTATTGATCCCGTTCAACCAAGTACTTGTACGAGCTTTTGAAAATATTAGACTTATTGTATGGAACATCCCAAGGCACAAGGAGAGAGAGCGTACACTTCTTTTCTTCCAACCGAGCTTTCAAAACTGAGATAATTGAAATGAAGTCCAAGGACGTAAAGCCGTGCTCTGATACCAATCTGTCACGCCCCGCTCCCGTAGGAGCGATCGTCCTCGCTAAGGCGTGATGCCGCACGGGCCTAGGATTGCGCCCGTGCAAGGCCAAGTCCAGAAACGGCCGATTTGATTACTAGGCCACAGAGTCGCACAGAGTGTCCCCATTTGTAGCGGAAAGTAAATGAACACAAGTTGAATACGAAATCAAACTCTTTATTGATATTCAAGAAGTTACAAGCGGCGCTAGGCCGATATTACAAATCGCTCAAGCTCTCTCTCTCTGAAACATAAAAGGCGTGCCAAATGGCTTACAACATGGAAGGATACATAGCGATGTTCCGATACATTATGTCCCGTATAGGGTGCTTCAGCTTCATGCAACGTTCCGAGGCCCCAGAGTTGGCTCCGCGCCTTGACACGTTCGATGGAAGCTCCGCACCCGCCGGCGTCTCCTGCTATCCTGCAAGCATACTGTGGGGTTATCAGTACATTGTTATGCACTGGTGGGGAGGCTAGCTCGCCCACAATGCCATCATTACCAAACACGTTCCATTTACTTTTGTGCACCGTCTATCATTCATTGTCTTTCTAATCTTGCCTTAGGATCAATTTCATGGCATATTGCATAGCCTATCTCGTGTTACCGAACTCAAGTGTCGTATGAAAATACATGCACAACTTACCCATACTTACCGTCCGGCCTTCCCTGTTCAAGGTAAACCAAGTTAAACAACAATTCATGTATAATAACATAACACGATTCATGTACGCATTCAATATCGAGTGTGTGTCCATGTCTCGGGTTCTAGTGCGTCGTGGGCATGTTCTAGCACGTCGTAGGCACGTTTTAGAGTGTTACAATTCAAGCATGTTCCGGATATTTCATTCAAGCATGTTCAGGAGTGTTACATATCGAGCATGTTCAGCATGTTACATTTCAAGCATGTTCTGAGTGTTATATTTCGGGCATGTTCATGATCAGGATGTTATATTTCAAGCATGTTCTGGAGACACTTCATTTAGTTTACTTAGACTACTTTGATTTCAATGCAAGAACTTGCACGTGGATTGCCACCAGCATAGTCCACTTAATCTACATGTACGGGTCGCTGGCTTTACAAGACATTTAGGACATCCCCCTGTGGCAATTCTCAACTTAGCGTAGGGTGATGGCTGGTACACCCCGTTAAGTCTCTTGAATATACCCTCCTACTTACGTCTCTTGGTGCCCAAGCCCGCACCCAAGCAGCCCGTAAGCGCCGTTGATTCCGCCTAGGCCGGCCACGGTTTACCCCCCCAACGCCCGTGCCGCAGAATCCTTCCACACGACGGCCACGGTATTCCCCCCCATCGCCCGTGCCGTTTGTCCACGACCATTTCGTATTAACTTGTCTTTTACTTAGCGGCTATCTCCGAGCCGTAGGCTAACCCTTAGCCATAATGCGTTAACGACCAGGTTGGCGTCCATACAGCACGGGTAGCGAGCCCCGTTGTACGAGCCCGTCATACCTGTCGCTAGCGTCTTCCATGTCTTATCTTTCACGTATTCTTTCACTTGTTCATTTGATTCATCGATTCATTCATGTATTCATTCATCCATTCGTTCGTTCATTTGTTGATCCATTCATTCACGCATTACGCAACTCCCAGTGTGGGAGTCACCTTGGCGACCCATCAGTCCCATAGCCTTTCAATGTTGCTAAACTCTACTCGGAGCGACTATGTTGATAGTTTTTTCCGTTTCATTGTTGTAAACCATTCATTGTTTCATTGTTTGAACGTATAAGGGACATGAACGTGGGCTTGTGCCTTAGCACGAGCGTAGAGCGCGGTGCGAGCGTTTCTATAATTGTCGAGTTCTTTTCCATGTTCTAAACAAGCATGCAAGATGGGATTATTCCCTTAGCTAGGTGCGTTGAGTCATTTATTAGCATGCAAGATGTTATCG
Source organism: Iris pallida (assembly GCA_029216955.1). Taxonomy (NCBI): domain Eukaryota; kingdom Viridiplantae; phylum Streptophyta; class Magnoliopsida; order Asparagales; family Iridaceae; genus Iris; species Iris pallida. The sequence goes on along the minus strand of JANAVB010043020.1, from coordinate 850,612 downwards.
CCTAGCGATTCTCGTGAATGTGTCCGCATTGTTATGCGTCTAGGCTAAGCACAGACGGGTTCATCGGAGCCACCCACCTTAGCGATGTTCGCATCGGCCAAGCGATACTCCGAGCGCGCCTTTGATAGTCTAAGTCTGGATTCATCTTTTGACGGGCCAATGTAAGTCTTCCATCGATTCGCATCGATACTTCATCGGGTCGAAGCAACACTTCGGGTCGACGGCTCGTTTGAGTCGTTGCACATGCCGTTTGGAATCGGCGTTCCGCTAGGGCGGAGCGGGTCACTACAGCACGGTGGAGAAGAAAAGGAAAAATAAATAAAAGACATCTACCTATGTGGTGTGAAATATCCGTTTCGACATGTGAACGGCTAGAGGGTAAATCCGACATACTGCACGTGTCGTGTGCAGCTGCTATCAGGCAAGAATAGACATTTTAGGGATATTTCTGGGTAGTCCACATGTCTACTAAGATATTTTCCCTTCCGACTACTCCATGTGACGAACGTGTCAACAAGCAGCAAGATATATGTATAAACATGAAATGAAAAGACTACTATGAATCGAAAGCAATCAAAAAGTGCACTTGCCTGAGGTCCTCAGCTGGTGAAACCAATAATACTATACCACTCAATGAGCCACAATCAGTCAACACATACAGAAGTCTCCGGATGCTGAAATAAATATTACCAACGTTTTTAGAATAGTCAAATTAGCTAGGATTGCCTGTCCTTAAGTCTAATTCTGGACACAGGGGCAAAACGATAATTTCGGACAAAAACGATGCCCGCCGTTGGACCCGCTGTCACGACCCGCACCCTGTATAGGGGCACGAGAAGTGGTTACGTCCAGCCTACACCGCAGTGTCGGCGGTAGTAAGCTGTCCTAGGTTGCTAACTAAACTCATGCAGTGTATAAAAAGTACTTGTCCAGATATCAGCTCCGAATGGAGGACAAGTAAAGGATATGATATACTCAATCACAGTCTAAAGCACAGAAGTTATACCTAAGGAATTAAAGACAACAACAACTAACTACTAAAATAATACAACAATGTCTCAAACCAACTTAATACAAACTCAATAACTTAACTTTAATACAACAAGTCAAAACATGAAAGCTAAAGTAGTCTACTAGCTAATCTCCTGAATCACTCCTGAGAGTCGGAACCAAAGGTAGCTAATCCCTCGCCAGGTCCATGGTAAGTAGGGCAGGTGTCCACAGGATTATCATCTGTAATATTTTTAACAGGTCCAATCAGGACGGAAACGAGTACAACTCATCTAGAAAAACCCAAGTAAATGACAAAGAACTATAAAGCAGTTATAGACAGTTTTATTGATGAGCATGGCAGTTTTATACATGTAATGATGGCATATAGAGGCAGTAAGATACAAGAAAATAAAGGTAACTAAAACAGAGAAGAATCATGGCAATAAAGACTGTAATAAAAGCTAACTGAACTAGAATAACATGTGTGAGTCCAGACAGTACGATATAAGTCTAATGTAATCCCAGTGTGAGTCCAGTCCATATAATCCGATACCAGATGATTTCCAGTACAAGACGAGTCCAACAGTGATCAATGAATCCAGGGTGAGTCCAACTATGATCTAACAGTGTGTTTTAAAATACCGAGGTCGACATGCAAACGGCTGTAGGTATCAGGCACATCTCTTACGGATCAGATAAGAGATGGCTATGCTTCCGGTAGATTCCAGTGGGAGATTCCGGATTTGGGGTATGTCTATATGTCTTACTCAATATTTCCTCGCCCAGCAAGTGAATCCAAAATCGACAAAAAGAATCGAGATGAGTCTGGCCAATACGTGATGATTCCAGAAATGATTCCGGAATGATACCAATGACTCCAGTAATAGAGGCCAGCAAGTAAGGTATGTGTCGATACATGAATCCAGAAATATTCATACGTGTTGATACAGAGAATCATATAGAACTAACTAGAATTGAAATACAGTAATTGACAAATAAATGAGAGAACTATCAGAGAATGTACTCGCCTGATACTCTGTAAAGAGTAGTGTAATATCAGATGTCTGTACCAGGGTCACAATGTCCTAAAATAGAGTAATACAGTTATGACATGTCTAAAATAAAAGTAAATGAAATCTACAATGCAATCTATATGAATTCTAAGCCAATCTAGGTCAAAGTCAAACTTGGTCAACTCTACAATCAAACTAAGTCAAGTTAAGTCATACTAGGTCACAAGAAGTTAAACTAAGTCATACAAGGTCAAACAAAGTTAAACAAGTCTAATCTAGGTTAAAGTCAACTCTTGGTCAAATATTCTAGCCAAACTAGTTAAGTTATCTAGGGTTTAGTCAACAATGGTCAGACTAGTCAATATGGTCAAACTAGGTCAAAGTCTAGGTCAATCTTAGACTAACTAAGGTTTTGGTCAAACATAGACTAGTCAACAAGGTAATTAGGTCAATCTTGACTAATGGTCAACTTCTAGTCAATTTCTAAGGCTAACACAAATCATAACACAACTCCCAAGTATTCCACTTAACCCCATACATATCTTAAATTATATAGGATTACCCTCATAATCCATATGGTTAACCTAATCATCTAGTTAGGGTTTAGTCAAAATTAAGTCAAATAGTCATCTAAAATCCATCTAAGTCAATTCTAGGTCAAGGTTGACCTATAGTTGACTTTGGTCAACAATGGTCAACAATCTAGTCAAACTAGGTCTACTAAGCCTATTGGTCAATTCTAACTTGCTACTAACCATAGGCTAGTAATCCTAGGGCACTATGACATATATACATTACCTATATACATAGGCCATAGGCTAAGACATCAAGTCTATAACATATATGTTTACATATCTAATATATAGTCAACTATATATATATAATACCATAATATATATATATATATATATATATATATATATATATATATATATATATATATATATATATATATATATATATATATATATATATATATATGTACCCATACACATCTATACAACCCTATATAGCCAACCTACATGATACCCACATATAGCCCCTCTATATATACAATACATATATATATATATATAATCTACATGTATACCCAACTATATATATAATACTTTATGTATATATATGATACACTATATAATACCCTATATATATGGTACACTATATAATATATAGAGAGAGAGGGAAGGAGAGTGAGAGTGTAGCAGTGGTGTGGCAGTGTACTGTGAAGGGGGGGTTAAATCTCAGAAATCTGAGAGAGGGAATACATACACACACACCCTTTACATACACACATATATACCTATATATATATATATATACACATACACCTATGTGTAAACCCTAAGACACACACCTATACACACAATACATATACATATGTATATACAACATATATACACACATATACATGTATAAACATTACAGAATTGCATTTCAAAATCGATTTAAAACTGGAAAAAAACACAGGAATGAACATTACTGTTCATTACTGAACTAAAAAGGGGGGTAAACCCAAAATCGATACAATACCTAACTAATACCCAAAACCAAGGGTTGGTAATCGTGTCCCCACATGTGTACGTATCGTGTGTGTCCATGGGAGTCCACCACGACACGACACGGCGTGTCCAGTGGTCAAAAACCCAAATCGGGTAAATTCAGACACTGTGTAGTGACACAGCGTCGTGCACAGGTTCACTTAGGTCTAGGACACGGTACACGTGTCCTCGTGTCTCGTGGTCGTGTCCCTAGGTTCGCCTAGGATAGGGCTACGTGTCCCACAGCCTGATACGTGTCCAAGTGTCACACAGTGTCGTGTCCGAGCCCGTATCAGAGCTCAATTTCCACGTGTGTGCTGTCAGTGCAAATTCAATGCACACACGAATTCGTGTCCTACACTACACTAGAAGATACGAAACTTGGGGGCATGTTCGCAGACATTTCCCCCTCGTGTCCACCAAGTGTCACCCCTCCACGTGTCGTGTCGTGTCCTACGTGAGTCCCGAACAGCAGGGGACTGAACACGCGCGTGGCGCAGTCTCGTGCAGTGAGGACAGAGCCTCGTGGACACGACACACGCATCAATATGTGTCGTGCTCGTGTCAGGTTGTAGCCTAGGTCTAGGGCTAGGGTTTAGTCCTGACACTTTGTGTCCACGTCGTGTCTAGACACGACACGAAGGCCGTGTCAGTGTGTGTTTTACACTGTGTGCAGTGTAGTGCACGGTCAGTGTGTGTCAAATTTCTCACTCGACACGACACGAAGTGTCACAAAACTCGAGGGGAGGCTTGTCAGAGGGTGCCCCCACCTCTGTGCCAAGTGGCACGTGTCCATGTGTCCAATTCGTGGAGAAAATAGTGTCGGGTTTCAGGGACAGTACACTGTGTGTGCACAGCGTGTTTGTGTCCATTTTGGACACGGACACGACACGATAACGTGCTCAGTCAACTAGGGTTGTGTCCTACATGTCTAGGGCTACCCAAAAATATAATTTGTTTTGGAAAACAACAACTTTCAAACCATAGTGACATTTCACCAAATACTTAATTAAACACACAGATACGTGTCCGATACGGACACCAAATCCAATCCATATCCTACCAAACTTGACACACAGTCAGGGTTTACCTATATGCATGCAACCATGAAGAGAAAACATAATCTTAATAGGTTTTGTGAGTGTTTACCTATTGAGTAAAAACTCAATGAAAACAAGGTTTTGGGGGGGGGGGTGTCCTCTTCACTTGATGGTGCCCAAAATGCTATGCAACCTAGCTAGCTAGCTTCCCTTAGCATCCTCAATGGTAGGGGGTTCCAATGCAAGAAGTTTGGCTCAATTTGGTGTTGAAATGGTTAAATGGTGAGGGTGTGAAGGTAGAGGAAAAAACTAGGTTTTAAGTGTAATGAAAGGAGGCATGAATGAAGGGGGGTGTGTTTATATGGAAGGGGGTAGGGTTGGCTGCCATGGGGGGGGGGGGGGGTAGGGGTAGATATTTAGGGTTCATCCACCTTGCTAACTTAGCTCCTAAGGCTTTGACTAGGTAGATAGATATTTCTAGGTTTTCTAAATATCTAAGAAAGTAATATCTTAGATATTTCCAACATAAGATATTTACACATAAGTTAACATCTAACATTAGTCTTCTAGGTCAGTTGCTAACCTCTAGATTAGTGCTAAACTAGGTTAGGGACTAATCATGGCACTAATCAACTAATTAAAGAATAATAAATTACATAAATCCAAATAAATTCTAATAAATTACCAAAATACCCTTTTGACTAAAAAGTGGTAATTTGATATCCTAATCACATGGTTAGGCTTACCTGGTCATGGTTAGTCTCTAGGTTATGAAATCTCTAGGGTTTACACTAGGGTTATACTAGTAAAATCACAAAGTCATAAGTCGTGACTTAGAAAAATAGTTTTAAATTAACTAAAATCACCAAAAATCATATCATGACTAAAATACCATTAATAAATAATAAAAATAATAATTTTTTAAAAATACCCCAATTTTAGAAAACTGGGTGTTACACCCGCTTTGCTCCAAAAATCGTGCCAGATTCAATGGTATCTAAAGTCGTCAAACTACATGTCAACAGGTCCGGTTTTCCGATACGAACCCAACCGTATGTCCAAAGTTAAATTCCGGCGGACCGTGCAAAAAATCACCCGTTGAGTCCAGAATAGCTTGTTAGCCTAGGGCTGATATAAAGTAGTTAGAATTTTGAGAAATAGGAATGATTGATTAGTCACGATCAAGATTGATCTATGAAGGAAAATTCGTATAAATATATAACTAATTTTTAGAAAATATTTATTACCATATTAATTTAGACCTTTAGAAAAACTATTAGAAATATTTTGAATAATAATATTATAAAATCCAAAATATAATTTTAAGCCCAAAGTGTATTATTACTCACAAAGTCTAATAATTTACATAAAGCCCGTTTGCAAATAATATATCTCAAATCGCATAAAACCTGTTAACAAAACCCTTTTTAATAAAATCTACACATATGTCTTCAAAATATTTAGACAAATATTGATAGTTTATTATTGACTATATATAAAAGAATAAACCCAAATTAATTTATAGGAACAAATGACTTATAATTACTGAAAGTCCAGGATAATAATTGGTTATAATATAATCTCAGAAATATTGTTTACATATATCTTCAAAATAACAGTATTAATAATAACCATTATAACAATAAAATCATTATACTATATACATATTATACCTGCATATATATCTACAAAAGAAATAGATGTATACTAATACTGTACTGATGCTTTATGAAACCAACAGGACTCTTTCACTCTCTTTCAAAACTCAACCCAAGTAACAGATATTATTAATAAAACTAGTAGCAACAACAGTATTAAAGTTGTTCGCCCCATTTAATGGGGGGAGAGAGAAGGACAAAGAAAGAAAAAGGAAATAGAGGGAAGAAGAAGGAGAGCAGAGGTGAAGAAGGGGTCGGGAACTAACCACTCGGCTCCGGGAGGGAGCGGGTTCAGTTGGGCAAGCCGGTGGGTAGATCTGGACGCCGTGCCAGAGGCGGCAGAGATCGGCGTCCACGCGGAGAGGAGAGGGCGGAGCTCTCAGAAGTCCTCCGCGTCACTGTGACGCGGTCGACTGCTCGCGCTCGCGGTCCAGGGGTCAGCGTCGGAGCCGAGATGAGGGGCGGTCGTGGCCTGGCCGCGGAGAAACGGTGGCGTTGAGCGGGGCTCGGTCGGCTGAGTGCGGCGCAGGCCGCGGTTGAGGTGCTGCCAGATTGGGGGGCGGTTGTGTCACGCCCCGATCCGAGAAATCGCTCGTCCTCGCTAGATTTTACCCGAATCATCGTCATTGCTGGGGCGTGATGTCGCACGAGCCTAGAATTGCGTTCGTGTAAGGCAAGATAACAGGTTCACATAGAACTAAGCAGCGGAAGAAAACCAAAGTATAACATAAGAATCTCTTTTATTAATATTGAACTGAAGGTTACAAAGGCTCTGAATAGCCCAACATATATTCCAATTGGCTACAACGCTCATGATCTCTCTAGCTCACAAAGGATTACATTGTTCCATACATTATGCCTCTTTATAGCCACCAAGTAGTCTTCGGCCAAACATCTCCATGTCACAAGTCCGAACGCCTATACGGTAGCTCCTCTTGAACGCCAAGGACTCCATGCCTCGGCACGTCCAAGCCAAGTACCGCCCCGAGCCGATCATAACCTGAGCCTGCACATAAACTAGTAGGGGATTAGTACTTTTGTCCTCGCTTCGCACTGATCAAGACCCGCTCGCACCCAAACCAAACACTAAATATCTTTAGTGAAACATGCATCTTAATTTGTGATCTTTCTATTTAGCCTTAGGATCAGTTTCATGGCAATATTTACGCATAGCAACTTTACATAATGTGTCCACTACCGTGTTCCTGTAGCAGATACAGTTAGGCATAATCTGAACATAATCATAGTGATCGTGCACATCTCCGTCCCATATTGCCTAGCCTGTACGGGTTAGAACTTAACATAGAATCATATTATTCACGCATTCAACTGACCATACTCAACATATGCATAAGGATGGCAAGCCCTGCGCTTGCACCCAACTCTCATCTCAGCCTACCGTCCCTATCTATATGAAGGTCACGGTGTTTCGCACCGTAATGGACTTGGCATCTCTTATGTGTAAGCCTACGATCACTTCGATACGGGTTGCTAGTCCAGTATCCGAAGGATCCTAAACTTACGGATATCATAGCTTATCACAGCACTGGACGGTCGTAATCCGTCCGAATGATGTGTACCAGAAATACCACACATAATTTCCTCCTAGGCCGAACGGTCCCGGTGTCCCGGCGTAACCGTCCGAGGGAAGCCGCACCCGTGCACGGGCCATCCGAGTCCATTGACCATGTACGTGCCATAGCAAACACACATAACATTCTAACCAAATCCTCCGTTGCATAAACATAGTCTTGATCCATAAACAGTTTCCCGTGCCATAAACATATTCGCGTCTCATAACATAATCCACCATCCATATGGGGAGCTCCGTCGACGTTATGCCCCAACACATTCATATTGATGCACGACGCCCAACGACTTAGTCGTCTCGTACTCATATTCAGCGCGTACCATTCGTAAGTTATTCTCATAGCCTAATTCCGTAGTTACTCAGTCATTTCATAGCTTTCGTGCACGAAGGCACGCTCAGTACCGTAATCAATGTTCTACGCCTAGTGTTCAATGTTCTCGGAGCCGTGCACATAATGCACATCTTAATATCGACTTTCAATGTTCTATCATTATTGCCCTACCGTGACCCGTACACTTGATGCACGTCGCTTCAATTGTTCAATGTTCATTGTTCTACCTTAGTGTTCAACGCATATTAAGACACTTAATCGTAGAACCACGCTCGCTAACTCAATAGTAACTTTACGCATATAATTATATCTTTTATTAGACGTGAAGGAATAGGGAGAGAGAGTCAAGAACCCGCCCACCTTAAGCCGATATGCCTTGTCGGCTCGTCGAGCTGATGCGGCTCGCTTCTATAACTTGGTCGCATAGCTAACTCTCGGACTTAGTCATTCCTTTGAACTACTCGGTTGATTTGGCCTATCGTGCCCATGCCACAATCCATTGCAAGGCCATAATTTGGTTTCGCGGACACTTCACTGCATAAGACAAAATGTCGACCTCTTATCGTCCAGCGTAAAAGCAAAGCCTGCACACCAGATCAACTAAAGTCAACACTTGCTCAAACGAAACTTATCCTTTGCATCGATTTAATTCATAGATTCCAATCGACTCAAAGCTTACCTTTGGCCAACGTAACTCTTGCATCGATTCGCATCGATACTTCATCGGGTCAACGCAACTCTTCGAGTCAACGACTCATCGTAATACACCGTGTGGAGCAGGGCATTACAGGTTGGACCGGCGCGGTCTGTTGTGCACCGTGCGGTCGGGTGCGACCGCCGACGAGGTGCGGCACGGATCCGTGGGGACGGGCTCAACGCTGGCCGAGTTGAAGACTGCGGCGAAGGTCCCCGCCATCATACTCACGGGGTGGCCGTCGACGACTTCGGCGGATGCGCTCCCTCGCGGTGGCGTGGCTCCCGAAAGACGAGGTCGATGATGGTGCAGGTGAGTTGGGGTAATCTTAGTGGTGATAGCTATGGGGTTGTGACGATGCTGATGATTATGGTGGTGGTGTTGCAGGGGACGGCGTCGGGTCCTTGGTTCATGGCCGGAACAGGGAGCTGCGGTGGTCGGGTTGGCTTGCGGTGATGTTGATGGTGGTGGCAATGGCTTGATGATGATGATGATAGTGATGGGGATCGATCACAGGTGGTTGCGACGAGGGCCTATCGGTGGTCAGGCTGCGACATAGATGAAATAGGGATGCTAGGTTTTGTGGGAAATCGGTTGATCCATATATATATATATATATATATATATATATATATATATATATATTATATATATATATATATATATATATATATATATATATATATATATATATCGCAAGCCGTATATATATAAGGAGATTAGGAGGGCTAGATTTGAATTTGATTCATATTCGATTCAAAGAAAGATGTTGTAATCGGCTAGGACTCGGGGAGTTTTGAATTTGCATAACTCTATCTAAGCCATTCACAATGGTTTTCTGCAAAACTCCTTCTTCCTGGGCCAAGAGGAGTAATAATAATAGTAATAGTAATGCTGGTGTAACGACAATGATAGTAATATTTAGTAATAGATATAATAATTTGTATCCAAGGGTTATCAATAGTTTAAACAATATACTATTGAAATTCTTAGTCGAATATAAGTCAAAATAATATCTAATGATGTTTAAATAAATTTTTATAAAAACAAACCTTTAAAATAAATGATAGTGGTAGAACAGATAATTCTAGTTATCAAATAATTTACAAACTATTTTTCTATAATTATCAAACAATATGTATATTATACCGGTCAAAATAAAACCTACATATAATATTTGGTAACAAAATAACCTTAATAATAAATAAATTCAAACAATACTTTTATATACTCTAAGAATCAAGCCTAACAGTAGTTAGTTCCAAGGAAGTACATTTTATAAACAAACTAATTTAGTAAATAATTTTGTCGTTCAAAATATTAGCATTCCCTTGGTATAATTAAAATAAAATACGTCTTTCTCATGCGACATTTCAAAATTTGTTAGAAAATATATATATATTTTTTATATGAAAACGAGAGTTACATTGAGGCATATCAAAGATCGATGTACGATAACTCAGGGGTACTCTGATTCGAGGAACGATGAACGTGTAAAATGTCATTGTCCCGATGGATGCTATACTCGGATATTGAAATACGTCGAGGAAAAGATAGACGTGGCTCAAGGATTTTTTAGTTGAACGAATGATGAACGGACTATCGAACTGAGATCTTGGCTTGGATGAAAATGAAATATTTGGATTGCTTCGTCGATAACCACAACGTTGATGTTCTTATCTTATGCGAGCGCAACTCCAGCCTCGCACATGCGTCACGTCGACTAGGGCGATCACTCCACATGGGCACTGGTATGGTGATTCATACAGCGACGGTGATTGAACTTGCGTAGCGTGGCAATTTGTATGTTTCGACTTGTGGTTTGACACGAAGGTGGACTCGAGAATGATCCAACGTACTTGACGATTGAAATTGAGGATTGAGTTGGTCCAATCCGCGTATCGAGAATGAATTAGCCTAGACTCAAGCAAGAGTTATGCCCCGATGAGAATGATTATTCCACGGGAGCGTTGCATGGTGATTCATGAACCACCGTGGATGATCGGACTCGCATGAGATTGGGGTGCAACATATTGTCGAGCTAGATGACCTCGTGATCGAATACATGAATTGGTTAGAGTTGGTGATTTGAAATAGAATCGAATATGCGCAACGAGTGCTTTGATGCGAATTAGGTGATCGTGCTCGATGTTTAGAAATCTGAGTGACGCGAGCTTGGGTAGAAAATCCCGTATTATCAACTTTGGTTTAACCCTAGGATTGGGGTCAGTGTTGGCATTATTGTTGGGGAACTATGATTCCAATTCTGACATTGACTTTAGACTTGAGAAATGGCCTAGCGGTTAGGCGAGATGCCCCTGTTTCAAGAGTTAGCAATCGAAAGATTGATCTTGAGGATTGGCATGGATGGATAGTGTGAATCACAAATATAGGAATATCCCTCACGAGATTCGACTGACATGCATATATTTCAGGGACGCCTGAGTATGTGCACGGTACGATTCGAGTGAGAACAACGAATTCTCTATCATACGGCTTGGCTGAATACATGTATTTTGGGGACGCCTGGAATGCGTGCACTATCCGGCCAAGTGATACGTTGAGTTCTAGCGAGACCTGGGGAATGGAAAGTATCGAGGATTTGAGATCATGTTAAAGGAAAAGATTGAAAGTAGTACGAGCGTGGCTTGGAATCGAAGTAACGCGTAGGCGGAGTGTGTATGATAAATTATGGCGTACCTCGCACGACGGTTATAGCTCCGTGTCTAGGCACGATTAAGTCTTGGCCATATAAATGGTAGGATGGCTTGCCTTTAGGAAAGTCTCAAGGACGAGACTTGTTCTGAATGGTGTATGTTGTAGTGTCCCGTCCCGCAAAGTCAATTGGAGGAATCGAAACGCCGACGGCGTTCGAACTTAGTCTTGCAACGGCTGCTCGAAGGCTCGCTCGCTCGAGGCAACTCATCGCTCAGGTGGGGTAGTTTCGGTGAACTTGTCTCATCTTAGCCTTCACATAATAACTCGCATATTTTTAACTTGCACAAGTAGGCTAATATAAAAGCTACAAACGCACATAGCTAAGGGAATAATCCCGATGGGTCGATAAATGCTAGAACTTGGAAAAGGTCCCACGGCCGTCTTAGAAGTGTGTTCAGCGTGCTTTCAAAGTGACACTCGAATCCTTCGTCCCGTGGCTTGGGAGAAGGAAGTTGGCTTAAATTGCTAAGTTGCAACGACACTCGAATTAGCCTAAGTCATAGGAGTCGCCTGCGTGAATGCTTGATAAAGCATGCACGGTCCCGTCATTTTGCCCCAACGCCCAAATTAGCCTAAGTCATAAGAGATAGGGTGGAGATTTTCACCGACCACAAGAGCCTGAAGTATGTATTCACTCAGAAGGAACTTAACATGCGTCAGAGGAGATGGCTGGAGCTTCTTGTGGATTATGATGTCAATTTGCAGTATCATCCAGGGAAGGCCAATGTCGTAGCAGATGCATTGAGCAGGAGAGCCGGAGTTTATCTTCTAACAGCGCAGCCAGTGTAGTGCCCCGTCCCGCTCAGTCAATCGGAGGAATAGGAACGCCGACGGCGTTCGGACTTAGCCTTGCAGCGGCTACTCGAAGAGATCGCTCGGTCGAGGCGACCGTTCGCTCAGGTGGGGCAGTTTCGGTGAACTCGCCTCATCTTTGCCTTCACATAATAAATCGTATATTTTTTTCAACTTGCACAAGTAGGCTTGATAATAAAAGAGACGAATCCACATAGCTAAAGGAAATAATCCCGAAGAGTCGAATTGAGTTAGAATATGGAAAGGTCCAACGGTCGGCTTAGAATTGGTGCACGACGTGCTTTGAAAATGACACTCGATCCTTCGTCCCGTGGCTTGGGAGAAGGAAAGTCGGTATTCGCCGCAAAGCTAAGAGTTAGCCAAATTCATAGGCATCGCCCGCACAAATGCTTCATAAAGCATGCACGATGTCATCGCCCAAGGCGTAGCATTGCCTCTGCTCGCCCGACGGGTTAAGTTGTATTGCACGGCATGCGGCATAAGTCTAGGCACCCCAAATAACTTGGTTGTTCAAGTCGATCGCGTGCACGACACGTTCCCACGAGATAAGGCTTGACGCAGCCTTTGCTCGTCGAGTCATTGTGCGTTTAAGTCAGACAAGTTAAGTTAGACAAAGTTATGTCGGTCGACCTAAGATATTACAAGTATCGTCCCGCTCTTTCGCAGTTTGTCAAAGTTAAGTAGTCCCACGATCTCGAGGCCCGTCGACTTGGGCAGGAGTGTTGCGTAGAACATGGTTGGCTTAAGGCACGATGCACGAACTTAGTATTTAAGGCATAAACCACGGTCGATTCGATGAGTTTTGGAGAAAGGACTATCAAATAGGCATTGAGTTGAATGAAATGATATGGTAACATAGAAAGAATGCTCGCGGCTACAGGTCGACGAGGCCTCGCGGCTATAGGTCGGCGAGGCGGTCTCAAAAGAAGTATGCTCGCGGTTACAGGTCGGCGAGGCGGTCTCAGAAGAAAGAAGTAGCATGACTGTGTGAGACGTCAGTTTGAGTCGAGTCTTGCATGGTCATGGACAACTTGTCGACAAGGTGGGTCGTGTAGTGCCTCGTCCCGCAAAGTCAATCGGAGGAATCGAAACGCCAACGGCGTTCGGACTTAGCCCGGCAACGGCTGCTCGAAGGCTCACTCGTCCGAGGCGACTCCTCGCTCAGGTGGGGTAGTTTCGGTGAACTTGCCTCATCTTAGCCTTCACATAATAACTTGCAATGTTTTCAACTTGCACAAGTAGGCTAATCTAAAAGCTACGAACGCACATAGCAAAGGGAATAATCTCGTCGGATCGGAATGTCTTAGAACATGGAAAATGGTCCCACGGTTTTCATAGAAGTCGGCTCAGCGTGCTTTCAAATGACACTCGATCCTTCGATCTCGTGGCTTGGGAGAAGGATGTTGGCTTAAGTTGCTAAGTTGTCCAGACACTGGAAATAGCCTAAGTCATAGGCGTCGCCTGCGTGAATGCTTGAAAAGCATGCACGGTCCCGTCGTTTTGTCCCAATACTTAAATTAGCCTAAGTCATAGGCGTCGCCCGCATAAATGCTTGATAAAGCATGCACGGCCCTGTCCCGTAAGGCTTGGCATAGCCTTCGTACGTCCCGTAAGTTAAGTCGTCTTGCACGGCTCGTTGGCTAAGTCTAGGCACGAACTTGGTTGTTCAAGTCAACCCCGTGCATAGCACGTTCCCTCGATGCGTAGCTCGGTGTAGCCTTGTTCGTCGACTCGTTGCCCGAATAAGTTAGACAAGTATTGTACTGGGCTATCGAAGCCATTTCTAGCACTGTCCCGCTCTAGCTGCGGTTGTCAAGTCGCGTAGCCCCTTAAGAACAAGGCTCGTTGTATAAGTATACGACTTGAGCGTTAGCGTCGCCTATAGAAACAGGCCTGTCTAAGGCACGAGTTACGGTCGGTTTAGTGAAAAGCTTGCCACGAACAAAGGAAGTCCACACGACTGTTTGTCGTCGAGATCAGTCCCGCTACTTGGGAGTCTCGCTAAGTCTTGATATGTCCCACACACGAGATCGGTCCCGCGGCTTGGGAGTCTCGCTAAGTCTTGATATGTCCCGCACACGAGATTGGTCCCACGGCTTGGGAGTCTCGTTAAGTCTCGATAGAAAGAAGGAATGCATGGTCATGTTAAGAAAGGACTGGATAGACTGGATAGATCGAGTATGCATGGTCATTGGACAACTTGTCGACAAGGTGTAGTCTTCTCGAGTGATCATCGAGGCGCTGGGATCATTCGGCCCGGGGGAAGCGAGTGTGGCTCAAAGTAGGATGCTGGATGACCACATGGGAGACTTCGGCACCTCCGGGCTAGCTACCCGTGTTGGGACGAGACCGATATCTCACGAGCCATGTCCAAGATAGCTTGACATTGCTAGTGACCACTCATGTAGATGTGTCGGCAGGTAGCGGCACACCGCGTGTATGCCTTTGGATTGAGTCTAGAACTTGAATCATGTCGAGTCGGTAACACAAGGTCTGGGCCTAAGAATGGGCTGCAGCATAGGCACCATGCTTGGCACGATAGATGGCGTCGGGATGTTCATGAAAGTGATACTATGGTCCACAAGTCTTGTCTAAGTTAGCAAATGGGTCTAACAGGAAGACCGTAAGGTGGAACATGATAAGTCTTGATATATTGCGAGGCGCGGCCTCAATCTTGAAGCATGGACAAGTCTAAGCAAAGTCTAGAGGCACGGCCTGCACGAGTCGTTCCCTCTTGACGTCGCTAGCACGAGAATTGGTCTAGTAGGCTTGAGTTTAAGTAAAAGTCTTGGCACGGCCGAGTACGCATACATTGCTCCTCGACGAAGCACTGTCCCGAACATGTTAAGCTACGAATAGAATATGGCACGACCCTGCCGTCCCGAGTTGAAGTTTGGTCAAGTACCTAGGCGATGAGGCACTGCCTCGATCGAAATACACGTTGGTTTTGTAGCACGACCCCGTCGCTGCACGACCTTGTCGTTGCATCGCTAAGTATAGGCCGAGACGTCTTGTTTAAAATGCATCCTAAGGCAAGACTAGAAAGACAATTAAAAGGGTTTAAGCTGCACAAAGTAAATGAAACGTGTCGGTTATGTATGGGTGGACGAGGAGCTCACTCCACCAGTACAGTTGAGTACTGACACCCACACAGTGTTTCATGTGCAGGCACAGGTAGAAGCTCATGGTGCGGAACTCGCTTGGATGCATCGAGGCACGGAGTTCCTTAGCGAGTCGAAGCGTGCGGTCGCGTGATCCGAAGACTTATACAGGACATAATGTATGGGCATCGCCTTCCGAAGCTTCCGCTGGATTCAAGTATTGTATCGAGAGATGAGAGAGAGCAGAGTGACTTGCAAATGAGAGAAAAGTGAGCACGAGAGACTTGTAATTTGGCCTTGCGCCCACAAATGTAATCTTGTATTCAATATCAATAAAGAGCTTCTTTTGGGAATGATTTGTGTTCATGTGTACTTGTTCTTAAATTTTTGCTGCAATGTTCAATGTTTCTGCTTGGGACTTCTGTGCGACGACCCCGTCGCCGCCGCTGTAATCGGCCGTTATGGAACCTGCCTTACACGAGCGCAATCTAGGCTCGTGCGACATCACGCCTTAGCGAGGACGATCGCTCCTACGGGAGCGGGGCGTGACATAATGGTATCAGAGCACGGCTTTACGTCCTTGGACTTCAAGTTGAAATTCTCAGTTTTGAAAGCTCATCGTTGGAAAAAGAAATATGCGCTCTCTCTCGATTGTCCCTCGGTATGTCCATACAATAAGTCTAAATATTTTCAAAAGCTCGTACCAGCGTTCAACCGAACGCATCGATAGGCCATCGTCGGACGCAACGGTTGGCCTTTGCGTCGAACCGTGTCGAACTTGTCTTGATAGAAAACATGTACTAAGTTAACATGTCGCGTGCGTGCCTAACTAGTCCTGCGTCGACCTAGTAATTGAGCGTCCAAACTCAGAATATAGTCCGTACGGGATGGTAATGCGGTACAACTTAGTCCGCACGTCGTGCACCTCGACTTTTTGGTGCAAACGAATCGCGAGCAATATCAAGTATCGCTCAGTCGAAAACGGAGATACACTTAGAGTGTCTATCAATAGGAACGCTATCGGACTAACGCTTAGGCGTACTCGAAAGATTGACTTGGAATTCGAGGAAATAGTGCGAACGACTTAGTGCGTCGATACATCGTAAGCGATTATGCTAGAGATTCGTCGAACGAATCGGAAAGATGTCTTAGCGAGTATTGTGAACGTGATTGAGGACTAGATCGGATGGCTCGAATCCGAGTGGTGTATGGTTTTTCTTAGAAATCATTCGAGCAAGATTGAGGATTACGAGTAACGGCGAGTATATCGACGAGGTGATGCGATCGCGCAAAGCCTTAGATCGCGTCACGTTTAGTTGGTCGTGACTTTGAATGTCCCAAACGGGCATCTCGTTCGGACAACTTGTCAATGGACAATGCAAGTTAGAAAATGGCCCGAAACGATGAGTGAAAATGAATGGTCTTGATCGAGGAAACTTAGAGGATCGTGCTTACAATTTCGGATTGCGCCAAATGAAATGTGACTTGAGTTTTGAACAACGATCTTGAAACGAGCTTGAGGAATAGCGATCGAACTTGATCTTAAAAATCGAGGAAAATTATGGAATATCCAACTCGGACAACAGCATCAACGCACGATTCGAAATTGGTTGCAAAGGAAGATCGTCAAGTTACGTATATCGTCGATGATATTGAGGCGTATCAAAGATCGATATGCGATAACTCGGGGGTACTCTGACTCGGCAAATGACGATCATGCAAATGTCAATTATTCTGATAGATGCTATACTCGGGATATTGAAATGTGTCGAGGAAATGATAGACAATGGCTCGAGGATTTTCTGGTTGAACGAATGACAAACGGACTATCGAACTGAGATCTTGGCTTGGATGGAAATGAAACGTTTGGCTTCGTCAATAACCACAACTTCGACATTCTTTTCTTATGCGAGCGCAACTCCAGTCTCGCACATGCGTCGCGCTGATTAGGGCGATCACTCCGCGTGAGTGCTGGTATGGTGATTCATACAGCGGGAGTGATTGAACTTGCACGGCGTGGCAATCTGATTGCTTCGACTTGTGGTTTGACGCGAAGGTGACTCGAGAATAAATTTGTGTACTTAAAGAATTGAATTTGAGGATTGAGTAGGTCCAATCGCGTATCGAGAATGAGTTAGTCTAAACTCAAACAAGAGTTACGCCCCGATGAGAATGATTATTCCGCGGGAGCGTTGCATGGTGATTCATGAACCACCGTGGATAATCGAACTCGCGTGAGATTGGGGCGCAACATATTGTCGAGCTAGATGACCTCGTGATCGAATACATGAATTGGTTAGAATTGGTGATTGAACGGATTTTGAATTCTGCACAACGAACGCATTGATGCGAATAGGTGATCGTGTTCGATGTTTAGAAATCTGAGTGACGCGAGCTTGGGTAGAAAATCCCGTACTACCGACTTTGGTTTGACCCTAGGATTGGGGTCAGTATTGGCATTATTGTTGGGGAACTATGATTCCAATTCTGACATTGACTTAGCCTCGATAAAATTGGCCTAGCGGTTAGGCGAGACGCCCTGTTTCATGAGTTATCAATCGAAGGATTGATCTTGAGGATTGGCATCGATGGATAGCATGAATCAAAAATAGGAAACCCTGCTCACGAGACTCGGCTGACATGCATATATTTCAGGGATGCCTGGGTATATGCACGATACGACTCAAGTGAGAATGACAAATTCTCTATCATGCGGCTTGGCTGAATGCATGTATTTTGGGGACGCTTGGAAACCGTGCACGATCCAGCCAAGTGATATGATGAGTTCAAGCAAGACTTGAAAATGGGAGAGTGTCGAGATCTTGAAATCATGTTAACGGAAAGATTGATAGTCGTTCGAGCGTGGCTCGGAATCGAAGAAACCCGTAGGTAATGTGCGTACGATTAAGTTTGGCCATAGAAATTGTAGGATGGCTTACCCTCAGGAAAGTCTCAAGGACGAGACTTGTTCTGAGTGGTGTATATTGTAGTGCCTCGTCCCACAAAGTCAATCGGAGGAATCGAAACACCAACGGCGTTCGGACTTAGCCCGGCAACGGCTGTTCGAAGGCTCGCTCGTCCGAGGTGACTCCTCGCTCAGGTGGGGGCAGTTTCGGTGAACTTGCCTCATCTTAGCCTTCACATAATAACTTGTAATGTTTTCAACTTGCACAAGTAGGCTAATCTAAAAGCTACGAACGCACATAGTAAAGGGAATAATCTCGTCGGGTCGAAATGTCTTAGAACATAGAAAATGGTCCCACGGTTTTCATAGAAGTCGGCTCAGCGTGCTTTCAAATGACACTCGATCCTTCGATCCCGTGGCTTGGGAGAAGGATGTTGGCTTAAGTTGCTAAGTTGTCCCGACACTGGAAATAGCCTAAGTCATAGGCGTCGCCTGCGTGAATGCTTGAAAAGCATGCACGGTCCCGTCGTTTTGTCCCAACACTTGAATTAGCCTAAGTCATAGGCTTCGCCCGCATAAATGCTTGATAAAGCATGCACGACCCTGTCCCACAAGGCTTGGCATAGCCTTCGCACGTCCAATAAGTTAAGTCATCTTGCACGGCTCGTTGGCTAAGTCTAGGCACGAACTTGGTTGTTCAAGTCGACCCCGTGCATAGCACGTTCCCTCGATGCGTAGCTCGGCGTAGCCTTGCTCGTCGACTCGTTACCCGAATAAGTTAGACAAGTATTGTGCTGGGCTATCGAAGCCATTTCTAGCATTGTCCCGCTCTAGCTGCGGTTGTCAAGTCGCGTAGCCCCTTGAGAACAAGTCTCGTTGTATAAGTATACGACTTGAGCGTTAGCGTCGCCTATAGAAACAGGCCTGTCTAAGGCACGAGTTACGGTCGGTTTAGTGAAAAGCTTGCCACGAATAAAGGAAGTCCACGCGACTGGTTGTCGCCGAGATTGGTCCCGCTACTTGGGAGTCTCGCTAAGTCTTGATATGTCCCGCACACGAGATCGGTCCCACGGCTTAGGAGTCTCGTTAAGTCTTGATATATCCTGCACACGAGATCGGTCCCGCGGCTTGGGAGTCTCGTTAAGTCTCGATAGAAAGAAGGAATGCATGGTCATGTTAAGGAAGGACTGGATAGACTGGATAGATCGAGTATGCATGGTCATTGGACAACTTGTCGACAAGGTGTAGTCTTCTTGAGTGATCACCGGGGCGCTGGGATCATTCGGCCCGGGGGAAGCGAGTGTGGCTCAAAGTAGGATGCTGGATGACCGCATGGAAGACTTCGACACCTCCGGGATAGCTACCCGTATAAGGACGAGACCGATATCCCACGAGTCATGTCCAAGATAGCTTGACATTGCTAGTGACCACTCATGTAGATGTGTCGGCAGGTAGCGGCACACCACGTGTATGCCTTTGGACTGAGTCTAGAACTTGAATCATGTCGAGTCGGTAACACAAGGTCTGGGCCTAGAATGGGCTGCAGCATAGGCACCGTGCTTGGCACGATAGATGGCGTCGGGATGTTCATGAAAGTGATACTATGGTCCACAAGTCTTGTCTAAGTTAGCAAATGGGTCTAACAGGAAGACCGTAAGGCAGAACATGATAAGTCTTGATATATTGCAAGGTGCGGCCTCAATCTTGAAGCACGAACAAGTCTAATCAAAGTCTAGAGGCACGGCCTGCACGAGTCGTTCCCCCTTGACGTTGCTAGCACGAGAATTGGTCTAGTAGGCTTGAGTTTAAGTAAAAGTCTTGGCACGGCCGAGTGCGCATACGTTGCTCCTCGGCGAAGTAGTGTCCCGAACATGTTAAGCTATGAATAGAATATAGCACGACCCTGCCGTCCCGAGTTGAAGTTTGGTCAAGTTTCTAGGCGATGAGGCACTGCCTCGATCGAAATACACGTTGGTTTTGTAGCACGACCCCGTCGTTGCACGACCTTGTCGTTGCATCGCTAAGTATAGGCTGAGACGTCTTATTTAAAATGCATCCTAAGGCAAGACTAGAAAGACAATTGAAAGGGTTTAAGCTGCACAAAGTAAATGAAACGTGTCGGTTATGTATGGATGGGCGAGGAGCTCACTCCACCAGTACAGTTGAGTACTGACACCCACACAGTGTTTCATGTGCAGGCACAGGTAGAAGCTCGTAGCGCGAAACTCGCTTAGATGCGTCGAGGTACGAAGTTCCATGGCGAGTCGAAGCGTGCGGCCGCGTGATCCGAAGACTTATACAGGACATAATGTATGGACATCGCCTTTCGAAGCTTCCGCTGGATTTAAGTATTGTATCGAGAGATAAGAGAGAGCAGAGTGACTTATAAATGAGAGAAAAGTGAGCACGAGAGACTTGTAATTTGACCTTGCGCCCACAAATTTAATCTTGTATTCAATATCAATAAAGAGCTTCTTTTGGGAATGACTTGTGTTCATGTGTACTTGTTCTTAAATTTCTGCTGCAATGTTCAATGTTTCTGCTTGGGACTTCTGTGCGACGACCCCGTCGCCGCCGCTGTAATCGGCCGTTATGGAACCTGCCTTGCACGAGCGCAATCTAGGCTCGTGCGGCATCACGCCTTAGCGAGGACGATCGCTCTTACGGGAGCGGGGCGTGACAGGTCGTTTCCCTGTACGGCAACCCGGCGGCTACGGGACCGGTGTGGCCGCGATTGGAAACGAGTAATTAGCTGTGCTGGGCACGGATTAGGCGGGGACTTGCAGCAGGGCTAGCTACCTTGCGCTGAAAGGGCACCCGTCTAACAAAAGCTTGAGGAGTCCACGATGGCTCTGGAAGTCAGTAACCAAATCATATAGACGATTCGGCATGGCGGCAATCCGCGTGTGTGCCTTTGGATTGAGTTGAGTTATTGAATGTGTGTGCAGTTAGAATACAAGTGTTTGGGCTTAAGAATGGCTACAACATAGGCGACGTGTTTCGACACGAGATGTGGCGTCGAGTCTTGAGTTGTCGGCATATAAGTTGCATAAGTTGGTTGAGTTGTTTGAGTTTAAGTCGGGAAACCGCCGCAAGGCAAAGTTGGTTGAGTGACACTAACAATTCACAAGTCTTGATTGGGTCAGTTGGTGATCAAAGTAGCGAGGGCCGCGAGGCGACGATATGGTTTAGTCACCCTGAGTCGCGAGGCACGACACGATGGATTCCTAGCACGATCACATGGAAATGGAGCCTCATCGCGTAGTTACGTCTCTGATTATGGCCGTAAGGCAAACACGACTTGATAGGTTAACGTTAAACGTTGCAAGCACGGGATGGTCTAACGATACCAAATAGACAAGGCATCGGTCATAAGACTGGTCCTAAGGCAAGAGTAGAAAGACAATTGATAAGAAGGGACTATGCTGCACAAAGTAAAATAAGGTGTCGGTTTTGTATGGGTGGGCGAGGAGCTCATTCCACCAGTACAGTTGAGTACTGACACCCACATAGTTTACATGTGCATGCACAGGTAGAAGCTCGGAGCCCGGAGCTCGCTTGGATGCGTCGAGGCACGGAGTTCCTTGGTGATTCGAAGCGTACGGCCGCATGGAGTAAAGACTTATACAGGACATAATGTATGGACATCGCCTTCCGAAGCTTCTGCTGGAGTCAAGACTTGTATTGAGAGATGAGAGAGAGCTGAGTGACTTGTAACGTGAGATGAGTGAGCTTGAGTGAGCTTGAGAGACTTGTAATATTGGCCTTGCGCCCTAATGAAATCTTTGTTTCAATATCAATAAAGAGCTTCTTTTGAATAACTTGTGTTTGGTTCTACTTTCCGCTGCTATCATTCAATGTCTCTGCTTGGGACTTCGGTGCGACGACCCCGTCGTAGTCGCTGAAATCGACCGTTATGGAACCCGCCTTGCACGAGCGCAATCTAGGCTCGTGCGGCATCACTCCTTAGCGAGGACGATCGCTCCTACGGAAGCGAGGCGTGACAGCCAGAGTTGTTAGCGGATCTTCAGATGATGGGTATAGAAGTTGTCCTTCCTACCATTGCGACATTGATGGCCATCATGCAAGTTCAGTCCACTATAGTCGAGAGGATCCGGATGGCGCAGTCAGCAGATTCCAAGCTTCAGCGACTCAGAGCAGAGTGTGAGGCAGGACGCAAACCAGAGTTATGCATTCATGATGATGGTACACTTCAACATGGTAAGCGTCTTTGTGTACCCAGCGGAGATATCAGACAGGAGATCATGGCAGAAGCTCACAGTTTATAGTATTCCATTCATCCTGGTGGTACGAAGATGTACCGTGATATCCGACAGCACTTTTTGTGGAATGGCATGAAGCGGGAGATAGCCCAGTTTGTCTTTCAGTGTTTGGTTTGCCAATAAGTCAAGGCTGAACATCAGAGGTCAGCTGGACTTCTTCAGCCCTTGCCGATTCTATAATGGAAATGGGAGCGTATAACCATAGATTTCGTGAATGGATTACCTAGATCCCCAGCTGGTAGAGATGCTATCTGGGTTATAGTTGACCGGCTCACGAAGGTGGCTCACTTTCTCCCGTTCAGGGTAGGTCAGTCGACGGCTCAGCTAGCGGAGATGTATCTCCGGCAGATTATTGTAGAAGCATAGAATTTCACAACCAGAAAGCCCATGCGCCAGACACTACATGCGCCAGAACTCAGATGAAGAACTTCACAGCAAAGTCAATAATTATAGACATTTGAAGAAGGACTTTTTATTTATATATAAAAGTCTATTACATGTCTAGAAAAGGTTGTACAAAGGAGAATTCCTACAAAGGAAAGAGCCTAAAGTCTACAGCCAGCGGCCATCATGCGCCTTCAGATAAGCGCAAAGGCCACCATGCGTCTCCAGATAGGCGCAGCATCACTATGCGCCACCAGTGAGGCGCAGCAGATATCGTGCGCCTCCATCCAGGCGCATCCCATCATCTTTTCAGCACCTCAGTTATGTGCATCCCTTCAGCCAAATTCTTCCAGCCAGGCTCACCTGGCCGAGCAGAGCCCAGTTATGTGCCGCTCTTCCAACCAGGCTCGCCCGATAAATGCTTCGACATAAAGCATTTAACCCTCTGGCTGGAACCAAGGAAGAGAAGAGCACCGCAAATGCTGTGGCCAGGGGAGGCTTCGAAAGAGCCTCCAAAGCCGAAGGAAGACCGTGATCGAAACCATGGCTAAAGGAGCAGCTTTCGACACGATCAAAGTGGAGAAACCCCACTTTGCAGGAAGAGAGAGCCTTGCACCGCCATTCCGATTGCTCTTCCGGAATAACGGAGACGAGGCTCGAGCATCCTTATCTTTGGATGCAACAGGCACCTTCCGCCTGCCTCAGAAGCCCTCGACTCCGTCTTTTGGATGTAACAGTCACCTTCAAGTGCATCGAAGACAACACAGCGTCTCATCTTCACCCTCGGGAGCACTTCGTCAGCAGAATGCACCCGTATGTTCAAATTCATATTGGAAGTACGTGAGGGAATGAGAAGCAAATCTTCTCTCTATGCCACTATTTATAGGCCGGGCAGATCAAACCCACGCGCCAAGTGGATGGCCCTCCGAATTCCGTACAATGAATTTACATTAAATGGATGAACCGGACGCCTCGAATTCAGCCAAACGGCTATTTATAGCACTCGAAGAGCGAGACAGCCGCATCATTAAAAGACATGTCCGATGCGCCAGCCAGACAGCGCATCACACGGACGCGCCCTTCGGCGTCAGGCGTATCATACAGACGCGCCCTACAGTACTCGGCGCATTATAGAGGATGCGCCCCCACACATCTCCATACCGAGTGGAACGCCAACCGACGCGCCCACTCAGCTGTCCATCGAACGTCACCAACATTAAATGCTGAACCGACAGAGTTGGCAGCACGCCTCCCAAAGTCTGAACAAGTGACAGCTTTTTTCAGAGAACGAAGCATCGGCAACGTCAGCATCATCATGACTCCGACGGCTACTGCCACGTGGCCATCCGCATGCGCCTCTAAGGCCATGCGTCCAAACCCGCATGCGCCTCTACGGCCATGCGTCCAAACCCGCATGCGTCTCTACGGCCATGCGTCCAAATCAGCATGCGCCTCAAAAGCCATGCGCCTCAGACTGCTCTCTGATCCCGAAAGACAGAAGGAAAGTCGCCTGCATGCGCCACAAAAGCCATGCGCCCCAAATGGTTTGTAACTCCTAAAGGTTATGAGCCGCAGCCTCCTTCCAAGGCACAGCCCACCAGATCACTCCTCTCCACCAAATCTGAGATCTTCGAACCATGAGTCGACGACACGTGTCTTTTGACTCAACTCGTCCAAGATTTCAGCAACGGAAAGATCTTCTCCCTGCTACGTGCCGGCTCACCACAGCAGCATGAAGAGTTCTCCCCCTCGATCAGGGCGCAGCATCCATGCGCCTCCATCAGCAACCTCCACGTGGCGTTCCCACACCGGCGCATCCTACATGCGCGCATGAGCAGCCAGCCTGCAAAACTATAAATAGAAGGGTCATCTCCTTCACACACACACAGAGACTCAGAACATAAGACTCACAAAGAATCCACAACAGAGAATCACCAGAGAGGCAGTTCTAGACACTCAACGTCTTACTCCTCTCAGCAAGCTCCAGCACCCAGAGCAATCAACACCTTCAGAGAACCGATAACCGCCGTCAGCCGGTCAACGGAGTCAACGCATTACCACTCGCTCCATTGGCACTAAGGACCCAGCTTAAACAAAAGTGTACTCCTAGGACTACATCTAAGCCCTATATTGTATCACTGTTCTGTTTGTATTAAGATTTCAATCAAAACAATTTTAATGGCAAACAAGCTGGCGACTCTGCTGGGGACCTCTTTCTCCTCTACCGAGAAAGTCGTGTCACAGGCCGACGACGTGAAGGTGGGCTCCTCCCACAAGACGCTGGTAGTGCGCCTCAATCAACAGGCGTACGAGGAGTTCATTTTTGAAGGAAGTGCGAGTCCTTCGAAGCGGCTGTCGAAGCCGAAGAAGACCCGCGCAGTCTGGGTGCACAAAGTCGACGCCTCGGGCACCACCGTTGAAGGGGATGCGCCCATCCATCCTTCCCATCCTGCTGACGTCCTCAGCAGTCAAGGTGCGCCCGCTGATGCAGCGCATCTCTCGGGGAAGCGTGCGGCTGACCACGTTCCCCAGCCATCTTCCTCTCAGGCGAGGAAGATACGTCGACGGAGCAGGGGCGCAGCCAATGCCCCGCGCATTACTTCTGATGCGCCACAACGAGCCTCTGTCTTCGACAGACTCACTCGCTGTAATGGCGAGGAGAATTTGGATGCTGAGTACTATGCGCCCCAGCGGGCTGGTACGAAGAAATCCAAGGCGGCACGGGCCACGCGCCACAAACGTGCTATGCCAGCAGCCGGCCAGAGACACGCGCTTACAATCACGCGCGCTGCCGATGGCAAGCTGTACAAGGTTGACTCAAGTGCTCCCGCACTGACAACGAGTCGACCTTCAAAGTCCTCATCTCACTTGGGCGCATTCACTGCGTGCACAACCAAGCCGAGAGAGGCAAACTCAGTGGTCTTGAACTCCCGCGCCTCCTCTGGTTGTGCGTTTGAGGTCCGTTCAAGTTACTTCAAATGCTGTGGTTCCTCCACTACTGATCGTGATGCCTGCTTGGTATTAGATCAGGGGGCGCAGCACTCACCCGACCACCCCGGCGCTTGGCCCTGTCATGCGCCTGAGAGGGGTGTGAGGGTAGCACTCTCCTCCAACGACTTGCGCAACGTGATCACTCACAAGCGCCGGTCAGGAGAGTTGACCAACAAGCACGATGCGCCTCTCACGGGGCACACTTGTGCAGTGGTCACCATCAACTGCTGTTGCAAGACGGCAGTACCGCCAAAGCAGTCGGTCTTCCAACGGCTACAATCATCGACACCCCTCCGACATCGCCTTGGGACGAAGGTGTCAGCAGAAGAGGAACTAAAGGTTGCTTCATGCAACGTGATCTCCAACTCCTCATCTGTCACGCCCCGCTCCCGTAGGAGCGATCGTCCTCGCTAAGGCGTGATGCCGCACGAGCCTAGATTGCGCTCGTGCAAGGCGGGTTCCATAACGGCCGATTACAGCGGTTGCGACGGGGTCGTCGCACAGAAGTCCCGAGCAGAGACATTGAACACGCAGCGGAAATTTAGAACAAACACAAGTTATTCAAAGAAGCTCTTTTATTCATATTGAAACGACGATTACATTGGGGGCACAAGGCCGAGATTACAATCACTCAATACACTCGCCTCACATTACAAATCACTCTGCTCTCTCTCATCTCTCGATACAATACTTGAATCCAGCGGAAGCTTCGGAAGGCGATGTCCATACATTATGTCCCGTATAAGTCTTTGATCAATGCGGCCGCACGCTTCGAATCGCCAAGGAACTCCATGCCTCGACGCATCCAAGCGAGCTCCGCGCCACGAGCTTCTACCTGTGCCTGCACATAAACACTGTGTGGGTGTCAGTACCACTGTACTGGTGGAGTGAGTTCCTCGCCCACCCATACAAAACCGACACGTTTATTTGTCTTTGTGCAATGTAAGCCCCCCCCTTTACGATTGTCTTTCTAGTCTTGCCTTAGGATCGATTTTAGGACCGACGCTCGGCCTATCTAGTGTCTTTAGACCATCTCCGTGCCTTGCACTGATAACGTACCCATACTTTTGCCTCTAGACCTTTCTCGTGCTTGCATTGTCAACGTACCGACTCATACTTGTCTTTCGTACCATCCTTTTGGGCGTAACGACTAGGTCGTGTGCAATACTCGCCGTGCCTCATGGCATAACCTGACTTATCCAAACTTGCCTTACGGCCCTTCTCGACTTAACGCACAACGACTAACCAACTTGTGGAACCGGTGTTGAGAACTCAAGTACGACGCCTATCTCGTGCCGAAGCACGTGTCTTTACGTATAACCGAATCGTAGGCTTTATAACACTTCGAGTGCAACCGAGCACATATTTTACCATTCGACGCATACCGTGCTTACGTTTCCTTGTTACGACCGACACCGTGCATGCGGATTCGCCGCATAGCACGCCATTTATCTATATGAAAGGCCACTGGCATGACAAGCCATCGCGGACATAGCTCGGGCAGGCGGCGGGTCCTTCGATGCAAGGTAGCTAGCCCCATGGAAAGCCCCCGACTACCTACGCAATAAAAGCATGCGCGCTATAACGTCTACCCCCCAGGATGACTGGGCCCGGTGCCCCGGCGTATAACCAGTCTAGGCAGAAATCCTTGTCGACAAGGTGTCCAATGACCACGCACCTACGGAACATCTAGACTTACGTAAATGCATGGCCTACTTGTTGGTACGACCGGAACTATACTTAGCAACTCGTGCTCCGAATCACACTTGGCATAACGTGCCTCGGGACCGCGAGACTCCCAACCGAGGGATCGCCTCGAACTTCTTAACGTGGATAGGAACGCGAGACTCCCAACCGAGGGACCGCCTCGAAACTCAACGTGGATAGGAACGCGAGACTCCCAACCGAGGGACCGCCTCGAATACTTAACGTGGATAGGAACGCGAGACTCCCAACCGAGGGACCGCCTCGAAACTCAACGTGGATAGGAACGCGAGACTCCCAACCGAGGGACCGCCTCGAATACTTAACGTGGATAGGCACGCGAGACTCCCAACCGAGGGACCGCCTCGAAACTACAATGAACTCGAGGGAACGACTACTTTGTAGCCTTCCAACTTAACTTGAACAAACGTGTTCCTTAAGTGCCATAGACCGTGGCTAACTTTACATCGTGCCAACCGTAGCTCGTGCCTGTAACTGACTTCCGTCTTACGTGACGCTATTACCCAAGTCATACGTTATATGATGGCCCGTGAGATCGTGGGACTATTTGACTTGACAACCGCAGAACGAGCGGGACGGCACTTAGAATGACTTAGGTCGATCGGCATAATTTTGCCTAACTTACTCAAGCCTACAACTTAACCCGAGGGACGAGCCAAGGCTATGCCAAGCCTTGCGCAGTGGAAACGGACATGCTTTATCGAGCATTCATGCGGGCGACGCCTATGACTTAGGCTAACTCAACGTTTGTGTCGAATACCAACTTTCCTCCTCCCAAGCCACGGGACGAAGGACCGAGTGTCATTTTAAAGCACGCTGAGCCGACTTCTATTGAGACTGTGGGACCATTTTCCATGTTCTAAGACATTCCGACGGGCCGGGATTACTCCCTTAGCTATGTGCGTTCGTAGCTTTTATTCTAGCCTACTTGTGCAAGTTGAAAACCAACGAATTATTAAGTGAAGGCAAAGATGAGGCAAGTTCACCGAAACTCCCCCACCTGAGCGATGTCTTCGAGTCGCCGTTGTAAGGCCAAGTCCGAACGCCGTCGGCGTTTCGATTCCTCCGATTGACTTTGCGGGACGGGGCACTACAACATACACCACTCAGAACAAGTCTCGTCCTCGAGACTTTCCTGAAGGCAAACCATCCTACCGTTTCTATGGCCAAGACTTAATCGTACACATTCTGCCCATGCGTTTCTTCGATTTGGAGCCACGCTCATGCTATCGCTAACTTAGTCGTAAGGCACACTAATCGATCAACCAACATTCGAACTCGTTTCAAATCAATGATCGCATTACCATCAACATTTCTTCGAAACTCACGATTCCAAAATCCTCGACACTTTTCGGTTTCTCAAGTCCCACTTGATTCAACGTATCACTTAGTTGGATCGTGCACATATTCCAGGCGTCCCCAAAATACATGCATTTCAGCCAAGCCTCGTGATAGAGAATCCGCCATCACCACTCGAGTCGGATCGTGCACATATTCGGGCGTCCCTGATATACGTGCATGTCAGCCGAGACTCACAAGGGGTGCCTCCGTAACTCCTATCGCTTTGCGTCGGGACGTCTGCCTTATCGCTAGGCTAAGTCTTTTCGTCAGCACTGGAATCATAGTTCCCAAACAACGATATCAACACTGACCCCATCCTAAGGTCAACCAAATCGATGGTACGGGGTTTTCTACCCAAGCTCGCATCACTCCGATTTCTAAACATCGAGCATCGATTCCCTACGCACATCCCAATTATTCGTCGCCTGGGGTCCGAATCGTTTAGTAAAGCCATCCTCCGATAACTCACGTTCCAACCGATTTCACAAGTACGCTACGACACAATTCATCGCTAAACCGTAATTCATATTTTACATTTCTGAAATCATCTATTCCAATTCACGTATTCGATCACAAGGTCGTCTGACTTAACAACATGTTGCGCCCCGATCTCACGCGAGTCAGATTATCCACGGTGGGCACGAATCACCATGCACGCTCCCGCGAGATAATCATTCTCATCGGGACGTAACACTTGTTTCTTGTCTAGACTCGTTCATTCTCGATGCGCAGATTGGACCTACACAAAATCCTCAAGTTTCATTCATTCGTTAGTCCTTCGCATCAAACCAACAAGTCGGGACAATCAAAGTTGCCGCATCTTGATTTTTCCGAGTTCGATCACTCCCGCGACATGAATCACCATGTCAGCGCTCACGCGGAACGATCGCCCCAAATCCGACGCAACGCATGTGCGAGGCTAGAGTTGCAAGATCGTCGACGCTGTGGTTATCCACGTAACCATCAAGACACGATCACTTTCATCCAATATTCCATTCACTCAAAATTCCAAGTATTAGATCCAACCGAATAATAACACTTGCACGATCGTCATTCCTCGAATTAGAGTGCCTCCGAGTTATCACATATCGATCTTTGATACGCCTCAATACCATCGATGATATGCGTAACCTGACGATCTTCCTTTGCAACGAATTTCGAATCGTGCGAATGATGCTATCGTCCGACCGGATAATCTCCTCGAATCGTTCACAACATCAATTTCTTCAACCCAAATTCACGTATCGTTTTATCTATTTATCTTACATCATCGACTACGTATTTCCTCAATTCATATCATTCCTTGCTAACATAAACCATCGAGCACATCGATTTCAATCCTCAGAGTCGTTTGCGTAACTTCAAAATCGAACCTTTCGTGCATGCTATCTTTCCGTCGTGCTAGCTTTTTCGTATACTATCCGTATCAATTTCCTCGATTTGATCAAGTCATCCGTTTATTTTATCGTTTAGAATCTCCATTCAACCAATTCGTAACTCGCACTATCGTTTACAAATCGTTCGGACGATATCTCGTTTCCGATTCCCGTTCTAAGGCCTTGCGATATCAACGATTGTCGACGCACTCGTACTATCCGTAACTCCTCTGGTCCTGCTCGAATAATTTCTATAACGTCCATACACCACTCGGGTTCGAGCCATCCGATCTAGTCCTCAATCACGTTCGTATCGACGCACTAAGTCGTTCGCACAATCCTCAAATCCCAATCAATCTTTCGTGTATGCCTAAGCGTTAGTCTGATAACGTTCCTATCGATATACACTCCAAGTGTATTTTCGTTTCCGACCAAGCGATATTTGATATCACTCGCAATTCGATTGCACCAATAAGTCGAGGTGCGCGATACGAAACACAACTTAGCCAAAAGGCCGTATGTATAACCATCCCGTATGGACTATACTCCGAGTTTTCACGCTCATTTGCTCATGTCGACGTAGGACTCGTTAGGCACGTACGCGACTTGCTAACTTTAGCACGCATTTTCTATCAACTCAAGGTCGACACCGTTCGGCCCAAAGGCTACCACCTATCGATGCGTTTGATTGAACGCTTGTACGAGCTTTTGAAAATATTAGACTTATTGTATGGACATGCCGAGGGACGTTTGAGAGAGAGCGCACCAACGATATCACGTTGCGGAAGCACAATTCAGAGTTTGCGGAACAACGGAGTTAAAGAATTCAATCGATAGTCCAAGGACGTAAAGCCGTGCTCTGATACCATTATGTCACGCCCCGCTCCCGTAGGAGCGATCGTCCTCGCTAAGGCGTGATGCCGCACGAGCCTAGATTGCGCTCGTGCAAGG
Organism: Iris pallida; assembly: GCA_029216955.1. Taxonomy (NCBI): domain Eukaryota; kingdom Viridiplantae; phylum Streptophyta; class Magnoliopsida; order Asparagales; family Iridaceae; genus Iris; species Iris pallida. The sequence goes on along the minus strand of JANAVB010043020.1, from coordinate 819,166 downwards.
CGGGTTCCATAACGGCCGATTACAGCGGCTGCGACGGGGTCGTCGCACAGAAGTCCCGAGCAGAGACATTGAACACGCAGCGGAAATTTAGAACAAACACAAGTTATTCAAAGAAGCTCTTTTATTCATATTGAAACGACGATTACATTGGGGGCACAAGGCCGAGATTACAATCACTCAATACACTCGCCTCATATTACAAATCACTCTGCTCTCTCTCATCTCTCGATACAATACTTGAATCCAGCGGAAGCTTCGGAAGGCGATGTCCATACATTATGTCCCGTATAAGTCTTTGATCAATGCGGCCGCACGCTTCGAATCGCCAAGGAACTCCATGCCTCGACGCATCCAAGCGAGCTCCGCGCCACGAGCTTCTACCTGTGCCTGCACATAAACACTGTGTGGGTGTCAGTACCACTGTACTGGTGGAGTGAGTTCCTCGCCCACCCATACAAAACCGACACGTTTATTTGTCTTTGTGCAATGTAAGCCCCCCCTTTACGATTGTCTTTCTAGTCTTGCCTTAGGATCGATTTTAGGACCGACGCTCGGCCTATCTAGTGTCTTTAGACCATCTCCGTGCCTTGCACTGATAACGTACCCATACTTTTGCCTCTAGACCTTTCTCGTGCTTGCATTGTCAACGTACCGACTCATACTTGTCTTTCGTACCATCCTTTTGGGCGTAACGACTAGGTCGTGTGCAATACTCGCCGTGCCTCATGGCATAACCTGACTTATCCAAACTTGCCTTACGGCCCTTCTCGACTTAACGCGCAACGACTAACCAACTTGTGGAACCGGTGTTGAGAACTCAAGTACGACGCCTATCTCGTGCCGAAGCACGTGTCTTTACGTATAACCGAATCGTAGGCTTTATAACACTTCGAGTGCAACCGAGCACATATTTTACCATTCGACGCATACCGTGCTTACGTTTCCTTGTTACGACCGACACCGTGCATGCGGATTCGCCGCATAGCACGCCATTTATCTATATGAAAGGCCACTGGCATGACAAGCCATCGCGGACATAGCTCGGGCAGGCGGCGGGTCCTTCGATGCAAGGTAGCTAGCCCCATGGAAAGCCCCCGACTACCCACGCAATAAAAGCATGCGCGCTATAACGTCTACCCCCCAGGATGACTGGGCCCGGTGCCCCGGCGTATAACCAGTCTAGGCAGAAATCCTTGTCGACAAGGTGTCCAATGACCACGCACCTACGGAACATCTAGACTCACGTAAATGCATGGCCTACTTGTTGGTACGACCGGAACTATACTTAGCAACTCGTGCTCCGAATCACACTTGGCATAACGTGCCTCGGGACCGCGAGACTCCCAACCGAGGGATCGCCTCGAACTTCTTAACGTGGATAGGAACGCGAGACTCCCAACCGAGGGACCGCCTCGAAACTCAACGTGGATAGGAACGCGAGACTCCCAACCGAGGGACCGCCTCGAATACTTAACGTGGATAGGAACGCGAGACTCCCAACCGAGGGACCGCCTCGAAACTCAACGTGGATAGGAACGCGAGACTCCCAACCGAGGGACCGCCTCGAATACTTAACGTGGATAGGCACGCGAGACTCCCAACCGAGGGACCGCCTCGAAACTACAATGAACTCGAGGGAACGACTACTTTGTAGCCTTCCAACTTAACTTGAACAAACGTGTTCCTTAAGTGCCATGGACCGTGGCTAACTTTACATCGTGCCAACCGTAGCTCGTGCCTGTAACTGACTTCCGTCTTACGTGACGCTATCACCCAAGTCATACGTTATATGATGGCCCGTGAGATCGTGGGACTATTTGACTTGACAACCGCAGAACGAGCGGGACGGCACTTAGAATGACTTAGGTCGATCGGCATAATTTTGCCTAACTTACTCAAGCCTACAACTTAACCCGAGGGACGAGCCAAGGCTATGCCAAGCCTTGCGCAGTGGAAACGGACATGCTTTATCGAGCATTCATGCGGGCGACGCCTATGACTTAGGCTAACTCAACGTTTGTGTCGAATACCAACTTTCCTCCTCCCAAGCCACGGGACGAAGGACCGAGTGTCATTTTAAAGCACGCTGAGCCGACTTCTATTGAGACTGTGGGACCATTTTCCATGTTCTAAGACATTCCGACGGGCCGGGATTACTCCCTTAGCTATGTGCGTTCGTAGCTTTTATTCTAGCCTACTTGTGCAAGTTGAAAACCAACGAATTATTAAGTGAAGGCAAAGATGAGGCAAGTTCACCGAAACTCCCCCACCTGAGCGATGTCTTCGAGTCGCCGTTGTAAGGCCAAGTCCGAACGCCGTCGGCGTTTCGATTCCTCCGATTGACTTTGCGGGACGGGGCACTACATCATCTGTCCGGAAGACGACTGTCAATTCCTCGTCTTCATCCAAAAGCCAGTCGAGGAAAACCAAGGCAGCTGTTACGACCTCTGGAGTGTTCGAAGGCACTCGGTCGAGGAAGAAGTCCTTGGAGGAAGCTGGGGGTAGCCAGACCCTTGTTGAGCCTCCTTCCGAAGACGAAGATGTCCAAAGCACAGCTGCAGCGGATCTTCATCAAAGCGAAGATGGCCTCCCTGAAGCCCCTCAAAATGACGATGTCCTCCAAGACACCGCCGGGGGTAGTACTGAAAATGAAGAGGCCCTTCAAGACAGAGCTGAGGGCAGTCAGGCCCTTGCAGATGCGCCTGTCGAAGACGAACTCCAGAATGTGGCTGGGGGTGGCCAAACACCAGGAGAAGTAACTCCCCCACATGAGAGTGAGGCTGAGAGCGAAGCCTCAACTAATCCATCTACTTCCGGCCGTGTCTTGACAGTATACATGACCGGGGGTGATCTTGAGGCTGATGCGTCGCCACAGGACATTGTCCAGCGCATAGACTCGTTAGAGGGAGGACTCAAAACCCTCTCTGCCTCAATGCAAGCACTGACTCAAGCAGTGTTTGAGATGCGGTCGGCCTTGATCAGGACACCTTCAAATGGTCCCGATCCAGGAGCTAATGGAGAGTCGAGTGTGCCCCTCCAGCGGACACCCTCAGACACAGAAGCACCCCGGACATCGGAGCCCTCAAACGCTCCACTCCAGGTGGTACCTCCTTCCCCGGCTCCTAGCTCCACGGAGGACGTGGTCGAAATGATCAAAGATCTGCGGGAGCGCTTCGAGTCCAAGAACAGGCAGAAGGAACGCCAGAAGATGGGCATTCCCCAGCCTTATCCCCTTGAGTGGAACAAGGTGGTTTATCCCCCAAAGTATAAACCACAAACACTCACGCCATATGACGGGAAGGACTCTCCACGACGGTACCTGACGTACTTCCAGTCGCAGACAGGGCATCTTCCGAAGGAGGACGCACTCCTCACCAGCATCTTTGTTGGGGCCCTGAAAGGGGTGGCGTATGACTGGTACTGCAGCCTCCCCGATAATTCCATATCGTCCTTCGACGACCTGACACGCCTCTTCCTCGACCGCTTCTATGACGGTGGGAAGGACATGACGATGGCGTCTCTCATTGAGATACGCCAGAAGGACAAGAAAACGGTTCGGGCATTCATCGAACGCTTCCGTCAGGCCTGCTTCAGGTTACCTCCAGGCATGCCAGAACATGCGCTTCTCTCCGCTTGCAGTATGAACATGCTGCCTGCAGTAAAGCTCTGGCTTAACTCTACTCCCCCTCCCGATTGGAGATCCCTAATCATTGAAGCTGAAGCTGCAGAGAAGAAGGCGGCCAATGCACGTCTTCTGGGTGTTAGCTTCCCCGCCTTTGACGATAAGGGGAAAAAGTCCGCAACCAACAATTCCGGACGAGAAACAAAGGGAAAACAGGCATTGACAGTTAATGCCTCGAAGGGCGCATCTGCGCCTACTCAAAAGCCTCCATTGGCACCGAGACCCAAGGAGATTTATTCATTCAATGATGACGACACCCTACAACTCTTTGAGATACTGAAGCAGGGTGACAAGATCAAGCTTCCGGACCCGAAGCGGCCCGATGAAGTCGGGAAGGTGGACAACCCAAGGTACTGTCACTACCATCGGTTTGTCGGACACCCGACTAAGGACTGCTACGTCCTCAAAAATTACATCCAGCGCATGATCAATGCGGATGTAATTTCCATCGATTACGAAGAGAAGACGGTGTCAGCTAATGTGGTGTCACTTCAGTTCGGCACCTTGCCGCCGACTACCACACAAGATGGCGTCGTCCCCATCCCTAAGGCGACAATGGAGGTGGTGAATTTGCCACCCACCCGTGACAATGTGAGTGGACTTGTCCCACTCACCACATCTCGAGGAGAGGTCCTCTGGGTTCACCCCGACCTTGTCTCCGAGGTAACTCAACCGGAGGTACGCCCTACCTCCAAAGCAAAAGGCAGGAAAATCAAGTCTTGCCGTACGGTCTCTTCTTCAGCGGAAGAGGCGCTTCCTTTGCAGACGCGTGCACAACAGAACTCCCAGCCCGGTGAAGCTGCCGCCGAAGTGGTGCCTCCTGGCACCATCCCTGAGGAGGGTCCATCCAAGCCCTCAGCAGCCAATAAACAAAAGCAAGTGGAGGCCCGTTTCGACAGACCTCTGCGGAAAGAAAATGCTTCGGAGCTAGCCAAGCCCCACAATTTTGACATCCTGGCACAACTGGCCAGTACTCCTGCACGCTTGTCTCTGTTCGAGCTCCTGCGTCTCTCCAAGGACTCCCGAGAAGCTCTTTGCGAAGCTCTGAAGGATGCCGAATCCTTTCTCAGTCAGGTCAAGCAACCTGAAGACCTCCCAACTACTTGTGCACACTGTCATTGTGCGGATGAAGTTATCCCAAACATAACCTTCACCCAACAAGACATGCTGCTCAAGCATCACCGACATAACCGACCGTTGTATTACACAGGATACATCGGTTCGGTAAAGGTGAGCAGGATTCAGATCGATCCGGGGTCTTCCCTAAGCATCATTCCAAAGGCGCTGCTATCAAAGTTGGGGATCCCAATGTACCGGCTAGCGCCCTCCAATACGACCATCAGCGGCTTCAACGCCAGCAAGAGCGAGCCACTGGGCAAGATCCGGCTGAAGTGTCACATCGGCAGCCTCAAAACTGAGGTGACTTGTTATGTGGTGGATGCCGAGGTCAACTACAACATCTTACTCGGACGACCATGGTTACATGAGTACATGGTGGTGCCCTCCACGCTCCACCAATGCATGAAATATGTATCCACCAACGGCGTCATCCGGACGGAGTTTGCGGATATCGATCCCTTCAAAGGGATTGAGGCCTACTTCACCGATTCCGACTTGTACAAGCCACTTGACGAGGAGGAAGCCAACGACGCCGATGATGAAGCAGAGGCGGCAACAGAGCCGGACTAGGAACCCGAAGCGACTCCTGACGCCCCCTTGAAAATCCGTCTGAAAGGGAGACCACCCCAGAAGGCGCCTCCAATGAGCATCAAGCTATCAGGAAAAGCGCCAGCTCACGAAGCCCCCCTGAAGATACGCCTCAAGGGGAAGCCACCACAAACAGCGGCTCCCCTAGTGGTAAAATTACAAGGGAAGGCGCCACTCATCGAAGGCGCAACCGAGGCACCCCTCAAGGTGCGTCTTAAAGGCAAGCCGCCGCAGTCATCCAAGATGCCGGAGAGGGCTCACATAACCCTCTCAGACCCCAAAGTCGGAGCGGTGGAGGACTCTCCTGATCCGGCCCCAGTGCTTACAGACGAGGAGCTTGGCGAATATATCTCTGCCGATGTAGACGCACCCTCCTTCGACAATGTAATCCCACGGGATAAAATCTCGTACTTTATCAATAATAGAGTGTCTTTCAATTATTCTTGTCTTCCACACTGGAATGCCATGTATACGTTAGACAACGCTCTACGGTCGTTGCAAACACAAGTAACGACCGTCTACCATAATCAAATAGTCCCGTCTCAAGGAGTCTTCATAGTCCCTCCACGAAACCGAGACGAAGGCACCATCATCTCGGGCAAAATCGAGCGTCGTCGGAACCTCCCGTCGATCGAGCCCGAACCTGATACCGGCAGAGTATAAGTCTATCGATACACGGATGCGGCTAAGCACATCATCCAAAAGATGGGCTACGACCTGAAAAGCAACAAAGGCCTAAACTACGACAAGGGCCGGCATCTCCCTGTCCGGCTTTCGATGCCCAATGGAAAGCCACAGGATTACTATAATCGAACTCGACGGAGGTTAGGCTATGTCACGCCGCCATCAACTCCGGAGAGTTCAGACGCAGAAGACATAGAACATTCCCACTCATCAGAAGCATCGACGTGGGATTCCGATACCAGTATCGGATCAGTCTTCAGGAAAGTGCTGTCAGCTAACATGACATCGGCACAACCTCAGAAAGATGAAGGCAAAGGCCAACCGCCGGAACCCTTCGAAGAGGAACCCTGGGCTCAACGCCTAGGAGAACAATGGGAGTCTCGTTTTGAGTTACGAGAACCTCCCACCGAAGACGAAGTCGAGCAAATCGACCTCGGGGATGGGTCTTCTTCTAAACCCATCTTTATCAGCAAAAGCTTGGAAGGAGAAGACCGAGAATCTTTAGTCCAACTCGCTAAGGAGTATATCGACGTCTTCGCCTGGAGCTACGAAGACATGCCGGGTCTCGATCCACAGATCGTGATGCATAGGTTGAACATCTTACCAGATGCCAAACCTATCAAACAACAACAGCGACGCTTCCGCCCGGACATCATGAACGCCATCGATCAGGAGGTGGACAAACTCTTGACCAGTGGCTTCATCCGTGAGGAACAACACCCGGACTGGGTAGCCAACGTCGTCCCTGTCACCAAGAAGAACGGGAAGATACGAGTCTGTATCGACTTCAGGGATCTCAACTCTGCTTGCCCGAAGGATGAATTCCCGCTCCCAATCACCGATGTAATGATCGACAACACATGTGGCTTTGAACGCATGTCCTTCATGGACGGGTATTCAGGCTACAATCAAATCAAGATGTTCCCCGATGATGCAAAACACACGTCATTCAGGACTCCAAAGGGTGTTTTCTGCTACACCGTAATGCCCTTCGGCTTGAAGAACGCCGGTGCAACGTATCAGCGAGCTATGAGCACCATCTTCCGTCAATATCTTCGCAAGACAGTTGAGTGCTATGTTGACGACATCGCAGTCAAGAGCCGCCTCAAAAGAGATCACCTACAGGACCTAAAGACGGTCTTCGATCTCATGCGGGCACATCAACTCAAAATGAACCCCGCTAAATCCTTCCTGGGGGTTTCTAGCGGCAAATTCTTGGGCTTTGTCATCACGGCAAAAGGCATTCATGTCGATCCCGAGAAGTCTAAAGCCATCCTTAACATGGACCCTCCGAAGAACCTTCGAGAACTTCGGGGCTTACAGGGACGTTTGGCATACATCCGGAGGTTCATAGCAAACCTCTCCGGTAAATGTCAACCCTTTATTCAGCTCATAAAGAAGGGAGTCTCTTATGTCTGGTCAGAGGAGTGCCAAAAGGCTTTCGACGACATCAAGGCTTACTTAACAAGCCCGCCAGTCCTAGTGGCACCTGTCGCCGGCAAACCATTCCTCCTCTACGTCCGTGCCATGGATCATTCCATCGGCGCTTTGCTAACTCAAAACAGCGATGCAGGCTACGAGCAAGCATTCTACTAACTCAGTCGAACACTCATCGGGGCCGAACACCGGTACAACCCCGTTGAAAAGGAGTGCTTGGCTTTGGTGTTTGCCATTCAGAAGACTCGTCATTACGTCTCGGGCCAGACAATTCACGTCATCTCCCGAGTCAATCCGCTCAGAGTTCTCATGACAAAGCCAGGGTCAATAAACTCCCGGCTGGCTACATGGGCGATCCTACTAACACCATACAACATGGTGTTTGTCCCGCAGAAGGCAGTCAAGGGTCAGGCTCTGGCTGACTTTTTAGCTGCACACCCCATCCCAGAATCTTCAAAACTCTATGAAGACATCCCGGATGAAGTTCAAGAATCAAACGTCACTGAAGGAAGCCCCGTTTGGCGGATGTTCTTCGATGGCGCTTCAAGAACGGGCCCCAATGGCCAAATCATCGCAGGAGTGGAGGTAGTCTTAGTCTTCCCCGATCAGCTGGTCATCCAGCGCGCATACTCCCTTTCGAAGTTGTGCTCCAACAATGTTGCTGAGTACAATGCACTCGTCATGGGACTCCAGCTAGCACAACAGCTGGGGGTGGATCATCTGGAAGCCTACGGCGACTCGAAACTCGTCGTAAACCAGATTCGGGGGCAATACGAGGTTCGCCATGAAGATTTGATCCCTTACCATGAAGTTGCATTGAACATCATTTCAACCTTCACTGGGTTCTTCATCGAACATGTACCCCACCTACAAAACTTGGAGGCTGACGCTCTAGCTGGCCTCGCAGCCTCATTGGCCGCGCCCCTTGGGACTCAACACTATGTCACGGTAACTGGCCGAGACTTGATTTGTCCCAGAAACAACCTATGTTTGCAAATGGCTCACGCCATGCCGACAAATACTGGGGTTAATGTCCGAGATTGGAGGTTCCCGTTCATCGACTTCGCTGTCTACGGAATCCTTCCAGAGGACCCGAAGGAAGCCGTCTCAGTCAGGAGACGCTCTCTTCGATTCTACTACGATACAGCCACTAAAACGCTGTACCGACGCTCCTTCGACGGGCTTCTCCTTCGATGCCTGTCTAACGAAGAAGCGGCCGAAGCTCTTCGAGAAGCTCATGACGGAACTTGCGGAGCTCACCAACCAGGGCCTAAGTTGCAAGATCGACTGCGACGTATGGGCTACTACTGGCCAACCATGGTTGCCGACGCAGTGGAATATGCTAAGAAGTGCCATGCATGCCAACTTCATGCAGACTTCATACATACACCATCTGAACCTCTACATCCTACAGTCGCCTCCTGGCCATTCGAAGCCTGGGGCATGGACATTGTAGGGCCAATCACCCCTCCTTCATCGAGAGGACACCGCTTCATCCTGGCCATCACCGATTACTTCTCCAAATGGGCGGAAGCAGTCCCACTAGCAGAAGTAAAAAGCTCCAGGGTGGTCAGCTTTATCAAACACCCTGTCATTTACCGTTTCGGGGTACCCCGGCGAATCATCCATGACAATGGTCCTCAGTTTATCAGCCACATTTTCAGCAGGTTCTGTGACAAGAATCGCATTCAAAACGTGGCCTCAACCGCCTACAATCCGGCAGCAAACGGATTGGCCGAGGCATTCAACAAAACTATCGTCAGGCTACTCAAAAAAGTCGTGTCATCCAACAAACGCGACTGGGACGAAAAGCTTGGCGAATGCCTTTGGGCCTACCGTACAACGGTACGGACCCCAACAGGCAACACTCCATTCTCCCTGGTCTACGGGAGCGAAGCAGTACTGCCTCTCGAGATACAGATACCTTCGCTCCGCGTGGCAATCACAAACGATCTCACAGAAGAAGACAATCAACGTCGTCGTCTGCGGAAATTGGAGGCACTTGACGAAAAGCGTCTCCTAGCTCAACAACGCATCGAACTTTACCAAGCCCGTATATCACAGGCTTTCAACAAGAAGGTCAAGCAAAGAACTTTCCAAGTTGGCGACCTGGTTTTAGCAGTCAGAAGGCCAATGGTGTTAACTCACAAGACACCAAGGAAGTTCGAGCCCAAATGGGAAGGACCCTTCATCATCGAGACGGTATACTCAAACGATGCTTACCGGCTCGCCAAACCCAATGGGGACTTGTTCATGATGCCCATCAACGGCAAGTTCCTAAAGAAGTACTACTCTTGACATCCTCCAAGACATGTATTTCCCCAAATAACCTCTTTTCACAAAATCAATCGCTTCCGGAACCCAGCTGTTCCGTGGCATCCTTCCGTAGAAAGATAACCACGTCCACATTACCTCTGAGTTGTCTCTCTACATCCTACAAAGCGGAACCTTACACTTCGTGAGCTTAAGCTATCCTTCATGTTTACCACGTCCACAATACCTCTGAGTAAACATCCCGTACAAACAACTCCTACGTTGTCGTACATTGATCGCAGAACTTCCACGTCCACATTACCTCTGAGTTGTTCAGCGTATCCCCCAGGATCATTCCTACCACATCCATAAACACCTCTGAGTAGGAAGATTCTATCATTTGAACCTAATGATTGCCATGTCCACATTACCTCTGAGCAAACATGTTGGTTCCTTTATACTTATTATCTGTACCTAAAAACCAAGGTGCGCAAAAGATAATAGGTCCACATAAATCATCAAGTTCATGAAATTAAAAATGAACACATCAAAGAGATAGTGTATTTCTTTATTTTTAAAAAGGGAGTACAGAAATACGCTATTTCCCCAGCAAGAGTTGCAAAAACACGTAAAAAAGAAGAGAAGCTACAATCCCCGATCCTCCCCAGGGTAGGATGAGAGTTCTCTGACTCGACGTCTCAGGTCGGCAGTGCGAGTTTCCACAGTCGCCTGGACTCGCAGCTCGGCTTCTTGACGCATTAACCCGACAGCCTCAGCAGAAGTTTTACTCTCATACTTCTCATCAAGCTGTCGTCGCTGTTGAGCCAAAGCAAGGGTCTGCTGAGTAAGAGTCGTTTCCTCCCGTTTGAATGCCACGTGTTCAGCCAGGACGCGCTCAGCCTCTAGTTGAAGTTGGGCCCGCTGGTCTTCAAGATGGCGCATCTGAGCATCAACTTCTGCGATGTTAGCATCCACCGCAGCTTGCTTCTCCGTCGTCTTCTTCATAGATTGAGACAGCTGCTCCGCCGTAGCCTCAGTCCCAGCCACTTCACGCTCCCAACTGCTCACCTCGGCTCGATGGGAAGCCTCGATCTCAGCCATCGACTTTCCTATCTCTGCATCTACCAAGACCGAGAGGTCATTTCGTTGGATGCGCTGCAGTTCCGCGAGCCGCTCGTCCAGCTCCATCACCGAAACCTCCAGAATTTCGACCATATGGTCATAGCCCTGGTGAATGCGGATCAGCTCGATACAAGGCATTACCAAAGCTTTTGCCGCCGCAAAGCTCCCCTTGGCATCTACCACTGCAGATACACCTTTCTCCAGCATTTTGTACACTCCCTCGACGAGGAATTTCATATACCCGTCGGCTTCCGCCAGCACCTGCGGCGTCATAGCAGGAGTTGAGGGAGCTACTACAGTTTGCGGACCGGAGGAAGATCCGCCGACCTCGATCTGAGAGGTTTGAATCTCGGCAGCAATAGGCTCTTCATCAACAGGGCCCAGACTGCTGGCCCGAGGAGTCAAAGGAACAGAAGGAGCAGGCATATGCGTCGTGATAGTTCCCCAAGTGGAAGAAGCAACAGAGGGTTCCACACCCTTACCCTTCTCAAGCCCGGAGAAATCACCAACGTCAACGGCCACATCTTCTACCCCCGACATTCTATCAGCATCAGCCACCTCCCCCGGCAAAACGGGGAGGTCAACATTTATCTCTTGGCCAGCCCCAGGAGACAAAATCGGCAGAAGAGTCTCATTCTTCTCAAGTCCCTCTACAGGGACAGAATCTGTCGCTACCGCCTGATCGGTAGCCATCTCTATGTCCATGGTTGAAGCCAAGGAAGGATTCGGCAATGATTCAGCCGACCTCCCTTCATCATGACCAGGAGGGGAATCAACCCTCTCCTCTATCCCCACTGCTTCTGTTGCCCCCGCAACAGACTCCTGCAGCTCCGGAGTGGTGTCATCGGAAGATGATGAACTCCATTCCTCTTCATCACCAGGAAGCTGCGCACTTGCTAAACCATGTGAAGCCTCCGCTGTGGCCTTCGCCACCTCGGAAGCTGCTGCACCCTCAGATTCCCTCCTGACCGGAACCTCCACAGTATCCTCCGGATCTTCCTCCATGAGAGACATCATTGTCGGCGGGATACGCACTCCAGACGAGCTCACCATCTCTTCTCGCCTACTCCCACCCGACTTTGGGGTACGAGGTTTTCTTTTTAGCGGCTCCTACAAAAGAAGATGAGGCCTCGTAAGTGGCGGAACCAAAATCAGATTTAGTAGGACAACCTTACCTCTTCGGACGCCGAATCCGATGACACCGTCGGTAACGGTGCCTTCTTCTGCTTCTTCGATATAAAAGATTCAGCTCCTGTATCTGCACATCGTTTCGATCGATCGACAGAGGGTTCTGCTTGTGATGCGGAGGGGGCACTCCGTTGACTCACCCCTGACGGACGATTCGGTCGGGCCTTCACTGGCGTATCCCCAGTCGCTGCTAACTGGGTGCCGGCGATAAGGCTGGTCTCCCTGTCATATCCGGAGGGCGGGGCAGCCATAACGCAATAAAATTTGGCGGCCGAGTAAAGAATGGGCGGCCGCGGATCGGGGACGGGCAACGTAAAACGAGCTCCGGTACATCCGGCATTATAGTAATGCCAGGCTCGTGCACCATCCAATAAACTTCCAACATACCCTAGGGTATTACTGGGGTTATCCAACATCATCTGAGCATAACCAAATTGCCGCGCAAAGCGGCTCGGCAAGTATGGTTCCAGGTAGCACTGATTCCTGTTCCGGTACACCAGATGGGACGGCCGGATACTTTGCAACCAGCGGAATCCCCATTGAGGCAGAGTGGTGGTACCTTCGCCCAGGTCCCTTAAATCCTCGTTGGCCTCAAAACCCAAATAGATGGGACCAACTTTGGTGATCTCCCAACCCTGAAGACGGGATAAAACCTTTCTACAAACCGGGACACCAGTATGCGACCAGCTCCTCCGATGGAAACGACGAAGGAATGCATCTCCAGCCCTATAATCTCCTTCCGAGCCTGGGCTTATCACACTAGGATGATGCAAAATCAGCCATCCCATCAAATAGTGAAACGGCAGTTCGGCGCGAGGGAAGTTATTGTTTCGGCCTCTGTCATGAATCACATTTCCAGCAAACTCTCTCAAACCTCGCTGCAGGTTACATACCATTGCGGGGAGAAGAGCCAAACGCCGACCGAAAACCAGCTTCACGGCTGGCAGGATTAAGTTTCGGGTTACCCTCTCTACGGCACCGGATCCGCCCGCAAATACGCAATCCCGGAGCCATATCATCAAGTAGGATACCAACACCGCCTTGGGTGACATCCGATAAGCAAGATGCCAGAAGCAGCTGTAGGAGCGTGCATCTGACTGCTGGTCCTCACTTCCTCGGGGATTTTTCTCCCCTAACCTGCTCATTTCGGACAACACTTCGCTACGAGAGAGCGCCGGTGGAGTGGAAAATTGTGAGGGATCCTCCTTGTCTTGTCTAAAGACATGATCTCTCCAAGCGGTCACATGAGGCTGCGTCCCGTTCCTATCCCGTCTCTGCATATAGTAATGATGACTCGCCACTTCCTTGAAGACGGCCGTCATCTCCTCAGCCCTGTCCCCCAGGACTTGAAATTCCTCATTGGTTGGAAAGTACTCTTCATAGGGTTCCGACCCCCAAGGGAGTTTTGACACCTCGTACATCTCATGAAGTGCGAACCCTAATTCCCCCACCGGGGTAAAGAAGGTCCCGGTATGGATATCAAACATCTCCAGGAGTGCGAGGAACATGTGCCTATTAAGGTCAACACCTGCCTGGGTAGCACGGATCGCGGCAGTCAACCCAATCTCTCGGAGCTCAGTCTGAAACCGCGACAAGATCCAGAGCGTCAGTCTATCCCATTTGGAGACGTAATGGCACCAACCCTCCACCCGAAACTCTCCTGTCGGGTAGGAACGTTCCATCAAAAACATACGATGTGTAAAAGTTGAAGCACTATAAGCAAACATATCAATGGGTACATCACTGAAGAGGCTCCCAGGACGTAAAGTCCGCCAAGTGTAAGAAGACCCAGACCGTACAACGGTCAAAGCATCCCTTTGGTCGGAAGTAGAATCAATTTGGATGACACCAGTCATCGCTCCCCCCTGAGAAGGGGTAAGCTCCCAAGACATTCTCCTCTGGGAAATGAGGCGACAGAAGGACGTCAAAGGCCACTGACGTTCAAGTTGCTTAACAGTCATATGCACTCCATTCGCAGTAAAGAACCAGTCCTCCTTGACCTTCAGTACTGACGAGTCAGTAGAAGTGAGACGGTCTCCAAACAGGAACTCAGGCTTCAGGAAGGTCACTTTATCAGATGTGGAGGGTTTAATGACTCCACGCTCCATCATCCGTTTGAGGAACCAATACGGCTGTTCACGGATTAGGGTCATTCTCTCAGGAGGCTGATCCAGCATAAGAACATCTTGAGCAGGGTTCATCACCTCCTCGTTATGCTCTACTCCCATTTGGTTGAAGGCAGCCTCCGAGAAAACTTCACTCAAAAGTGGGATTGCCATCGACACTAGTAAAAGATCAGAAAAAATCAGAAGAGAACACACAATGTGTCTAAAGGAGAAAACTGCGGCGCATCATCAGGGTTTGAACCCATGCGCGTCAGTAGTAGCCTCGGCGCATCTTCAGGGTTTTGAACCCATGCACGTCAGTAGTATAGCCTCGGCGCATCTTCAGGGTTTTGAACCCATGTGCGTCAGCGGAATAGCCTCGGCGCATCTTCAGGGTTTTGAACCCATGCGCGTCAGCGGAATAGCCTCGGCGCATCCAAGGTTTAAACCCATGCGCATTGGCGGACAAAGACCGCGGCACATCATTAAAGACTCAAGGCCTATGTGCGTTGGCGGGACAATGAGACTTACCAACCACCTCCGGCCGAACTTCGACAGGCCGACGGGGAACGACCGCCGCCGCAATATCCGCGGACTCTTTCGCTTTCTCCTTCCCCTTGCCGGCAGCGCCGCGAGGAGTCTTGGGAGCCATTCTCTCGAAGAAGGAGAAGTTAGGGTTTTGAAGAAGAAACTCTAAAGAAGCAGAGGCACAGAGAAGAAGAACTCTTTCTCTCTCCGACTCTTACCTATTTATAGGGCATGGTCGCACGCGTGAACAGATGACGTGTGATCTCAGCCGTCGCCTCGGGTTCTGTGCAAGGATAGCAGCAAATAAAACCAAAAGATCATCATTAATCTTTTCGGTTATCGAGACACCATCATCATTAACTGAGAAGAGCATGCGCCCGAACAGGCATGCGCCCAGAAATCATGCGCCCTGACCTCCATGCTTCTTATTCAAAGTATTCCAAAACTTACTCAAAAGTTTTGAAAACTTTGAAGGGGGTCTTGTAGAAGCATGGAATTTCACAACCAGAAAGCCCATGCGCCAGACACTACATGCGCCAGAACTCAGATGAAGAACTTCACAGCAAAGTCAATAATTATAGACATTTGAAGAAGGACTTTTTATTTATATATAAAAGTCTATTACATGTCTAGAAAAGGTTGTACAAAGGAGAATTCCTACAAAGGAAAGAGCCTAAAGTCTACAGCCAGCGGCCATCATGCGCCTTCAGATAAGCGCAAAGGCCACCATGCGTCTCCAGATAGGCGCAGCATCACTATGCGCCACCAGTGAGGCACAGCAGATATTATGCGCCTCCATCCAGGCGCATCCCATCATCTCTTCAGCACCTCAGTTATGTGCATCCCTTCAGCCAAATTCTTCCAGCCAGGCTCACCTGGCCGAGCAGAGCCCAGTTATGTGCCGCTCTTCCAACCAGGCTCGCCCGATAAATGCTTCGACACAAAGCATTTAACCCTCTGGCTGGAACCAAGGAAGAGAAGAGCACCGCAAATGCTGTGGCCAGGGGAGGCTTCGAAAGAGCCTCCAAAGCCGAAGGAAGACCGTGATCGAAACCATGGCTAAAGGAGCAGCTTTCGACACGATCAAAGTGGGGAAACCCCACTTTGCAGGAAGAGAGAGCCTTGCACCGCCATTCCGATTGCTCTTCCGGAATAACGGAGACGAGGCTCGAGCATCCTTATCTTTGGATGCAACAGGCACCTTCCGCCTGCCTCAGAAGCCCTCGACTCCGTCTTTTGGATGTAACAGTCACCTTCAAGTGCATCGAAGACAACACAGCGTCTCATCTTCACCCTCGGGAGCACTTCGTCAGCAGAATGCACCCGTATGTTCAAATTCATATTGGAAGTACGTGAGGGAATGAGAAGCAAATCTTCTCTCCATGCCACTATTTATAGGCCGGGCAGATCAAACCCACGCGCCAAGTGGATGGCCCTCCGAATTCCGTACAATGAATTTACATTAAATGGATGAACCGGACGCCTCGAATTCAGCCAAACGGCTATTTATAGCACTCGAAGAGCGAGACAGCCACATCATTAAAAGACATGTCCGATGCGCCAGCCAGACAGCGCATCACACGGACGCGCCCTTCGGCGTCAGACGCATCATACAGACGCGCCCTACAGTACTCGGCGCATTATAGAGGATGCGCCCCCACACATCTCCATACCGAGTGGAACGCCAACCGACGCGCCCACTCAGCTGTCCATCGAACGTCACCAACATTAAATACTGAACCGACAGAGTTGGCAGCACGCCTCCCAAAGTCTGAACAAGTGACAGCTTTTTTCAGAGAACGAAGCATCGGCAACGTCAGCATCATCATGACTCCGACGGCTACTGCCACGTGGCCATCCGCATGCGCCTCTACGGCCATGCGTCCAAACCCGCATGCGCCTCTACGGCCATGCGTCCAAACCCGCATGTGCCTCTACGGCCATGCGTCCAAACCAGCATGCGCCTCAAAAGCCATGCGCCTCAGACTGCTCTCTGATCCCGAAAGACAGAAGGAAAGTCGCCTGCATGCGCCTCAAAAGCCATGCGCCCCAAATGGTTTGTAATTCCTAAAGGTTATGAGCCGCAGCCTCCTTCCAAGGCACAGCCCACCAGATCACTCCTCTCCACCAAATCCGAGATCTTCGAACCATGAGTCGACGACACGTGTCTTTTGACTCAACTCGTCCAAGATTTCAGCAACGGAAAGATCTTCTCCCTGCTACGTGCCGGCTCACCACAGCAGCATGAAGAGTTCTTCCCCTCGATCAGGGCACAGCATCCATGCGCCTCCATCAGCAACCTCCACGTGGCGTTCCCACACCGGCGCATCCTACATGCGCGCATGAGCAGCCAGCCTGCAAAACTATAAATAGAAGGGTCATCTCCTTCACACACACACAGAGACTCAGAACATAAGACTCACAAAGAATCCACAACAGAGAATCACCAGAGAGGCAGTTCTAGACACTCAACGTCTTACTCCTCTCAGCAAGCTCCAGCACCCAGAGCAATCAACACCTTCAGAGAACCGATAACCGCCGTCAGCCGGTCAACGGAGTCAACGCATTACCACTCGCTCCATTGGCACTAAGGACCCAGCTTAAACAAAAGTGTACTCCTAGGACTACATCTAAGCCCTATATTGTATCACTGTTCTGTTTGTATTAAGATTTCAATCAAAACAATTTTAATGGCAAACAATTATCAGATTGCACGGTATACCAGTCAGTATTACCTCGGATCGAGATTCCAGATTCATTTTGCACTTTTGGCAGAGTCTTCAGAGGAGTTTGGAGACCCGTCTCCAGTTCAGTTCAGCTTATCACCTACAGACAGATGGTCAGTCAGAACGCACGATCCAGACTCTTGAAGATATGTTGAGATCTTGTACACTCGACTTCGGTGGTTCATGGGAAGATCACCTACACCTGGTGGAGTTCTCATACAACAACAGTTTCCAGGCCAGCACCCAGATGGTACCATTCGAGGTACTGTATGGTAGGAAGTGCCGATCCCTGCTAGCATGGGACGATGTTGGAGAAAGGCAGATGCTCGGTCCGAAACTTATTGCCCAGACAATCAAAGTGGTCAGGAGAGTCCGGGATCATCTTCGCGTTGCCCAAGATCGCCAGCGTCATTGGGCCGGTTCTCATCGGCGTCCCCTTGAGTTTTCTGTCGGCGACCATGTATTTCTGAGGATCTCGCCTAACCGTAGCGTCATTTATTTCGACGTACGGGAAAAGCTTAGTCCTAGGTATATAGGGCCATTCGATATCCTGGAACGAGTAGGAGATGTGTCCTATTATCTCGCTCTTCCGCCGTCGCTAAGCGAGGTGCATGACGTGTTCCATGTATCCCAACTACGATGGTATATCCCGGATCCGAGTCATGTCCTTGATCATTCGAAATTGGTTGTTGGTACCAACCTTTCGTATGAGGAGAGGCCCGTATCCATATTGGACCGAAGAGAGAAGATACTCAAGAACAAGACTATCAAGTTAGTCCGTGTTGCTTGGGGTCGTCACTCTTTGGGTGAGTCAACGTGGGAGCGTGAGGATGATTTCCGATCGCGATATCCCGACCTGTTTGACTCGTGAGGTATAATATCTTCCTTATGCCTCATGGCTTCGATTCCTTGCTTGCATGATTGATTACCTGATTGCTTGACTAGTATAGCTTGCCTATGACTAATATAGCTTGTCCTTACATCTCCAGCCTCTTGATTAAATTTCGAGGACAGAATTCTTTTAAGGTGGATAGAGTTGTAATGTCTGTGGTTCGTATTACGTATCTTGGTATACGTGTACATATTTTGACTCGTATTACATGTCTTCCTGCTTGGTTTATTTGGCATTTTCATTGCTTGGTTCACCTTGGGATTGGTTCGGCTAGGCTTGGGTTTGCTTATTTGGTTCATCATGAACCAAGTGGAGAACTCCTACCTACCTACCACCACCATCTCCATTTATTAACCCAACACTATTTCTCTCTCCTCATTCACTCTTCTTCTTCTCCACTATTACTTCTTCACCTACCAGGAAGAGAGCTAGGCAAGTACAACTTGCTTCATGGAGAAACTCATATTTTATTGTTCTATTTTCTTCTCCACAAGATTCTAGGCCTCATTAGTACTTAGTGTTTTCAAATTCCATGGCTCATTCTATATAGATCTAAGTTTCTAGTATTTTCGATCTTCTTGGTTTTGATCTACTAAAATAGCTTGTTTTCGAAAACTAGGAGTTCCATGTAGTAGGCCTCATAATTTTGCACAAGTTTGGTTTTGGGATGGCCGAATTTCACCAAGTCCTGGCCGAGATGGAGTTTCCTTGAGTTCCTGAGCTTTTACGCATGTTTGACCTTGCCATATGGAGAAGATGGAGTTTTACGCACACGTTTTACGTGCCAGCGTATCATCTCAGCCTTCTACGCTCACGCTCTAATGTGATTAGCGTAATACCCTTTCTATACACACGCACATCGCGTGCCAGCGTACATCGTTTTACGCTGAGTTATTCGATTTTACGCTCGGGACTCTCCCGCTCGCGTAAAAATCGAGCTCGCGTAAAATCCCTAGTTCGAGTCGGCTCTCACGAGCTGTAAAACCCCTAAATTTCTACTATTTTTTATTATTAAATATAGTACTGATTTAAAATTTTTGTAATATACGTCGCGTAGTCGTATTATACGTCGCGCACGACTTTTATTTCTTTTTCGAATTTGCTCGACGAGTGCGATTATGTGCGAGCGTACATATTTTTGAAAAAAAACATTATTTTTATTATTTTTATGGTTTCAAATAATATAGGTAATAATTAATTCTAGCTATCATTTCAAGTTTATAGTTTTAATTATGAAAAGCCTTTATGCAGTTTTAATTATAAAGTATTTTTTCCATAAAATGGTATATTAGAAAGTATATTTATGTAAAGAATATTTGTGCATACATATAGCTCATAAATATTTATTAGTTTATTTTAAATAAAAATGCAATTTTCGAAATTAATATTATTAGTATTTTTGGAAAGCATATTTTGAATTTATTGTGGAGATTTAAATCTTGATTTGAATCTATGTATTTATTTAAATAGTTAAATAATTAAAATTTGATTTATTGATTTGATTTTTTAATTTGATTTAAATTAGATTTGGATTTGGATTTGGATTTGATTGCTTTTAAACTAAATATGGAAATATCCAAATTGGGTTTTAAATATCCTAATCCTTATCTTATTGGGAATTTCCACATCCTATAAATAGGCAGGTACTCCTCCAATATTTTTATCATCCACATTATTCCTCCACAAATATTTTTCCATGAAGTGCGTGTACCGTGTCCGTGTTCCACCATCCACAATCTTATTCCATATATTTTACAAGTACATTATTTTCTTCTTCGTGTCGGACACATCTCCGACACCAACAAATTCCTAATCTCAGCCCTAGCCTAGTCTTTGTTGCTTTTTTGTCTCCCGCCGTACCCGACCTCGGACCCCGGCCTTCGTCGACCAACCCTCACCCACCAAGCCCAACTCCTCCCTGACTACCCGACTTCCTGCCATAGCCACCCCCGTCTCCACCGTCTTCACCATCGACACCACCACCATCTCGTCCACCACAGCCCGACTACCAGACCAACATCACCACCAGCCAAGGCCATCACCAATACCACCCCTGCAGCCTTACGCCGCCACCACACGCGGTACCACCACCATCACCGGAGTCCTCCATCCCGACCACGACCACCAGAAACACCGACACACAACCACCACCGCCACCAAAAACAACAACAGACTAGGATAAGGAACCTCACCTGTGCCGCTGTCACGCCCCAGAACCAGAATACTGGAGAGCGGGGGCAGACATAGCCAGCTACGTATAACAGAATGGAATCCACACCGCTATACGGTCACGGCTGTCTAGATATGTGAGGGTTTCACTACAATCCATCAGTCTCTTAAGGTCATAAAATAGCCTATTGTCTCAATCTCAACCAACTAATAGTAGTTACAAGATATCAGACCACCAAATACACAATAGTAAGGCGTCTCATACATTGTATATTCGGAATGATCATGAAGCTAGTCGTTACAAAATGTGAGGACTAGCAAGAGTTCAGTCATACATGATCAACCCCCGGGGCTTGTCAATCATGTTACAGCCCGTAGGCAGACAGTAAGTAAGTACAATCGAGCTAACACTTGCTCGTCGGCTAAACGCCTCAAAAGAATAATTTACAATATTACAGTGGGAGAACAAAAGAAACCCACTCGATGCCCTGGTTACGCCTGGTGACCACCATCGGGCTGGAAAGCAGGGAGATCCTTTGGTGCTGCTCCGGTATCTGGCCATACAAAACCAGCTGGGTCAGACCCCAGAAAGAGCAAGTGCCACAAAGGAGGCTTCACTTAAGAACTAAAACCAACAAATCATTAGCATTCAATATGTAAGAAAACAATAATTAACACAGATTGGGGTTTGTACACTACCAATGCACTTGCCCCAATCAGAGAAAATAATTAAGAGAAGCATCACTGACATAAAAGAACTGGAGAATCATGCTAAATAAAAACATAGCTGGACAATATATGAAGAGAAGACGAATGTACTATTCCGGGAGCCAGGTTACAATCCTTAAACCAAACAAGGACCGAGATTGTAACCCTTCGCCTGAACAGAACTTAGTCTCTGATCATTTATTGCTAAAGGGGCCAATCATTAAGATAAAAAGGAGAGAGTACATGATAAAAGTGACAATAAAGAGTGCAATATGTTAGGGTGATAATAGAGTACAATCGTTATAGTAACAATCTGGAGTGACAATTATTATAGTGACAATCATTCAATCATTCTGGTACAATCTTGCAATCAATCTCTTCTAGACAATACTATACTGGACTAGACTCCATCCAATCAATCACGGCCAATCATTGACTACGGCTTTCTACATTAACTAACTAGGGTTATCACAATCCTAGTTACTAGCAAGATGCAATGAGATGCTCCAAGTAGTCACAGGCCCTGCAGCTATCCAGGTTATCCAGGCAATCATTATAGTGACAATCTAGAGAGTACAATACATTAGAGTGACAATAGAATTCAATCATTTAAGTGACAATGGTGGGTGCCCCACATAACAGTGGGCTGGAAATGTGCCCTACTCGTCGGCAGGCTACAAGTCCAAACATTTGCGGCCGGGATAACGGAATCGCCTGTAACTGGGGAACATCTCTTCATGTCTAGTGAATTATACTAGTCATTAACCTTAGCCCATTTCAGTAGGTACTCCTGACCGTGGTACTCAGGAGTCCCTGTCCTAGACATGATACAAGACAGGACTGGTTTATTTATGCAAACACAATCGCCCACGGTGTCCAGATTAATTATACAGGTCATGTCATGTCAGGTAGCCGTCGCAACAGCTATTCGAGATAATCATGTCAGGTTATCATACCAAGTGTACTTGTCAGGAGTACGCCACGATGGGCCACTATCAGGTCATGTCAGGTTATCATGTCAGAAGTGTACCACCACGGGTCACTATCACGTCATGCTCAATTATCAATTCCAAACATATCAAGTAAATTCGTGATTATCAAGTTCAGGGCAAAAGGCGTAAGGATATAAAATGGACGTTAAATATCTAATAAAATATCAATATACAGGGCTACGCTCAAGTCAGGCTACGCTCAGGTCAGGCTACGCTCAGGACAGGCTACGCTCAAGTCAGGTTACGCTCAAGTCAGGGTATGCAAGTCATACCCTTCCAAAAGGCAGCGTATGGGGTCCATACGACTCCTTGTCAAGCAAGCGAGCGTATGCGAGTCATACGCTCCCAAAAGGCAGCGTATGGGGTCCATACGACTCCTTGTCAAGCAAGCGAGCGTATGCGAGTCATACGCTCCCAAAAGGCAGCGTATGGGGTCCATACGACTCCTTGTCAAGCAAACGAGCGTATGCGAGTCATACGCTCCCAAAAGGCAACGTACGGGGACTGCGCTGCGCTAAAGAGCGCATGCAACTCAGTGGCACAAACTAAAAAGCTCGTGCACTGCTCACTGTCTTCTCCAAATCAGCAGGAACTCCATGGTTGAACCCAAAGCTTCAAAAGTCCATAACTTGGTCAAAATAAGTCCAAATCCAACTTTGTAAAGTTCTATCTTGGGTGAAATTCAATCCTCTCCAACATAAGAACATCAAAACCCATAAAAATACAACTTAAATAGATCAAAACCATACAAAACCGAAAATAGAAGAAACTTAGATCTAGAACAATGGAAACTCCAAATCACAAAATGTCAAGTTCTAATGTTGATCACCATAGCCTATTCTAGCTAATGGACAAATAAAAAGTAGTTCTCAAGTGGTGGCAAGGTGCACTTGCCTAAACCTCTCTCTTCTCTCTTTGGTAGGTGAAGGGAGTAAATGAGGAAGAAGAAGATGAATAATGAAGAGAGAGAATGAAGAGGGCTAATAAATACAAATGGTGGTGGTAGGTAGGGGGTTTATCCATGGTTCATGATGAATCAAAATAATCCCAACCGAACCAAGCCAACCCGGGCCAAGAATAAACCAAGCCAAGCCATGAAGAAAACTAAACAAGGAATCATGCAATACAAGAATAAATACGTACACGTATTCCAGAAATACGTAATACGAACCACAGGCATTACAGCCGCCCAGCCCCGTCCTCCGCCGCACTCGCGCTCGACTCCGGCCGAGTGAGCGCCCTCCGCGTCGAAACCCTGCCGCCACTGATCCCCACCGACTAACCATCTCCACCGGCCGGAAGGCCCTAGCCGCTCGCCTCCGTACGTCTCCGGAGCCGGAGCAGCGCCGGCTGTGGCAGCCGCGTGCGCACCACCCTAGCTCCGACCCCGCTCCTCCGCGGGAACGCCGGAACCCCCGCTCTCTTTTCTCCGCCGCGGCGAACCCGCCGCCGCCTCGAGCCCTCTCCGGAAAACCCTCTTCCTCCGTCGCTCCAGCGACCAGCGCCGTTCCGACGCCGGCGCCGCGTCACCCCTCTCTGTGCTCCCCTCTTCCCTTCGCCTGAGCACCCCGATCCCACTCGCTGGTGCCGCATCCTCCGCTCGACCAAGAACCGCGAAACCCTCGCCGTCCGTGCTCCACCGACCGGTCTCCGCCTCCGCTGCCGACCTTTCCCCTTTCCTTCCGACCAGATCCTCGCGGATCCGGCGGATCCGCCGTCCCCTTCGCCAACCTTCCGCTCCCGCACCGGCGTCAGCCACCACCCGCTTCGTACAGTCGTCGACCGCTCCCCGCTTCCTCCGTCGCCTTTCCCTCGCGCCGCCGCACCGCTCCGATCGCCGGCTTCCTCCGCCTACTCCCTCTCGCTTTCCTCTCGAGATCACTCTCTGTCTCCCCCTCTTTTCTAACAAATGGTACACAGCCCCCTTTACTGTTACTTGTTTGGTTTGATGGTTTTTGTTTTAGTTTTGTTTTTGTGTTTTTCCTTTGTCTTCAACTGTTTAAATTGTATTATTATTATTATTAATTATTATTATTATATTTATTATTATTAATATTTTATTATTATTATTATTATTAGTATCATATTTATTATTATTATGATTATGATTATTATTATTATTTTAGATGGCAGCCTAAGTATTACTGCCTACCGTTTTAGGAATTCGTATATGTGCATATATTATGAGCACTAGTATTATTGTACTTCCTTGCATTATTTTGTTATTACTGATTATTACTATTATCATTGGTTTACCGATAATACTATAGTTATTTATTTTAATATATATATATATATATATATATATATATATATATATATATATATAATCTTATCCTCGATATTTTAGATTTGATTTTTGGACCAAACTTTATTGACAAATTTTAGTTTTGTTCAAAAAGGATTTCCTAGTAGGTTTTATTTCATACAGGTAGCTGCCAATTTATAAAAAGATTTTTATCTTCAAGTACTTTCCAAAAAGAAATATTTTAACTAATAGATATATAATTTTTCGAGTACGATGAATATTTTCTAAAATATATAAATATTATTTATCCACTTTACTTCGATCCTTCTCTCGTCCGTGACTAACCTCTTTATCCCTATCCTCTCGCCCATTTGGAATACCTTCCCACAAACCTAACTAATTTGACCCTTCTGGACCCAATGGAACTGTCCGTGCCACCATCAGAGGTCACCTTGTGTA
Source organism: Iris pallida (assembly GCA_029216955.1). Classification (NCBI taxonomy): domain Eukaryota; kingdom Viridiplantae; phylum Streptophyta; class Magnoliopsida; order Asparagales; family Iridaceae; genus Iris; species Iris pallida. The sequence goes on along the minus strand of JANAVB010043020.1, from coordinate 794,266 downwards.
GTTGTTACACCAAAGTCGCAGTTCATGCCACCATGATTATCGCAGCACACCAGGTACTCTACCAGGCAAGACACATTGCCATTGCTGTTTATTTATTTTAGCTCATATTTCATTCATTATTTTCTTTATGCAAATAAACTATGATACATGACATAACCTGTTAGAACTTGCTGTTCATTTATATTTCCTGCTATGTATTATTTTTTTACACATTAAACTTAGATTTAAGGGACCACCTTTGTGTGTTGTATTCATGGCCTTGACACGTTGTACCACGAAGTTGTGTGTCGCATGTAGAACACGGAAGTGCATGATTGGTTGGCCACCAGTACGTACAAGCCGTGCGATAGGAATAAGCGCTAATAGAGGTTGCATGCTAGTTTGACTTAGCGGTTATAGAGTTAGCATTGGGCGGGAAGAACATGATTGGGAGTTGACTACCACCCTATCTATCGTAGACTCGCTAGCTACTGAGGAACGATAGGTAGACTATATGCTATAGACTCGTTCGATACTGAGGAATAGTATATGGTGTTGTGACTCGCTACTAAGGTACTGCATTGGTAATTTCTCGACTTGACCGGGTAGTCATGCGACCATGAACTGTTCTTAAAACTGCATTCACCTAGATTTGGTTAGGCACCCTTATCCGTTAGGTATGAGTACCTTTGGTTTGGGTACTTGTATCTGACCGTGGCTTGGAACAATAACTTGTCGCTGATTAGTTCGTCACATCTTGTCCTTGTTTGGTTGTAGGTGTGACTTACTACTTCGATGAGAAGGTATTGAACCTTGTTGGGGTCCGGATACCATATTGGATTCATGACATGGAAAGATACGTCACCGTGAATTAGTTTACCATCTCCTGTCCTTGTTTGGTTGGGGGGATGGTACGCTCGTTCAGTAGGTGAGTATTGAAACATGTTATAATTCGATTTACTTATTTATTTGAGAAATATTTATTCAGTTTATATGACATGATATTATGTGTCTTGTTACGTCCCTCTGAGGACCTGGTTATCTCTCCAGGTGTGTGCTATTGTCTTTCGCAGGTGTTCTAGCTCTAGCCGTGATCTTCGCTATTTCTTCGAGGATGATTGCATTTAGATCGTCTTCGCTTCGCTCGCCACTCATTTTATTTCTATGTACTTTTCCTTATTTGTTGGTAGTGGATTTGCCTCCGCCCAACATATTATATCAAGACAAATTCATTCTCATTATATGATATCTTTTATTCATTTATTCTGTGTAGATGAGATTAGTTATGGTTCTACTGCATTTTACAGCTTATGTATTTATATGAGGCTTCCATATATTGAAGTATACTTCGTATGAATACAGCTGGCATGGATACGTTCCTAGTCCTACGTATTTTGGGACTGGGCGTTACATGTTTTTGTGGTGGCCCATGCAGGTCAAGATAAATTGTTTGGTTACTTTACCGTACCAAGCAAGCCTGCAAATAGGATTAGAAGTCTAGACTCTCATCCACATACTTGACCTCTTTCCTTGATTTTATCTACCGTTTGACTCATCAATTGCATCTTGCTTGCTTTCTTCCATCCCTATTCTTATAGTCCCTTCGTGCTTGCTAGAGATTGACCCTACTAGTTAGTTGTCCCAAAATACCATTAGTTTAATTCTTTAAGTTGGGTAGAATACCTTATGAACTAACAACCCCTTTGACCTAGTGACCTATATTAGCAAGCTTAATTAGATCCTAGAATCTAGAGGACCTAACCCGTCTAGCCAAACAAGGACTCGGACAAGAAGACTATAGGACGACTGTATGACTTAGAATCATTCTACCTTCTTTAAATCCTAGTCTCCCGTACCTATGTTTTTACCAACTTGACTAATGTTGCTACTATAATCTAGTTTTGCAAACTCATCCATTTATCGAGTTTGTTCATGACTTATGCTATTGAGCGCGCTCACTAACATATTGTCTAATCAGAACCGGTGCATGATGGTCTGATCAACCGAGTGCACTTTGGTTCGCCTTTGTCTATTATTCTACGTGGATGGAACATAATTAAACTTGCCCTCTAGAAATCCATCCACGACTGCCTTGACAATTCCTTTAAAATTATTCGATCGTCTTTGAATCACGTATTCGTATTCGATAACGCTTCCTTCGAACTCTACATTGCTTCGCCCTCACCTATTTTAGGAGGACGAAGGCGTTATACTAGAACTTCCTCTAGCCTTCCTATCGACTATGACCATTCTCGCTCGATATTGCTACATCTTCATCCTAAACTCCTCGCCCTCCTTCTCGGCCCTATAATTACTGTCATGACCTTCTAATCGAGTCAATCTAATTCATTCTCTAAAATCCTGCCCTCAACCTACTCTCAAGAGACCATAACTTTAAGGTCTCTAAATTATTTTATTTTATTTGAACCCATACTATTCTTTATTGCGCGTCATCTTAAATATTTCCTTTTTGCGTTAATCCATGACTATCTTCGCCTTATTGAAATCATGACTCTAATGCAAGTTTTTATTAAGTGTCGCAACCTTGTCTTGATTTGACTATGCTTCCTTATCGATACCCCCTTGTGCCTTTCACCCCCTCCTTATCGATACCCCCTCGCGTAAAGTTTCCCTCGTGTAAAGCTTTGGTCGAGAGTTGGCGTGCGTAAAATCTCGCGAGCGTAAAGTTGGCCGAGTGTTTCCTCGCGTAGAACTCACTCGCGTAGAGTTTTGCTCGAGAGTGGCGTGCGTAAAATCTTACGAGCGTAAAGCCCGGCTAGCGTAAAACCCCACCCGCAGGTACCCTTGCTCGCGTAGAGCTATCTTCCCTTGCTCTTGCTAACGTAAGCCACTTTACGCTTGAAGGCCTCTTGGTCTAGTGTAGTAGTACGCGCGTAGAGACTTGAGTTCCTATGGCGTATACCTTTACCTTTTTTTATATTTTTACGCCCATTTTATATCCTTACGCCTTTTGTCATGAACTTGATAATCACGAATTTATTTAATATGTTTGGGAATAATAATTGAACATGGCATGGTATGACAAGTATACCTGACATGACTATCTTGAATTGCTGTTGCGACGGCTAACATGACCTAACAAGAATGATTGACCTGGACACCGTGGACGATTGTGTTTGTACAAATAAACCAGTACTATCTTGCATCATGTCTAGGACAGAAAACCCTGAATACCACGGTCAGGGGTACCTACTGAAATCAACCACGGGTAATAACTAGAATAATTCAGTAGTCATGAAGAGATTTTCCAGCTACAAGCAATCCCGTTATCTGGGCGCACTAGCGGACTTGTAGCCTACCGACGAGTAGGGCACATTTCCAGCACACAGTCATGTGGTGCACCCTTCATAAACGGACATTCGACCCGGATAACCTGGATGGTCTGCAGGACTTGTGGCTGTTGGGATAATCTCATTGCATCTTGCTAATAACTAGGCCTGTGATAACTCTAGTTAGTTAAAAGTATCAAGCCGTACTTATTGCTTGGCCGTGATTGATTGGATGAAGTTTATTCCATCTTAGTCTTATCCTGATCCTCTGCAAGATTGTGACATGACATGCTTATTGATGCTTGCCTTAACAATAACGATCGGAGGTCCAGTTCTGTTCAGACATGCTTATTTACTGTCTGCCTATGGGCTATAACATGATTGACAGATCCTAGGGTTGATCATGTACGACTGAACTCTTGCTAGTCTTGACATTTTGTACGACTAGCTTCATGATCATCCAATATGTAATGTATGGGACGCCTTGCTATTATATATTTGGTGCTCTGACATCTTGTAACTATTATTTCTTGCTTGAGATTGAGACAATAGGCTTGTTCACGACCATAAGAGACTGTTGGCTTGTAGTTAAACCCTCATGTATCTAGACAGCCGTGACCGTATAGCGAGGTGGGTTGCACTTCAATATACGTAGCTGGCTATGTATGTAGTGTCCCGAAATTCGTAATACGTATTTTATATGTGTTCGTATTTCTGACCCGTATTTTTCCTTTTCTTTGATTAGTTAGTTGTGGTTTATTTTCATATTTAGCATTTTGGTTTAATTGTCATTTATCGTTCATGGATTTATTTTGATTAGTGGAGCTTGGTTTTATTTGGATAGGAGAGGATTGGGTTGGTTCGGCTTGGCTTGGTTTACTTGGTTCATCATGAACCAAGGTGAACCCCTACCTACCACCATCCCCATTATTTAACCCTTTCTCCTTCTCTCTCTTCATTAATATCTTCTTCTTCCCCACCATTAATTCTTCACCTACCAGAGAGAGGGAGAGAGAGGTCTAGGCAAGTGCAACTTGCTTCATGGAGGAACTCCAATTTTATTACTTCATTCTCTTTCTTACAGCATTTTAACTTACTTTAGTACTTGACATTTTTACTTTCCTTGGCTAGATTCTTGTAGATCTACAATTATATTGTTTTCGAAATTCTTAGGTTTTGATCTACTTAATCCTGTTATTACTAAGTTTTGATGGTTCCATGTTGTTGAGAATTTCATTCTGCCCCATTTTGACCTATGGAAGTTCGGATTTGGGCTCCGGATGATGGAGTTATGGAACTTGGGAGCTTGGCTTTCATGGTGTTCTTCTTCTCGGAAATTTGGGGGAGAAGAACAGTGCTGACTTGACCGCATGAATATTTTATGCGGCAAGTGATACCCTAGCCGCATGAGAATTTCCTTGCCGTATGATTGACCGGCCGCATATTTACCAACTCGTTCTGAGCCGCATAGGCTTGAGCAGTACCCCAGTCACAGCTAGCCGCATAAACCCGCTGGACCCCAGCCGCATAAGACTTCGCTTCTCTTGAGCCGCATAGGCCTTGCTCCCCGCTGGCCGCATGAGAACTTCTTCCCCCGAGCCGCATGTGTGCCCGCTCATTCGAGCCGCATGAATATCCTTGACCCAGCCGTATGAGTCCTATCCTCCGCTAGCCGCATAAGTATCCCCCCCCCGAGCCGCATATTTCCTGCCTTCCTCCTCAACCGCATGATTGACTGGATCTCCGAGCCGCATATGACTAATACCCCACTCTTTCCGCTAGCCGCATATGCCTCCTTCTCCTCAGCCGCATGAACTTTGGACCCTCAGCCGCATGAGCTGCTGCCGCATGGATTCTCTTCTTGGCCGTATGCGCCCGACCCCATCTGAGCCGCATGGGCTGTCCTCTATTCAGCCGCATGAGATCATTCCTGGCCGCATATGCCTTGCCGCATGGCTCTTCTATAGTACTGAATATTGATATTTTATTAGATATTTTACGTCCATTTTATATCCTTACGCCTTTTTGTCATGAACTTGATAATCACGAATTTACTTAATATGTTTAGAAATGATAATTGAACATGACATGATAGTGGCCCGTCGTGGTGCACTCCTGACATGATAACTTGACCTGATAATTTGACCTGCTACACATGACACGACAGTGACCCGTAGTGGTGCACTCTTGACAAGTACCCTGACAATGCTTGATAGTGGCCCGTCGTGGCGCACTCTTGATAAGTAATAATGGTAATGATAGTGGCCCGTCGTGGCGCACTCTTGACAAATTAATTCATTGGCCTGGACACCGTGGTTGTTGCATTGATTGTGCTTGTATAAACTACGAGTCCTGTTATGTCTTGCATCATGTCTAGGGCATGGTCCCTGAGTACCACGGTCAGGGATTCCATACTGAATCTGGCTAGGTTAATGACTAGATTGCTCAATTAGTTTATGAAGAATTTCCCAGTTACCCGTTGCTCCTTTGGTCCCGGCCCTATATATATATATATATATATATATATATATATATATATATATATATATACATGAGATTTGTTGCTATCCGTCGAGATGAGCGCACTTCCAGCCCACCGTCGAGCGTGGTACCTTAGGACACATGTATCTTACTACAGTGTGTCTGCTATATCTTGCTATCTTTTCCTTTTCTTTGCTAGGATCACTCAGGTAGTAACAAACAGGTAACCGGACTTGGAATTCTTATTGTATTTTCCTAGTAACTAGGCCTGTGATAACCCTAGTTAGTTAAAGTATCAAGCCGTACTTATTGCTTGGCCGTGATTGTTGGATGGGGTTCAATCTGTCTAGTCATGTCTTGATCCTATACAAGATTGTTACATACCTTGATTTCTTATATTTACCTTGCCGATAAATGTGGGAGAAGCCAAGTTCCGTTCAGACGAAGGGTTACAACCCCGGTCCTTGTTTGGTTTACGGATTGTAACCTGGTTATCTGAATAGTCCCATGGTTATCTCATCGTATATTATCCTGTCATGCTCTTCCATATGTCTTGTCTTTTATTGATCCTGTACAAGATTGTCTTTTATATTTACCTGTCATGCTTTTTCTTAAATTACTGTCTCTTATTTTATTATTGTGCTAATTGCTGGTTTTAGTTCCTAAGTGAAGCCTCCTTTGTGGCACTTGCTCTTTCTGGGGTCTGACCCAGCTGGTTTTGTATGGCCAGATACCGGAGCAGCAGCAAAGGATCTACCTGTTTTTCAGCCCGATGGTGACCGCCAGGCGTAACCAGGACAACGAGTGGGTTTCTTTTGTTCTCCCACTTTATTGTAAAATTATTCTTTTGAGGCGTTTAGCCGCCGAGCCAGTGTTAGCTCGTGTACATTTTTTTACTGTCTGCCTACGGGCTGTAACATGATTGGCAACTCGAGGTTGATCATGTATGACTTAACTCTTGTTAGTCCTCATATTTTGTACGACTAGCTTCATGATCATCTGGATATGTAATGTTTGGGACGCCTTACAATTGTATATTTGGTGGTCTGATATCTTGTAACATTTACTTACTTGTTTATGATTGAGACACTAGGCTTGTTATTGACCATAGGAGACTGATGGCTTGTAGATAACCCTCATATTTCTAGACAGCCGTGACCGTATAGTGGAGTGGATCCCATTTCATTATACGTAGCTGGCTATGTCTGCCCCCGCTCTCCAGTATTCTGGTTCTGGGGCGTGACAATGTACGCTCCTGCTCTCCAGTATTCTGGTTCTGGGGCGTTACACTTGCAAATTTTCATGCACTTTAGTCTATAAAAAATAGCTACTTTGCCGAATATAACACGAGATCGCTTGCAAGTATTAGAAGAGAGGGAGCATTTTTTTTGGGTGATAAATTTGCATGAATTCAGCCTTATTTATATAAATTTTAGTATGCCAAATGTATGCCAAATGCCCACAAATATATTTGGAATATAGCTATTATAGGAATATTTTGGTCATTTCTAGCAATAAAATTATAATACTCATTATTAACTTTCACAACGGCTAGAAAATGTGGGAATTTTGGTAAAAAAAAAAACTCCAAAAGTCACTAATATGGAGGGGGGGGAGGGAGGATTTACAAAAATATTTTCCTAACGCTTATATAAGGGTTAATAGGGGATAAAACTTAAAACAACATAAAAAAATATTTTAACCACTGGTGGGCCTAGGGGTAGGACGGGTCAACCTGGACCTGAGACTGGGCTTGACAGGGTCATCGTCTTGGTCGGCCCGGGTCGACAAATTTTTGCGAGTATGCCCGACTCAGACCTGTCCGGGCCTGGACAATAAACCCATCCTGAAATCAAAAGAAGAATGGGTGGGGCCGTCAACTGAGCCGGCCCCCGTCCAGATTTGAACGAGTCGAGCCTGGACTCGATTTCGGGCCACTTTTATAGCTGCTTCTAAAAAGAAAATAAGCAAAAGTTATTATAAGTAATCATAACCCCTCAAGAAAAAAACATCCTTCCTAACATCGTTTTCTATTTATTTTTATTTTTTCCTGAACTGTTTTATTTCAACTTGATACCCTGATTTTTTTTGGGACAATAATACCCATGTTCAAAATCTACCCCCCAAACCACACACCCCCCTCCAGCACCCCCCCTCCGGCCACCCCCAGCTCCCTCCCCCCCCCCCCTCCGCCTCGTCCGCACCCCCTGCTCCCCCCCGCCCCCGTTCCCCCCTCCTGCCGCCTGCACCCCCACCCCATCCTCCACCCGTGCCCCCCTCCTCGCGCACCGCCGGAGGGGGGGGGGGGAGGGGGCATCGACTGCCGGAGAGGGAGGGAGGAGCATCGCCGGAGAGGGAGGGGGGAGGGACATCGTCGGAGAGGGAGGGGGGGTGCATGGGGAGAGAGAGAGAGGGAAAGCTAAGTGTAGTTTCGGAATTTTTTCTGTTTTAGGTAATAAATTGAAAAACTAAAGTAGTTGGGGGTATCGAGTTGTTGAGTAAAAAAAGTTTAGGGTATTAAGTTAAAAAATTGAAATAGTTGAGGATATCAAAGTACAATTAAGCCTTTATTTTTTAATTTATAAAACTTTGATATTTTAGATGGAATTTATCTAAATTTGGATGCTCTGAATGAAAATTTTCTTTACAAGAAACTTTGGACCTGAAATTTGGAGAATTAAATACAATAATGCTAAGTCTACTACCAAATGGTTACAACCCACTTACAACCACTCACCCATTTGCTGATATGTGGGCCATGATGTCAGTCATGGATGAATGTTGTAAGTGGGTTGTAAGCATTTGATTGTAACTGTAGCATTACCCAATTAAATATGCCACCGTACAACCCACATGTCGGAGAAACTAGACAGGACACTTTTCCTAACGCTGTGTTTGGGAACCTAAGGAGGGGGAGGGGGAGGGAGAGAAAAATTTGAGGAAAAGAAAAATGGAGGAGAGTAAAATGAAGTTAAAATTAATTTTTCCTTCACTTGTTTGGATAAACAAAAAGTAGAAAAAGAAAATTTTTAAAAATAATATTTTATTTATTATGGAGAAAGATATAATTACCATTTAGTCTTTGATTTTTTCAAATCATAATTAATAACTACTTTATTGAAGGATAGTTAGGTAATTTATTTCACAATCCTCTCATCTCTCCATTTTCTTCCCACTTTTTGGAAATTTTTTTTTTTGAGTGACTTACATAAATTTTTCTCCCACATTCCTCTCCCTCAATTCCCCTCCTTCTTCCCAACACAACTACTTTTAATTTTTCTTCCATTTTTCTCTCAAAATTTTCCTTTCCCCCTTTTTGCTCTCAACCCAATCAATACCTAACGAAAATGCTTTCCAGTATGGGCCAACTTTATGTAACCGAAAGGCCAGCGAGTCCGACAGCGACCCCTCGCGCTCCGTGCAACCGCATCCGTCCCATCATTCCACGATTCTTTAATGCTTATCAAATAAATAATAAAATTTCACACTAAATACAAGGGCAAATGTGTCATTTGATCTCCTTCCGTTTTTATAACTGTGATTTTATTCCCAATTTCTATTCCTTCTCCATTCCTCGGCAAGGAAATTTCTCGTGACGGATGCAGTTGATATTTGTTCTTGAATTTTGAGGGGGGAAATTTCTCGTGATTTATTCTGGTAAATCACGAGAAATTCTTTTTTTTTTTTTCTGGCGATATTTTACTGATATTTGTTCTTGAATCTGTAGCGATAGTCGATCCTTTCGTTCCCGATTCGATCGCTAGTTTAGGGTTTATATTGGTAATTTACTCACTCGATCGTCAAGATCGGCGGATATGTTCGGATTCGCGCTGTTGTGATTTAGCTTCTTGCAAGAATTAGTAGTAATTGATATTTCTTAAACTTATAATTTTTTCCCCCTTTTTTTCTTCTTCATTAACCAGTCATATTTGATGCATATGTGGTTATATATTTGATGTTAGTAGTGGTAGGTTGGATTATAGTGCTAGTAATGGTGTAGTATATGGGGAGGGTTTGGGTTGGATTTGATTAGTTGCAGCATCTTTTAATGGTCTTTTAGGCTTAATGCACTTGCGTGAACAATTTAAGTTTGATCAATGAATATAAATTAAATGGGAATTATACGGTATTGATATTAACGGAGTTGATGTAATTGATGAAGTTTTCAACAAAAGATTCTACGATAAGTGCCATGAAAAGGTGGTTACGGTGAGGGGACGGGGTCTGGTCAGTGGCGGGACTGTAATAGAGAGGTGAGAAGGAAGAAGATGGTGGTGGATACTGTGGATTAGGGTTTAGGGACTGGGGAGGAGGATGGTGATGGCGGGTCAGGTTTAGGGAGGAGGAAGTGGATGGGCTGTGGGATAGGGTTAACACTTGATGAAGAAAATGGGGGTGGGTAGTTTCACTGTTTGCGAATGAGGGAAAATAGAGGGAGGGAAAATTTTGAGAGGAAAGTGGAGGAACAATTAGAATGTACGATGTTTGGAAAGGGGGCAAAGAAAAAGGAGGGTAATCTGAGGAGAAAATTTTGGTAGGTCCCACCAAAAAGTTTTCCTCCCAAAACCGGATATTTAAGTGCAAAACCCATATATATATATATATATATATATATATATATATATATATATATATATATATGTGTGTGTGTGTGTGTGGGGGGGGGGGGGGGGGGGGTTATATGTTCAAATCCTCGGGCTCATTATGACATTAGATATTCATGTATCGGTTCGACAATTAGGCAACCGTTAACCAAAATAAAACATTGTCAGATTTCTATAGAACGAATCCTATAATAATCGTGACATAGCCCTTGACATGGCTGAATAGATGCTAAGTATACAAATAGCCGACCCCAACAAATTTGGAATAGTGATTCGTTGGTTTTATATGAAGTTTGTTTGAGTACACTCGTTCAATACATCCGGTTTCACCCGTGGGGTTATGCAACTCTATTAGTTCTTTAGTGAAGTTATCTTTGGATTTGTCTTAGTAGCATCAATGTTCTAAAATGCGTTAAATAGTGGTGGCTAGGCGCTATGTGGCTACCCACTGCCAAATGTTTTAGTATATTGACCTTTCTAGGCGGTATGCGGCATTATTCGGAGAAAACCGCATTGTGCGGGGAAAAACAATATTTGGTGAGAGGAAAATGAAATGAGGAAAAAGGTCTGGACGACTATTTTTTACATTTCGCAGCCACTGAAATGGTCCATCGTTAAGTAGTCGCTACATAAATTCTTGCCTCAGCGACGGAAATGTGGACATGTGTTTCATATACACACATCCGTCGCCGTCACCTGTTGGTCGCAAGTCCGTCGCTATCGCAGCGATTGTTTTTATTCCGTCGCTTTAGTCGGTCGCTATTTGGAGATTTTTTGTAGTGTCTGGAGGTTTGATCAACGTATCTCAGGGAAGTCTCTGGTTGCATGAATCTGTACGTGACACATATCTTGCAACAACTTGGATTCAGAAAATCAATTGTAAAAGCTAATGTACCGTTCTGGAGGTTTGATCAACATGTATCGGTAAAGTCTGGTTGCATGGAGGTTTGATCAACATGTATCGGTAAAGTCTGGTTACATGGTATTTCTACTGACCATTACCCAGGAATGTGCAAATGAACCACAATTAGTGTTCTAAATGGAGCCCGCCTAGGCGGCCCCTAGGCGGTCCCTCTCCGCACTGCTTTTAGGTAGGCGGTGGAGTAGGCGGACAACGGAGGTTGGCGGCATAGGCGTAGGTGAGGAGGCGTAGGCGGACGCCTAGACGGAGCAATACTTAACAATATGTTTTGGCCAAAAAGTTTTTTTTAGCATTATCGGCCTATGGTTCACTTTTACAAAACTAAAACTTTATAATTTTTTGTTCTACGACTTAGTTATGCATGGAACACCCTTAAAATATGCATATTATGAAAAAAAAAAACAGTGGTAAAATAGTAAAAAATATTCAAAATGTATCGACCGCCTAGGCGGTAGGTGGACTCTCTCCGCCGCGCATCCGCGTACCGCCGTTTAGAACCTTGACCATAACTACTTCTAAAGGATGATCAAATGGACCCGAACTACTTAGGAATTTTCAAATGAACCTCAACTACTTCCAGTCGAAAGACTTGTTAAAGATCCATACAATATGTAGTTCCTTGAATTCCACCTTCTCTACACAATCCTCATATAGAAGGCGAAACCTAGCTGCTAGTGCTTATTGTACTGTATATACTACTTTGGATGCTCATGAGATCATGTTTTTGATGCTAATTGATGACTTGAAAAATCTAAGCTAAACCATGAAGTATGATGGTTGAAGTTGTGGGCCAATCACTTCAAAATCTAGTACTATATGGTGAGATACTGAATCTGTGAGGTAGATGTTGATTACATTAGCATAGAATAGCTTAGAAGGTGCTCAATTGTTTTTATGTTGTTTCTGGATACTGTAAATGGCTAAATGCTATCAATATTGATTTCACATGAAAAACCACACTTCAGTTTTTTTGGCCTGTGAGCTGGATTGTCAAGTTGTAATGTTCGTCTAAGATATGCATTCATACTGAAAAGGAAATAACTTCAACTAAATTAAGAGTTCAACAGTGTGTGTCTATGCAGATCAACCTAGATTGATATTATGCTCACTTAGAATCTAGTCTAAAGTATGTTTTTTTCCCCCCTCTCAAATGCATAGAAACAGGCAAATTATTTGTATTGCAATTGTCACTCGTGGCTCTTACGGTAAAAGCAGACCTCACATTGTTACTAGTTCCTTCAATTTCTGAGCTTGTGCCTGAATTTATTTGTCATGCACTGGAATTCTTCTGATCTCTTTGAATTGATAGGATTCTGTTATTTTGCCATCTTAATACTTGTATGTTAGTATATAGGCGTCATGCTATTGAATTTTTATGGCATTGTCAGAATGATATCCATGGAGTACGAAGACGGAAACAAAAAGCAGGAACAATGCTCCATGATGAAGGGTGCAATATTCATGTCCAATCGCAAGACAAAGCAGGAATGTATTAAAAGAAAACTGTTTGGCCTCCCTTCGACAAGGACATGGTTTATCATGAAGATTAAAGCTGGGATGTTGTTGTTTTTGTTTGAGAATGAGGAGAGGAAGCTCTATGGGGTGTTTGAAGCTACTTCTGATGGGGCACTGAATATTGTGCCCAATGCATTTATCTCGTCAGGGAATTCCTTCCCTGCTCAGGTATACTTTTCTTGAAAAGAACAGGATGCCATGAGCATTTACCCCGTATGTCCATTGCCAAGGACTTCTTTTGATGGTGGATCAAATGCAAGCTTATTATAAAAATATATTGATATTAGTATAGTCTCAAAAAAAGTGGTATAAAATCCTAGCAATGGCAATTTTGACGTAAAAGTGTAACTTCCAATTTTAATTGTTTTTTCCGGTGATGTGCCTTTGCATTAGGTTCTTTTCAGAAGGATCTGGATGTGCCAGCCATTGTTTGAACATGAGTTTCGTGATGCTATTAAAGAGAACTACTACACACACAACAAGTTTAATTTTGGGTTGTCTTATGAGCAGGTTTGCCTCCTCTCCTTCCAATTAAAGCTATGCTGCACATATGTCACGACTATTGATGGTAACTAGCAACTTAAAACTAATTGCTGCAGTGATGCTTCTTTTCTGAATATAGGTTTTCAAACTTGTTCATTTATTCTCTTCAAGGAGGATTGGAGTAGATCTGCACCTGAGGCGAGGGATACCTAATGACTTGATTACAGAGTTTGAGATGTCTGGCAGGGTTAAGGGTCGGGTAACTGTAGAAGGCAGATATTTGGAATCTAATGCCAAAGAAGATAATACAGATGTTGTAGATTTGGAAAGGTACACTGATTTATCTAGAGAGAATACAAATTACCCATATTTTGAGAAACACTTTACAACTAGTCAAGCTTCTTTAGCTAGCACTGAATGTGAATCATACAAAATGTCTCCCCTTGCTATCAAACCACGACCACCCATTTCTATGCATCCAACCTTTCCAGACTGTCCATCAAATAGAGGAAACTTCTCTTGTCCTTCTCATGGCCGTGTTGACCATCAGTATTTTCCATGTTCCGACGATAAAATTCCCTCTGTTAAATTTGGAGTCATAGATGACCCTTCTTTGTCTCGAGAACCCAATACTTGGATCACCTCTCCTATGGAGAACATAATTCCTCATAGTAGAAGTCAAATCCGCCCATGGCAGACAGGTCCCAGTTATTCCTCTAATTACCGCTCCTCATCTTTCCAAATTTCTAAGATACCCAATGTTAGCTTACCTACTGTAGGTTTCAGAGACCATCCTAACCTCCAGGATTGTAAGGAATTAATCTACCCTGAACAATATGATCCTAAAAACAGTAGAATACCTTTCTCAATGCAAGCAGATAGCACGGCAAAGGGCATGAATTCTCTGGTATCAATGTGCTATCCAAAAAGTGCTGATGTTCTTCCTAGCGCGCAGCCACTCTTTGATCTAAGAGAACAACAATTTCAGGGATTAGGGTCTTGTGACTATATACCTTTGTCAGATGACAATGATAAGAATATGCAACTCTGCGACTTGGATCGTCCATATTGCAGTTATTATTCAGAATCTGAGGGAGGAGACGAGGGCACTGACGAGCTTCCACCTTATACACAGAAGGTTTTTGATAAATACTACCCAACTGATACAGACTCAAGGTTCCATTCGGATGCTGACCACAGTCGATCTAGTGTGTTCTCTCGCTTGTCCAAGTCTTCAGAAGCCCCACCGAAGCATTCACCTCGGCATCGTGATCCAAGAGTTTCATTGAATCAACATAGGAACATGTCTTGGAGAAGAGAGGATATATTAAAAGCAAATTGCCACTCAACCATATGCGATAACCATCAAGAACAAGCTGGAAGCATAGTCATGAAGGATCCAAGCGAGGTAGCTAATGTAAGTGATCAATTGGAATTGAGCAGAGATGCAGTTTTTGGGGAGATGAGTGAAGTTCCATTTATGAATTTTAAGCGTAGAAGTGAAATCCAGAGAAGAAAGCGTGAAACTGTAACTGGTCTTTATGTTGTGTCTGGAAATGAGGAGTCATTGGGGAAAAATAAGAGAAGGAAATTGGTGAGGCCTTCCTTAAATGAAGAGTGTGAGAACTTGATTGGAACATCTAGAGAACATACTGAACTTGGGGAAAGGAACATAGAGGGTGACATAAAAAATAAAAACATCACATCTCCTGAACCTAGCCTGCGTCCTAAAACAGAAAGCGTTGAACCTGCAGAAGAGAGCACAGGAGAGGATGTCGCTGAAAAGGGTGAAAACCAAAATAATACTTCTCCCATACCAGCTGCATATGCTGAAACAGAAAATGTTACGGACTCCTCAATGAATTATGATAAAGAAATTTCTAAAATTGTGAGTGTTGATCCTGCAGAAAAGGGTGAAAACCAAAATATTTCAGTGATTTCACCTCCCATACCTAGTGCATCTCCTGAAACAGAAAATGATATCAACTCGATGAATCATGTTAAAGAAATTTCTAAAACAGTAAGTGTTGAATCTGCGGAAAAGATTGCCAGAGGTGGTGTCACTGGAGAGGATAAAAGTGAAAATAATCCATCACCGGAACCTTGTCCATCTGCTGGAACAGGAAATGTTGCAGACTCGTCAAAGAATCATGTGAAAGAAATTTGTAACAAAAATTTACGTTGGTTTTTGGAGAGACGAATGTGACAAATAAATCCTTCCTCTGCAGTTTGCGCAAGATAGGAGGCTATGCCATGTAACCGCTGACTATCTACTGTCATGATATTCTTCCACTGTGGAGACTCGGTTCAATTGCTGGTTCAGTATCCAACAAAGTCGTTCGTACCAACATTTTTCCATGTAAAACTTTTTTGAGGGCCCATCATTTGAAAGGAATCCAGATGAGCACTGGACCATGTATTTGCCCTGTTTCTGTAATCGCCATCCAGATTTTAACCAAGTAGGAGGTTCAGTATCTTTGCTTCATCTGTGAAGTTTTTGCTGTAACCTGCAACTCAAAACATCACTTGCGTTATAAAATCTGCTGATGTCTCGATCTTGCTTCGTGCTATCTATGTCTTGCAGCTATTTTTAGTTTTTTCATGTGTTTGTCTGGACTATGTTAGTAACTATTGGTAGGTCATGCGGCCTGTGTTTTTTTCCTTCTTCGTTGCTGTAGGCCAAGTGATGCAAGAAACCCTCAGCATCTTTCATATTGTTACAACTCAGGACATTCAAGTCACTTCAGCTTTGCCTTCAATTGTTTCTTTCCAGTTTGCATTTAGTCCTTGTTAGTGGTACCGGTTGTGCTTGCATAGGAAAGGTTTATGAATGATACAGGTCCTGATGGGCTTGTGTATATTTTGTGCAAAGTTCTTGCATGTCTAAAGGTGACGCTTACAATTCTATATGAATGACGAGTTTGGGTGGGTTCAGATATTGTGTTGCATACATTGTTATAAACTAACATCAATAGAATGATGAGCTTGGTTCGGATATTGTGTTGCATACATTGTTAAAAACTAGCATGGATGAGCTGTCTACTTCGTATATACTTCCTGAAGTCCAAAGCTTTGGGAAGTCTCTAGTGGTTACAGTTTGTGTTGTGATTGCCATACTTCCTTCCTTTGGCTTTCTTGTATTATGGCGAGCTGTCTACTTCATACTTCCTGGAGTCCAAATCTTTGGGAAGCCTGTAGTAGGCTGTATCAAAAACAGCCTCTGTAGGACAGGTGGGCCCTCCTATATATATTTGTTTACAAGATTTACAAAGAAAGAGGAGGGGCCCACCTGTCATACAGAGGCTGTGTCAAAACTTTGATACAGCCTACTGTATCAAAGTTTTCTCTCTGTAGTAGTGGTTATAGAACTACTCGTCCTTTGGAGAGTCTTACTTGATTATAGCGAAGTAGGTTAGTCGATCTATAGATTATATGATTCTTGCATCACACTTTTTTTTAGTCAACAACTACGGCATCCTCGAGAATTAGGTGTTTTTTTAAACAAAATTTTGAAGTTTGACTATTTGATTCATTTTCTTTCGATCCATCGAATGGTATCTTTCAAATAGTTACATCCTTCTTTACTACTTTAATTCATACATGTTGAATCAAGTTTTCCTTTAGACTAGTCCTAGCAATTCTCGTCGTATTTCAATAATATATATAAAGATAGAGGGGCCTATCGAGTATAATTTGGAAAGAGAGCAAGGACCATCACCCCCTATTATTTGCAATTGAGGGCTTTGTGGCTCGTAGAACCCAAATGCAATGAAGGTGGGAAAGTTTTCAAGTCTAAAAAGATTTCCAATTGTCCTTTCAAACTATTTCTTCTTACGTGTTAGCTGACGTGATATGTTGATTTGACATCTGACATGACAAATTTTAAAATTAAAACTAAAATTAACATTAAAATTTAGATTAAGGTTAATATTAACGTCAACCTTAACTTAACATTAATATTAGTATTAAAAAAATTGGAAAATTAATGGGTTAAAATTTGTCATGTTATACGACACATAATATTATTAACATGTTACGTCAGCTGCCACATAAGGAGGGATAATTTGGAAGTACGAATAGCATTACTTTTTTTTTAATCTTTAATTGTCGTAGAATGCTACAAAGAGATGCATAAAGTGTTATATTCTAAAAAAAACATTTCAATTTTTTAACCGAATATTTTATAGATGAAATTGATGGAAATAAATTTAGCTGAGAAACATTTGCTAATAAATATTCCAAAAGTAAATTCCAAGAAGATAAAACTAGTTATAGAACTGATACAAATGATTTTATGCTTGTAGAAGTAGAAGACTTTTTTTTAATATTTTGAAATGGAATTAAATGATAGAATCAGTAAGACACAAACAATAATATATCACAAATAAAATATTAAAATAATTTTGACAAGCGTCAAGACATGTTTTCTGAAATTTGGTTTGAAAACAATTTTCTGAAAGTAAGTTATAAAGTTATTTTCTGAGTATAGAGATTCTCACATTGCATTTGGTTACTTTTATCTGAAAAATAGTTTTAGAAAACAAAAGTAAAAAATTCTGTTTGGTAAAATATTTTTAGAACACAATCATAGTACGCATTTAGGACAACAGAAACTCTTGTGTCTGACACATGGACACACTTTCTGACACCACTCTGGACCCGCTCCCGCTACACCTCTTCACCTCCGACTCCTGTGCTGCCTCCTTCCCGAACCGGCACCGTCCACCCGCAGGTCCCCGTACATGGTCACGAACATCACGTGCGACCGGTCCGTCTTCACCCTCCCCTCCGTCACGTCCCAGTCCCAAAATAAGCGGGACCATACCACGTGGCAATGGTTAACTACGTATTTAACCAGACTCTAGTCCGACTCGAATACATATAAGCTGTTTAAAATGGTGTAACTATCACTATAACTCTCTATATCTCAATTCATATAACAAAAACATAAGGAAAAGAAAAATATGAATACTAGTTTGCAGCCCAATAGTCATATTTGTCCGAGTAGACTCGAGGGAAAAAAGAGTCTATAAATACTACGCAATCAGGCAGGTATGAAACATATAAATGAAACATATATACTACTGAAGAGTAAATACCTGAAATGAAATGGGTGCTCAACAACAATCCAACAAAGAGCTCAGTAAACCTATTCAGCCAACATGGAAGGAGACCAGGTCCTCAGTGGGACATAACAAAATACATAATGTACGAGCCGTACTACAATGTAAGAAAAGCAGTAGAGGGTGATCTATCGCTATGTGTAAATGCAATGAAGACAACGTTCGACAGAGATGCTTTCTCTAAGGAGTACATGTGCAGTGGCGCTCATCCGAGGCACCAGCATACAGCAACACCTATCGTGAAAGCTACAGTTAGCCCCTTCGTCTAGTGACTGTCTTCCCAGTCCAATGTACTACACGAGTCGACTCCTCGACGCGCTCAGTCCTAATATGAAGTCCAGTATATAAAATAACAGAGATAGCTATCATGATCTATACCGTCACGCGTCCCGGTCGCACAGATGGTCAGTCGGGTACGGGGGTACACGTCCTAAAACTCAGTAACACCACATCGTGACTAAACATGTGTCGGGTCCTGCATGATACTGGTATATCTACGGTGCAGTTCAAGAGTGGATGGCCTAAGTTGTAAAGAATAACCAACAAATCCAATTGGCTGTACCCAGAGTCTTGCTCGGACGCGCAGATAATTAATAGCAAAATGTAGCATAACAGGTAATAATATCTTCAACTGCAGTAATGTAGTGGCAAGGTATACTTGCCTGTAACCGGAAGATGAGTACGCAAATCGGGTATCGAACCCAAGTCCAGAGTGCCGAAGTACCCTAGAGATAATTGAGGATTTAAATTAATTATTCTGGCTAGCAATCCCTTCAACTAATCAGATATTTAGCTTATCAGAAAAATAATACTATGGTCATAGGCCTTTAGCCATAAAGAATGGCAAAATTATTTATTTGTTGGCAAAAAAGTTATATTAAGGGTTTGCTTGGCAATTGTAGGGGTAGCGGTTATGAGGTGTTTATAGAGTACATGTTATGAGCGGTTATGAGGGGGTCCGATTTTGGATGGTTTTTAAGTAGCGGCTTTTAAACCAATCCAATCCATGCTTGGTAATTCACTAACGAGCGGTTCTGAAAGTTTTTTACACGAATAAATTAAATATGGAAGGGTATCAGTAGTTATAATTATATATATTTTTGTGAGGATATAAATAGAATAAAAAAATAGAGCCGCTCAAAACTCATCGATTTGGGGTGTTTATAAAGCCACCCAAAAATACATTACACCGGTTTTGGAGAGTTTTTGAGCCGACCAAAACCAGTGCCTCAAAAAAATTAACAAGCAGGAGTTTTCATAAACGGTCGGTTCAAAAATATCCTAAAACCGATGAAAATACGGTTACCAAGCAGACCCTAAGTTAGACATCAACAAAAATAGAGAGGGAAAGGAAGCTCACCTAGGTCGGAAGCGGGTGCGGCTCTGGGGATGGAAGGGAATGAGGCGGTTAGTGAGAATTAGGGTTAGGAGAAGTGTTGGTATATATGGGGAGGAGAGGAGGGTCGTTTGGCCGTACACGCATAGCCCTGGCATGCGGGCCTGCAGCGCCACGGGGCAGAAGAGAGCGCAGACGCTCGGCCAATCGGAGGAGATGAACAGTACCTCACTACAGCCGTTGGGTTTGAACTCTACGGGTCGGGTCGGGCGCGGGTTGGTGGGTTTGGGTCGCCCGACCCGGACCCGCAACCAGCCAAGGCCAGCTTCCTTTGAGGAAGGGTGGGCCTTCCTGTGGGTCTTTGGACATAAGGTTTTAGAAAGGAAAAAAAAAAAAGGATTTCAAATTTGAATACAAGGCTAGGGTTAACCCTAAACTATATAACATGAAAATTATATTTGAATATATATATATATATATATATATATATATATATATATATATATATATATATATGGACATAAGGTTTTAGAAAAAAAAAAAAAAAAAAAAGGATTTCAAATTTGAATACAAGGCTAGGGTTAAACCTAAACTATATAACATGAAAATTATATTTGAATGGTTGTATATATATATATATATATATATATATATATATATATATATATATATATATATATATTTTATATATTATACATACATATATACAACCATATATATATATATATATATATATATATATATATATATATGGTTGTATATATGTATGTATAATATATAAAATATATATATATATATATATATATATATATATATATATATATATATATATATATATATATATATATGTACAACCATTGATACATATATATATATATATGTATCAATGGTTGTACATATATATATATATATATATATATATATATATATATATATGTACAACCATTGATACATATATATATATATGTATCAATGGTATATATATATATATGTATCAATGGTTGTACATATATATATATATATATATATATATATATATGTACAACCATTGATACATATATATATATATATGTATCAATGGTTGTACATATATATATATATATATATATATATATATATATATATATTGTTGGTGTTTTATTCTATGAGTTGTGTGTTCACAACACTCTATTGTTAAAAGATAGTCCCACATCGGAAAATCACACCAATATGTATCTCTATATATTACTTATGAAGGAATAGAGAGATGCACATGGGTTGAGGCCCAATGGAGGGTGCCATGTGGGAGGATTTTACATAGAGGTGAGAATAAGAAACCAACTTTTGGCCAAATGAAAATAGATTTAAATCTATTGGAGCTAAGCCCCCTTTTTGTCGTTTTAAACGATTTTTTGTGCTTTTTTTGTCGTTTTTATCGATTATTTTTCGTTTTTAACCCATTTTTTGTTGTTTTAACCGATTTTTTGTTATTTTTTGTCGTTTTTTGCCGCATTTTAATTTTTTTGTCGTTTTTACCGATTTTATGTCGTTTTTGTCGTGTTTTGGTTATTTTTGTCGTTTTTACCCTTTTTTGTTATTTTTTTTCGTTTATACATTTTTTGTCGCTTTTTGGTCATTTTTGTCGTTTTAACCGATTTTTTGTCGTTTTTTATCGTTTTTGTCGTTTTTTGTTATTTTGTCGGTTTTACCGATTTTTTGTCGTTTTTACCATTTTTTTATATTTGTTCATTTTTTTCGTTATTATTATTTTTTATTTTTTTCCCGGGAATATTTATATTGTCACCAAACATGGGAATGTAATTTTCCAGGGAATTTAATTCCTTGGAATTTGATTCCCGGAAATATAGAATTCCCGGCTATATAGTATTCCGTTATACCAAACGTCCCCTTAGTGCAACTTTAGGCACAACTTTAAAATATAACAAACTTGTGCATAAAAATTACAACTTTTTTTAAATATAATTTAACCACCATTTCAACTTTTGATCCAATCCATTAAACAATAGAAATATTCCAATGAACAAATCGAATATTATTCGTTTTCGACTTTGGCTACTTGAATTTGTTTATTCGATTTTGATTATTTCGATTTTGCTAAACTAAGGTGAATTGTAACAGAACAAAGGACTTCCGTAAAAATTAGTCATGTTATATTCCTATTTAATTGTATCATGTTATTTTATTTTAGTCATTCGATATATTTTATGTTCATTATTATTACATTGTTAATTGGACCAAAATAGGTTTATTCTTTGTGAATTGTAACAGAACAAAGGACTTCCGTTAAAATTGAGAAGCAATAGGTACCTACACAAAATTTAAAATCCAATAAAAAAAAGTACAGTTACGTATTTATTACTTCCCCCCTTCTTTTCTTCTTCCAAATCCCAAAAATTAGGGTTGCGATATAACCCCTAATCTCGGCCATGGCGACGCTAATGGAGGAGCTGATCAGGTCGATCGAGCTCTGGCTGAGGGCCTCCAAGAAGGCTGCACCTCTCGTGAACCCTAATCTCGACCCGGTGATTCTCGTCCCGGGGATCGCCGGATCGATACTGAACGCCGTCGACGACGACGGGAAGGAGGAGAGGATCTGGGTCCGGATCCTCCGGGCGGATCACGAGTTCAGGTCGAAGCTCTGGTCGAGATTCGATCCCAAAACTGGTAACTTTCTCGTTTGGGAATTGTTGAATTTTGTTGGCTTATGTTGCACGGGACATCGACACGGAAACGTTAGCCACCTAGTGACCTAGGAGCGTCTTTGGTTTGGTGGTTGCAAAATTTTGAATTTTTTGGAGAATGTAAAAAATGTTCGATTTTGAAGGTTTAAAAAAATAAATAAATCTTTTTATGATATTACTAGCGGATGTGTTGTACTCTATCACTTAAAAAAATTAATTTAGAGTTTTAGGCAGTGTTTGGTGAAAAGTTTAAAAATAATCATTTACTGTAAGGGCCGGTCCGGAACATTATGATGCCCAGGTCGAAATACAAAATGATGCCCCTTCTTCAAAAAAAAAAAGAAAAAGAAATAAAATATAAAAAATTTTTTGCATGATACAATAAACTGAAGTGAACCCTTTTAAATTGATGTCTGATTCATGCCAGCTAACCTTAAATTTTGCATCAAGAATATATCCTGGCAAATGGTAATACTACTTTTGTAGTTAAAAAAAAATCTCCGATGCAATATGTTATTTAACATTTCTTGTTTATGTTTTTTCAGTACTAGGATTGAGATATATGGGCTTGTTTGCCTAATTTATCAGCAATAGAGAAACTCAAGAAACATTAAAAAAAACCAAAATCAGGAGGAATAAAAGTTACAAGAGGAACAAAAGCTACAAAACATTTCAGTTTGAAAACCAAATCATTGTGAAATCTTAAGTGCAAAGATTACGAAAAGATATTCAACACTAGGAACAACATATAATTTTAAGTGTGAAATCTTAAGTGCAAAGATAAACGAAAAGACTCATCGCCATCGGCTCATCGGTATTCAACACCAACGTGGGATCAATTATAACTTACAACACGTAGTGAGCTAAATATACTACAGAAGCTGACTGATACTTAGTTACTATAAAAATGTACATAAATAGAGATATTACGAAGGATGACCGAAGATCTAATACAAACAATATGTATCCTAATTTTTAAAAGATGCAAAATTTTAAGTCTGTGCAAAGTAGATTATATGTAATTATAACTTGAAACTTTCGAAAAATAAACTACATCAATAGAACTCCTCATTGAAAAGACGGCGGGCAAAGAGATATTGTCCTCAATCATTAACAACAGAAGGAACTCAAAAAACTTAATAAAGCCAAAATCACGAGGAACAAAAGTTAAAAAAATATTTCAATTCTAAAAATGAAAGTCTTGCTAAAATATCAGGTTCACATTGATACCTCTATCTCACTTTTTCGTCTCCTCTTCGGATCAAGGCTCAAGTAGAGGCCAGAGAGAGAGAGAGAGAGAGAGAGGGAGAGAGAGAGTGTCTGCAGTCGTGGCCTTCTTCGCGTAGTCTTACATCGCAGAATCCTTTTTAAGGATTATAGGAGAAGAAATTGAAGAAAATTAGAAATTTTGTGTTTCAATTATAAGCAAAAGAGAGAATGAATAGAGAATTAAAATGAACAATTAAAAAAAAAACTTATTGCTGGTCGTCTGGAATCGGAAGTGACGTGAAGAACTTTTTTTCTCTGAAATGCAAAAGGAAATTTGAAGCAATGGGAAGGCTAGTTTTTTCTTTGAAATTAAAGGGTTAGACGGCTATCCAATTCCCAAGCGCCATGCTCTATTTGTTGAATTGCTATAATAATTTTTTTCGGACCTTGCACTTTGAAGAATAAATCAGAGTAACAATATTTTATTATTTATTACTATTACTAACTTTTAAAAAAATTGGGGCCCCTTGGGATTTGGGGCCCAGGGCGCAAGCCCTGTCTGCCCCTCCTCCGGGCCGCCCCTGTTTACTGTAGAAATTAGTTTTGTTGGCTCTATTTTTTTGGGTGGGAAGTGAAAGGAAAATGGAAACCATTTCATGTAAAAGTGAAGCCCCTTTCCTTTCCCTCTTGTTATAGCAACCAAACACAGCTTAAAGCATAAAGAATGATCCATAGTCGTTGGAATCGTGAAGCTTGCACAATTGTAATTTTTAAGTGATATAGATTGAGAAGTGGCAGCTACCTTACTAATAGTTAGGAATTTCAGTGGTTTGGTTGTGCTTTGGATTTGTGGAAGTATCATCATGCAAACCAGTAAAAGTAAGCACTTGGTTATGAGAAAGACGGCGCAATAAAGTGCATTTCTTCTATTAGGAAGATATTTTAATATGATGAGTTTTGCAGGGGTATGATATCTGTTCATGAAGTGTAAAATTTGTTAGATGGTTGTAAATAACTTTATGTCTTGTTTGGTTGCATTCAGAAACATTGGAAATTTTAGGTTTACCTCAGAAAACTAGATTTTTGAGCTGTTTGGTAATAGGAAAAGATAACAAGGGGACCTTAATACTATGGATTGAATACATTCTTCCAAGAATCTCTTATTCATCGATGTCTCATTGTAACAAGAAAGCTCCATAAGAGAATTGGCATATTTTAATTTTTATAAAGGTTGCCAAAAGGACAAACTTTTGAACCGGTGTGAAATCAACCCTCGAATTTGGTCCAAAATAGTAGACAAGGTTGGTACTTGGAAGAGAGTGCCTTGCTGTAAAAGCTGAAGTCAATTAATAGGTAGGTATACCTACATTTTTTTGTCATGCAGTTTAAGCTCACGAGGAGTATCCCAAGATTCTCTGACTGAATCTAAGCAATGGTATCATGATTGGATCTGATCATAAAATTGTATAGGGTCCGGATCGGGATCTAGATCATAGAATCCACAATCAAAAGCTTTAAAAAATTCAAGATACATGTTGGCACCTAAAAATGCCAATTGTCAGTAAGAGCTTGATATCTCAAAGTTACTAGAACAAGAGTCGAAGTGAGCGAACAACTACGGATGCCGAAAATCATTCAGGAACACATTTTAGGTGCCAACAACATAGAACATCAAATCAAGTATGTTATCATACTATATCACAAAACGTACTAAATTTTTTCAAAATGTTAACCAAACTGCAATTAATATGTCATTCTCCAAAGAGTCACAAGAACAAAATAGAAAAAAAAAAATAATAAATTATACAGTCCATTAATCACTTTCACTTGAACTAGAGAGAGGATCTTCGTTGGGATCATTCATATAAGGAATGCCAGTCCTATCTTGGTTTTCTTTGTCGTATCTCAAAAGATATGATCTTTTCTTCTTCATCAATATTCAATTGGATCGTGTGAGCCACAGGAAGATGGGTCTCCACTACCTTGATGGAAGTCCACCGCAACAAACCGAATAAATTCGGAAAAGTGAGGGAGATTTAAGATTTTCACTTGCAGTTCCTTTGGGAGAGAAGTTTAGATATTGGGAAGAGGTAAAGAAAGTAGGTTTGATATGTTAGGAAGACCCCAGTAAAAGGGTTGTTTTAAATAGAACTTAAAAAACCCATTCGTTCTAGATCAGCTGATCCTGGTTGGATCTTGCGATCCACGATGTGGATCCTTCAATCAAGACCTGATCTGGGTGATCTGTTTGTGCGACCTGGATCGAGATGGGTCTGATCCAACCCGGATTTTGTGATCCATGATCCAGATCACACTTTTTTTTGCCAAAAATATGGATTATGTAACCTAAGTAAAAATTAACTGGAGCCCAAACCTCTGTTGCAGGAAAATTATGGAAGAAGGCACATAGCAATAAGGAGATACTAAATAATATTTGTTTTATCACTTGATCTAGGAGATCGGCATAGTTTTTACATCCTAACATTGAATCACAGAGTGATAGTGGTTCTTGTGAACAATACTACATGTTACTATGAATTATGAGTTGTGTTGAAGAGTACCTCTTTGCTGAGTTGGGTTAACTAATATAAAGATTTAACTGATGTCGTAAGAGGTTCCTTATTTGTGCTAGTAATTTACTTGTTCAAAGTTTGTGTCATAAAATGTAGGTCAGGAGTGGATTGTAACACGCTACTGATCTAATCTCCAGTCCAACTTTAACCGGACTTGATGTTTTATCAGAAATTCACATTTGGATGGTCGTCTAGTTGGTAAGTGCATATGATATTAACCAATAGCCAATAGGTCTCAAGTTCAAACCTCTTTAGCCACATTACTTTTTTTATCCCCCCCACCCACCCCCTCCTCCTTCTCCTCCAGGGTAGGGTCTGCCTCTGACCAGTGCAATCCAATTTTAGGACAATTGGATCAGAAGTTCACACCAACTTCAAATATGGATCAGTTGTGGCCCTTATGGTTATGTAGAAAAGGGCCTGACCTGTTTCCAGTCCAGTATGAGACTCTTTATAAATTGGTAGAAATATGGGTCATAGTAAGGTAGAAATTGTCATCTGATTGAACTCCTTCTCATTTCCAAATATATTTTCTGCCATTTTATTCAGGTGTTGCCCTACCCTCTTTCACACACCTTTGTGCATTTTATGCGTTTGATTTGGCAATGTTGATAAGAACATAGATAGTCATTTACTATGACACGAAGACAACTTAATGTTAATGGAGGCATTATTGTATGGTTTGAAACTATCTTCACTTCATTTATATGGTTTGGATTAAGGTTCACAGTATCGGTATCGGTATCGGAATCGGTATCGGACTTTTCCTACGAGTATTGGTATCGGCAATATCGGTAGTATCGGCGGTTCCGGATCGGAGTATCGGATTTTTTGGTATCGAAAAATAATAATTATTAATAAATTATTTACATTTAAAAACATATATTTTATACATTTAGGCATAATTTAAGTATTTTCAGTGTTATTTCGTATTACTTTTGAAATTAAATAACATTGTAATCACCCTTAGCGATTGGTTTACATATAATAGATTGATTTTCTTCTTTTACATGTTTTTACAATCTTATTATGCTTTAAACCCTTGATGATTTGTCTTTTTCGTTTAATTTTCTTTGCCGAATTGACCGGAAAAGAGACCCTCAATGTTGGTATCGGTAAGTATCGATCGGTATCGGATCGGGACATGCCAAACCGTATCGGTTTAATCGGATCGGTATCGGCCGATACTTTAAACCATGGTTTGGAATTGCATAATTGAAGACAAGCAATCTCTAAAAAGCTTAATGATGCAAGAGTTTCTGTGTTGGGTTTATCTGATCCAAGTCATCCAAGATCCATGGATCAAATATAGATTTATATTCCATTATAGATTTGATTTGGACCATGCCTCATCTGTCTATATTAAATCGCTTGCAGACCTTATTTTATGGAACCATGAATGATAACCTTACATGTTCAAATTATTTATATTTTTATGCCCGTATGCTGATATCCGTAGAAGTTTATACATTCTTTTGACTGAACAACATTTTGATTGCCAACCTTTTATTTGGAATTTCTAAGTGTCACTTCTTATCAAATTAAACTCATGTACATTTTATTGAATGTGATGGAGCAGGTAAAACAGTGTCCATGGATGAGAAATCTAGAATTGTTGTGCCTGAAGACAGATATGGTCTATATGCTATTGATGTGTTGGATCCGGACTTGGTACTAATACTTGTCCTTTCTGTAAATCTGTTATTTTGTTCTTAACAGCACCTTAGCGGTACGAAATGTAGGTTTCATTCATGTTAATAAAATTGCTAAGGCAATTCTTGTTGTATATTCTATGTTGTTTTAAAAAGTTGTCTACACTTATTTGCTAATAGTTTTAGGCCATTCTAGTGACTTAAGGGAATATCTATTTACAAAGATATCTAGAATATCATTTGTATCTCCACCTATATGTCGCAATCACTCCTGGCATTTTCTGATGTGGCTAATTCCTGATTTCCATGTTTTTCTTCGGGCATATGATATCCCACTTATAAGCTTTTGCTAGCAGCAAGGGCTTGCATATCGAGGAACCATATAGTAAAGATTCTTTTCTGTTGTATGTCTTGCATGTTTCCGACCTTTTCCTGATTTTATTCATCACTAGCATTAACAAAATATCCAAGCAGGTTGTGCCTGAGTAAAAGGGAAACTTTGAGTCTGATAGACTGACACAGGTGGCACCGTCGTCCAACTTTGTATTTAATTTTGTTTGTTGACTGATTTTTGAGTTGCCATCAGTTTTTTTGTTAAAATTGGAATCACTGATGAGCTGTTTGTCATATTGGTTACTTCAACCTTTTATGAGAAGTTGGTTTTTCATTTGAGAGATAATTTAGTTGAGTCTTTCTCAGATGTATGTTACTTGTCATTGTGCTACTATGATGTTCCTGCTGTCGTTAGTACATTGATAGATAAAGTCATATTTTTCCTTTTTCTTTATATTTATTCAGTAAACGGAAAGCTTTCTGATTGTTTATTTATTGCATCTTGCAGGTCATAGGACAGGAGAGTGTCTATTATTACCATGACTTGATAGAACAAATGATCAGATGGGGTTACCAAGAGGGTAAAACCCTCTTTGGATTTGGTTATGACTTCCGCCAAAGTAATAGGTATAGTTTATTGAATATTTCCTGACAATGGGTTACCATTTACTGTAGAATCTAACATTTTTCTCCTAATTCTAGTTTCCTTTTATTATTTATGCAATGGTGTGGGAAGTCTTTGACGGCCACCCAAATTTTTGTAGATGTATTTGTAACTTTTGGAAGTCGCTGCTGCAAGATTTAAACATCATGTCACCCTGTTTGATTATGGAATATATATCCTGCTAATGATAGAAGGGTCTTATTTTGGATTGAGTGGTTTGATATTAATTCTATTTCATGTTAAAGTAATAGTTAATTTTACCACCAATGCCCCCAGGTGGTCAGGTATGCTGAGTTTGAACAATGGGAAGGTTCCATAGTGTTGATTAGTCCTCGACTCTCTTCTTTGAGTCGTTGATGTATGACATTCGATGTTGTCAAAATTGTGGATCTGGCGCAATTGCATGATCTGGGTTGGATCAGGCCCAACTGGATCCGGATTGCACGAAAAACTGCAGCAATCAAGGATTTGCTGGATTGGGTCCTGATCGTAGGATCTGGATCGTGGATTGCACGATCCCACCTGGATCGTAAGATCTGGAACAGGCGGGCCAAATTTGGGTAGAGGGTAGTTTCGGTTTTTGTTTTCACAGAATCTTGTATAAGTCTGGGTGGGCCTTCCTAAGATATCAAACCTATATATTTTTGCCTCTTTTCAAGATCTAACTTTAGTTTCTCTCTTCCAAAAACCTACAAGTAGAAATCTGAACTTCTCTTTTCTCCTCTTCCAAAAACTTACAAGTAGAAAAACATAGATCTCTTCCTCCTCACTCATTCGAATTTATTTCCGATTGGTGATATTGATGAAGAAGAAGAGATGATATCTTTTGACGTGGAGGAACAAGAGAGGATAACATTCCTTATATGGATGATACCAACGAAGATACTCTCTCAACCTGAAGTAAGCGTGAATGAAGCTTATAACTAATGTCGTTTTTTTCCTTGCGACTATTTGGAGAATGATGTATTAGTAGATGTTCCGTTAACGTTTTGGCAAGATTTGAGTATATTTTGTGATATAGTGGGCTAACCAACTTGATTTGATGTTTTGTACCTCAGGTCCTCAAATATGCACGATATGGCACAGATATTATTTATCTATATTTATTGATTTTATTTGAATTTTTGTAGGTTTTAATTGCGGATCCTATGATCCGCGATATGGATACCAATTTGATCCGGACCCCTTTATGTTTTACGATCTGGTCCAATCTTGACAACATTTGTGATATTCTTAAGGCCTGGATTATTCAGTTCAAATTGACAAACCGACCCAACCAGTTAGCCTATACGTTTTAAGGAGACTGGTATTAGCCTATTTCACTTTAAACAACTTGGGTTCAGTTTGAATTTCTTTTCATTTAGTCGGGTCCAGACTGTATCCCTTTTGAAAGGATTGCATTCTTCTGGGTCTGGACTAAGTTGGACCAAGTTCATTTCGACGTGGTCGGGTTTGAACCAAATCGACTTGAAATGGGTTTGTTTCGGGGCAGAATCATTTTTTATGTGTTTGTTTTAGGCCAAAGTCAACTTAAACGGGCCAGGTTTGAGTCAAATTCAATTATAATACAATTGCAAAAAGATTTGTCATATTAAGCTGCAAACCACTATAGCAAAGTACTACAATTAGCATCAAATGATTTAATCAGAAAAATACATGAGAAAACTTCATCTAATGTGTGTGCAGTAATAATAATAATTTGACCATGATTGGCATCAACAAACTAATTAAATAACGTTTAAATTAATATCCAACCTGTAATAGATCAATTTCTTTAATTTTTACAGTTTTTGGACTTATTTAAGGAAACACGAATACTGATCCAAAAGCGTTGAAATTACTGTAACCGTTGATATAAATACTCATGGAGAGTATTGATACCGATACCGAGTTTTTGAATCTTGATGAGGACTTGAGGAATGATATATCAAGGTTACAAGTGTTGCAGATAGTTCTTGATGAGGGCTTGAGGAATGATATTCTTGTATATAATATCCAACTAGTAGATTTTAGATTTCTAATAATTTAACATTGTCTACATATCCTTGTAGTAGTTTTTTAGAGGAAAGTGATAAATCACAGTATATGTTAAGCTTGAAATACTGGTTTATGGATGCTTCGATATAGGAAGACCATTGATAAGCAGAAATCTAAGTTGTCATGTGATGACAAATAGTAAGCATATTAATGGTGAACGCGGAAGAGGGTTACATAAATAAAGATTGATAAATGAACAATTCCTAATATTTTATTTTCTTAGAGATGTGGTTAACTTTGCATAACTTGTAAATTATGGCAATGCCCTTCCAAATGGCCTTTGAGATTTTATGGCGATGTCCTTTCTTCTCTGGCTGCCTTGATTACGAATTTGGACTATCACTTCATCAGATTTCAAAAACTTGGTTAATTGTTGCATGAAGCTTACTTGGTAATGAGTTATCCTCAGAAGTCAATCCGATTATATTGGGAAGACTTTGATGGTGAAATGATCGTATGTCAGTAACATCCATTAGAGTGAGCAGGGTACTTATTGACACTGAGTTCCTGAGTACAGAAAGTCTGCGCTGTACCAATCTATATTTCGTTTAGGTTGTTTGAATGTTTTCGAACATGACATGTGCAAGTTGGCAATTTTTTTCCCATATTCGGTCACTTATAGTTTTTACAATTTGCTGTCTAGAAGATTCTTTAGTCTCTCTAGACTCTTGTACTGAAATGCCTAATATACTTTTGCTTTCCATGCTTGTCTCAGGCTTCAAGAAACTCTGGATAGGTTTTTGACCAAGTTAGAGTCTGTATATACTTCATCTGGAGGTAAAAAGATTAATCTTATTACTCATTCTATGGGAGGGCTGCTGGTGAAATGCTTCATGTGTCTGCATTCTGATGTAAGGATGTTCTTCATTAATCTAATGCCTTCTTGAGTTTTATCTTGTTTGCTACAATGTCATCTTGGACTACCTTTGTTGCTGATGATGGGAAGGAATTATTGATTTTACCTTTTGATACATTGACAGATTTTTGAGAAATATGTGAAGAATTGGATTACAATTGCTACACCATTTCAAGGTAAGTGATGTAGATATGTTGAACATCTTTTCTAACTTAGTTTTACCGTAGATGAGTTTTTAGGACTTGGGAGTTCTCTCAAGATTGAAATTTTAGTCCTGTGGATATATGTTATTCATTTATGTAGTAGTTACGGATTTCAGAAAAATATATATCAAAAGCTTCATGTCCCCTGTCTTAATTTTTTTTCTTGCGGTGAGAAACTTCGCAAACCTTCATTTAGACAATAATCCAAAATGATGGAAAACACAGTGCTCTAGGGTAAGGGATATTCAACCTTCTTATGTACCTACATTTGTGTGTGTGTGTGTGTGTGTGTGTGTGTGTGTGTGTGTGTGAAGTTCTTTTGCAAAAGTTATGTTGTTATTCAGCTAGTGTTTTCTTCTGTGTTGTTTTGGACTTCATTCAAGTTGGTCTAGAAATACTAACAAACTTAGACCTTTCTTTTGTAATATCATTCTCTATTGTAGGTGCACCTGGATATATTACAGCAGCTTTGTTAAATGGATGCTCTTTTGTTGACGGCTGGGAACAGAACTTTTTCATCTCCAAATGGAGCATGCAGCAGCTGGTAAAATTTCCTTATCTGACAAATCATTCTTTTTTGCTTCAATTTTATATCCTACTATCATGGAAGAAATAATACTATATCCTTGTAATGCATGAGACATTTTTTTTCTTAAATGGTCACCAAAGTACGTTCCTTTGCATTTAACTGTACTCCGTCAAGAGTGAATAACAGAGAATGCAGTCATTCTATACATAGAATGTCCCCAATTTCGGGTTAAAAGCGGTTGAATTTCTCAACCACAGAAGAGGAAAACAATTGAAAGGTTTTTTTTTCATTTATATTTTTTTAATCTAAATACATTGAAGATTTGCTCGTCATAAAATATACACATTGTTTGAGGAAATTCAAGTTATTTCAGTTTTCTGATGATAAGGTTCAATCACACCTCATATTTTTATTTCTTTCATAATAAGCCCACCAGTTTGAAAGGGTTATGAATATCTATTTCCCTATTCCAAGAAGTTCAGTTATATGCGCAGTAGCGCACTAGTTGTCAGAAGAATTTTCTTTTAAGATATTTTCAATGTTTTTTTTTCTAGGTGTCCTCGAGTTTGTGTAAAAACATTTTTTATTATTTTTATTTTTTGTTTTATACAAAAAAAAAGAAGAAGCATTCTTTGTTTTTGAGCTCTCTCAGAGTCTATAAGGCAACAGATAACAAGATAATCTCAATATTGATATTCTGAATTATGACAATGAAAGTATCAAAATTCTGCCTCGGAATGTCCATGTTTATAATATACGATTTCAATGATGATACAAATATCAACAGAGGTTCTTTTTCCTTTTTCAGCTAATTGAATGCCCATCTATATACGAGTTGATGGCCTCTCCCAACTTTTCTTGGGAAAACATTCCAGTTCTGCAGATATGGAGAGGGAAGCACGGTGATGGTAATAATATTTGTACTTTGCTGGAGTCGTACAGTTTGACTGAGATGTTACCTTTGATGAAGGAAGCTCTTTCTGGCAACACGGTAAGACGATAAAGTATATGTACATTTGATTTATCAAGTATTACATTCTTAGGATAATTTGTAAATTTGTACTAGATAACTATAGTTTCTCTATGGGCTACATATATTTGAGTCAATTCATGGTAGGATAATCTGTACTAGATAACTATAGTTTCTCTATGTGCTACATATATTTGAGTCAATTCATGGTAGATATATGTTTCCCTAGCAATCTTCATATGCAATCTATGCTGTACTGTAGTGATGAAATATTTTCATTCGTAAATACATTTTTTGGTTGCATAGACTACACATATCTGATTGCTACTCCCTGTTTTTCACTTTGCTTTTCAGGTAGAGGTTGATGGGAAGACGATTCATTTACCATTGAACTTAGAGATTTTGAAATGGGCCAATGAAACTCGGGAGATATTATCTCGTGCTAAGCTTCCGGCAAATGTTAAATTCTACAACGTATATGGGACTCATTATGAGACACCACATAGCGTTTGGTATGTTCTCCAACATTTATCTTGATGAGTACAAGCAAGCAAAAAAATGGCATCTAGCCGTTATGCCACCTATACTGTTTGTTCTGCGCTCAATGAATTAGCTAGACTGTTATTAATTGTGTACAACTGTACAGAGTACTTATTTCTTCTTTACTCCAGCTATGGGACCGAACACACACCTATTTCAGATCTAAAACAATTGCTACCAGCCCACCCAAAATACATCTACGTTAATGGTGATGGGACAGTTCCAGTTGAATCAGCTAAGGTTTGTCATTTTTTACTGTGAGAAATTTGGAATGATTAAACATGTATTCGCTGTAACCTTTCAAGAAGTAAACAGGTACTAATTTGCTTTTAAAGTTTGGAAAACAATATTAGCACTGTCATCTGCTTCTTAGCAATCTAGGATCAAGTAGGTGTTGTGCTTCCGTGGGTATATAGAAGTTCATAGATGTGGTTTAGAGTAGATCAAATTTATTTTATTATCAATTTAGTGATTTTGGTACTTTTTAAAATCTGTTTTCTTAGCCTTTTGTCGAAAAGGATGAATGCAGTTACTAGGGTTTAATTTGCAATAGTAATAGAAGTTTGAGTTGGTTTTGTATGCTAGACAAGGAGAGGAGTGCTTTGCTAGCATGGTGTGTAGATGGGAAACATGTAGGTCCAGTACAAGTAGTCAGCACATTATACTTGAGAAACACCATAGGCCTTGTCACCGCTGTACAATGGCGAACAGGAGACGCCATAGCTACTGCAGACATGATTCCTCCTTATTTTGACTTCTTAACTGTTTCCCACTTAAGCTTGAAGTACATAACAATTAAAAGATACTTCTCCTAAACCACTGAACTCTGTGGAACTTAGATACCAAACTGCGTCCTACATCTATCATCCTAAATCTCTGCGGCTTTGAATTGAATCCAGTGTTACATTCTTACAGGCAGACGGGCTCGATGCAGTGGCAAGAGTGGGCGTTGCAGCTGATCATCGAGGAATCGTCTGTGACCGGCATGTCTTCAGGGTACTGAAGCACTGGCTCAATGCCGGAGAGCCTGATCCTTTCTACGACCCTCTGAATGATTATGTTATCCTTCCCACTGCCTTTGAGATCGAGAAGCATTGTGACAAAGGGTTGCAGGTCACTACTCTTAAAGAAGAATGGGAGGTCGTCTCTCCTGATACCGATGCCATGGTGGGCGTTGTATCGGTTACCAGTGTGGGAAAGGAGCAGCCGCTTGCCAGCGCCCAGGCCAGTATCGCCGTTCAGCCAAGGAGTGAAGGAGTGCAGCATGTGGAGGTCAGAGCATCCGGGATTACTATGGGTGCTTAATTGATGGGAGAAGAGGGCTGATGTCTCGAACTCTACTGTACAGTGGATGTCATTGTGGAGTCAGAACCCAGTTTGCTTATCAATGGAACTCGGTGTCTATAAAACTGAAGCATATGCATATACTACTATAGTGTTTAACCATGTCTATAAAACTGAAGCATATGTATATACTATTATAGTGTTTAACCATGTAAAGATATGCAAGACTGGAAACAAAGTTATGTATAGTTGCTGATTTGTGGAGTATTTCTTATGGCAGGAATTATCTGTGGTAATAAAAGTAACTAATTTTTTTTTCTTTTTTTATCCTTGTGTTAATTCTTTTCTTCTTGATTCATGTTTCGTCGAAGGAAATATTTCTCTCTGCTTGGCAAGGATGTATGGATTTTTTTTGTCCATTATTGTAACATATTAAACATGTGGGGCAATTTTGTTGGTTGAATTGAGAAATTATTTCTTTGAATAAAAGGTTTATATGATAAGTTGATTCTGTTAGCGGAACAGTATTTCCAAAAAAATTGATCAATGTTGAAATTCGGTATGCATATATTTCGTCAACTTGTATTTTATATAGCATTAATTTAAGGCTTAATTGCACTTTGATATCCTCAACTATTTCAGTTTTTCAACTTAATACCCTAAATTTTTTTACTCAACAACTCGATACCCTCAACTATTTTAGTTTTTCAACTTAATACCTAAAACAGAAAAAATTTCCAAAATACCTTTGGCTCTTCTCTCCCCCCATGCTTCCTCCCTCCCTCTCCGACGATGCCCCCCCTCCCTCTCCGGCAGTCGATGCCCCTCCTCCTCCGGCGGTGCGCGAGGAGGGGGCACGGGTGGAGGAGGGGGGTAGGGGTGCGGGCGGCCGGAGGGGGTGGGGGGGGAGCCGGGGTGGGTACGGGCGAGGTGGAGGGGGGAGGGAGCTGTGGGTTGCTAGAGTGGGGGAGGGGCGGTGGCCGGAAGGGGGTGGGGGGAGAGGGGAGGGGACGGGTGGCCGGAGGGGGAGTGTGGGTTGGGGGGTAATTTTAAATTTTGAACAGGGACATTATTGTCCAAAAAGATTTCAGGGTATCAAGTTGAAAGAAAAAATAGTTCATGTATTAAGTTGAAAAACTGAAATTGTTGAGGGTATCAAAGTGCAATTAATGTGAAAACTAATTAATGCTTTATTAGGTTGGGTGAAGATTAATAGGGCTTGGCTATAAACCTACTTGTCTTTATAACTTGAAAAAAACCAAGAAAGTCTACACTTTGCTAGCCTTATCAGAGACTAAATATAGGAAATTCATTTTTGTTCACCCACCAAAATTATAAATGCTTCATTTCAGCCCCCCATTCCATCTACACCGTGCCGCTTCTGCAAAGGTACAATGTACAAAGTGCAAAATGCGTCATAAAAGTACCACTTTGTGATCATGCCAGAATCCGAGCTAGCCTGATCAACAACTCCAACTTTCTCCCATAAAATTGATGACAAAACATATATACACTTGTTTTGGAATTTGAACATTGTCCACTAGAAAAACCACACCATACTAACTACTTGAATTAACACATTTCATGTGTACACGACAATAAATAATAGCTCAGATATTAAAATACACAGATTTAGGATTTTACTCAACATGAAATGGCAAAACCGAGTCACCGATGACCAAATTTAAATAAACCCCAACATAATCCACTTCGAAAATAAGAAACAATCCATTTTATATCAGTATGAATTGAGATTCATATATAAAAAATACAACGAGTTTACAATGTAGAAAAAAAGTACCAACTTATTTACATACAATAGTCAATCATATTTACTCAAAAATATCGAAAACACAATGACACGAACATTTATGTGACATATAAATGAATGTGACATATAAAATGAAGCTTGCCCATCCTCAGAAGCACATGTCCAGGACACAACAGCAGCACAGGGCAGCACAACTGCAACACAAGAAAAAAAGAAGCAGCTCAAGTTAGTTTTTTTTTTTTTTTGGGGGGTGCTTTAATGATTGGAAATGCTAAAGAAACATAAAATTGCTTTCCTAAAGCGCGGTGTATGTGAACAAGTACTTTTGAAAGCACCAAGTTTTTTTTTTTTTTTTTTTTTTTTTTTTGAAAGCACCAAGTTTAAATATAAACAAATAAAAACTTTATTTGAATTCATGTGCTAGCAGAGAGGCCAATGGACCGCTGCCACGTAGGCACGGACAAATGACGGACGCGACAAATGGCGGACAAAATATTTTTCCGTTTTGAAACGACCTATATTAGTTATATGCTCAATATTTACCATCCTTCCCAGAAGCCGCCCTCTCGGCTCCTGGTCTCCACAGGTACTTGCTGGGGGTACGTGGCAGCCCCGTCCTTCGTCGGGTATCCCATTGGCGGTGGCGGCGGTGGTGCAACGTACGCGGATATCCTTCTGTCGCAGATGACGAATAAGCTGTATGCCAAAATCAGTCAGTCAATCAATCAAATCGACGATATATAATAATAATAATAATAAAAGTATAATTGATACGGGAGTTGATCGGTACCGGCAGCTGCTGGGGTCTGTTGCTGCTGATTATAGTAACTCATATTTCCTTTTTGTGTGCTTAAAATTGAAGTGAAGGTTAAGCAAGAGAGATGACGATGTTGGTATTGAAGTGTCAATTGTGTAATTTTATAGAAGAGGAATTTGAGGTTGCTTCGTGTGGACGTCGACGCGCTTAATTTTGAGGGCGGCAGCCGCATCCGATCCGAAGCTGCTCGCGAGCGAGCATAATAAAAAGATAGAAACGGGTCAAAACTATCCGTTCCCATGTGTCTATCTGTATCTGTATCTGTATCTGAACGGCAAGGGATGTACTGTGTCACTGGACACGCTTTCCTTTTAATTAAGAATATAATATTCCTGCATGCAATGACAAGGGAGAAATGCGTCCCTCAAGGTTGTAGGTTCAAGTAACGGAAGAAGCATGTATATTCCTTGTTGGAATTAATTAAGTGAGGTGCGGTACGGTGCGGTGCGGTGGAGCTCGGCTATGGGTGTGATGCGGTGCGGTGGAGTCCGGATGTGGGTGCGGTGCAGTGCTGCTGCGGTGCTGAGTCTTCGGACCGGATAGTGGCCTTTGGGCTGAGTCTATCTAGCCTTCAGGCCAGATTTAAAGGCATTCGGACATGTCTTATAATAAGACCTTCTATGACATGTCTTATAATAAGACCTTCTATAATATTTACCTTCTATAATATTTACCTTATATATATATATATATATATATATATATATATATATATATATATATATATATATATATATACTCGGATGGTTTCATATTATGAAAATAACTTATGTTACAAGCAGCATAACTTATGTTACAAGCAGCATTGTAATATAAATCCAACGATCATAACTTATATTAGTTTCTCGAAAGCAACTTTTGGTATAAAATTGTGCAACTGGGGTATCTGATGCTAATCACGATTCTCGTCCGCGGAATCTCATGGGAGCTCCTTCACCCTCGACCGTTGGATCGAACGGACGCGGCCCCCCCATCCGATGGTGCAGGGGATGGGACTATGACGAGGCTCCCCTCGCAAAACTTTTGATCTGCGTCCCCCCCCCCCCTCTCTCTCTCTAATATATATATATATATATATATATATATATATATATATATATATATATATATATATATATATATATTTTGAAAGTTGTGCACAACTCCTCTGCGGTACCTTGTTTCATAGTTAGCTGTTGTAAGTTACTAATAATGTGGACAAAGTACCATCCAAAATGATTGTCTTGTATCTTTTATCGGAAAAAAAGTTGTTTATTAGTATTACAAATGTTGTTGTAATTAAACGTTTTCAAAGTATGATAACTCGTAGAAATAATTATAAAATATAATAATTTATTGTATAGAAATAATATTATTTAATATAATTTAATATAATAATTTAATTATATAAAAGAAATCTGGAAATGCTGTCTCCGAATCCCTAATGACTGTGTCCTAGTGGATTGTATCCGGATATATATATGCCCTGCCAAAAAAAATTCTTGCACATATTGACCTCCTCGTTGTCCACATCCCTCCAATACATCCATGTAGCAGAAAAGCTCAAGATGGGTGGCATTGTGTGGGCCCAAGTAAGCGCACACACATTTTTTTGTTATTTGCATCCACTTTCCCTCTTTGGTAAATCATAAAGGCCAGGAGGGAGGGTTCCTTCTGCCAGGTTCTCTCTCTCTCCTCTCTCTCTCTCTGATCACTTCTTTCCTTTTCTCTCTCTAGAAAGTTGCTTCCATTCCTTCTCTTTCTCTCCCCACTTCCACTGGCAATGGACATGGCTAATGGATAGAGGAGGACGAGGAGGAGGAGGAGGCAAGAATTTTGTGGAAATAGAATAAATTTTGCTAATATTATGATTCTTTTGATCTTACCCACTAGTAAAGATTCAATCTTTCTTCCAAATTTCATTCCTTTTCTGTGTATTATTATCAGTTTTTATTCAGTTGATCATTGAAAGTTATGATCCTTACAGAAATCTGGCTATTTTCTACAATTTTTTTGATGGGTTAATTTGTTTTTGCGTATAAACTAAACCCTTTTCTTATTTTGGGTTTTGATCACTGTTTCGTATGTAAAGTTGGAATCTTTCCGAGCTTAATTCGCTGAAGGTTTTTTTTTTTCTTCCTTAATTTTCATGTTTTGTGTTGCGATTTAGATTTCGGAGTGATTAGTGGGGACTGTTGATTAGTGGGCAGTCTTGAGTCTGACAAGTTCTAGATAAGGTGCCTAAGAAAAGAAGAGAAGATGTCGAGTGACGAAGTGCGAAAAGTGTCTCGGCAAGATATACAACTTGTAAGGAAGTTCCATGTCTGTTTTTTTATACGTGATTATTAAGTTCCTTTATGTGCTTACTAGCATTTCCT
Source organism: Iris pallida (assembly GCA_029216955.1). Classification (NCBI taxonomy): domain Eukaryota; kingdom Viridiplantae; phylum Streptophyta; class Magnoliopsida; order Asparagales; family Iridaceae; genus Iris; species Iris pallida. Next base: position 754,057 of record JANAVB010043020.1, on the reverse strand, counting down.
ATTTAGATTGTTGGTAGTTATAACGGTTCGCGTTCAATCGAAAAAAAAGGATAGTGTAAACTCACTAATTCTCTTTAGACGATATCGCATGGTGCAACTGTAAGGCTTGGAGCTAGCATCCTGTGGTATGGAGGTTCAAGTCACGGGAACAGCCTCCCCATGTATCGGGGGTAAGGTTGCATACATCTTGATCCTTCTGACACCGTGCACTAGCATTGGCCTCGTGGCACCGTGACACTCTTTTTAAAAGTCCAAACATAGGCGATATTGCAGATAGAACATGTAAGCTTGATAAGTAATTAACTTTTTTAAGTATATCGTTCACTTGTTTGATCTTTACAATTGTTTATATTGTCCTGAAATTTATGATGTGAATAATTGGTCAACCTACTTGAACGTGTGCAAATAACACCAATATGTTTTGTTGTTAGGAGAAGTAATATCATCTTAGTTTAAGGAGTGGCTATAACTAGGAATAGCCCTAAATGAATTTGGATTGTGGTTAGGAAAAAGGATATAAAATTTGCATTTTTCTTCTTTAGACAAACTGTGGGAATCAATACTCCTGCATGTCATTAAAGTTAATTAACGTAAGAAGTCCCAATCACAAAAGGAGATTACTCCGATAACACGATGACAGTGATGACGCTAAACAAAGCAGAATGGAAGAAGCGGATTTATGCAGCCAACCACAGAAATTGGAATAAATATTTTTGTGTTGTCATTATTATTTTTTATAATTGGTCAAATCATTGTCATTAAGAAAAATGATAAAACTCCCAAAATTTGAAAGTCTGCTCCAGCCTACTTAACATATGGGTGCAATATTTAGTGTACTTTACCATTTTATTGCTCAGACGAGCAAATGAACGTTACTGGTAGCCTATCAGCCCAATGATTGTTACTTTGCTATAAGGTCCTCAATGTAGGTTTTAGTAGTTTGAAGTTAACTTCTCCTTTTTATGATCTCAACATGGCTTCCTGGATCTTAGCATACAGACTTATTGGCCCCAAAGAGTTGGGTATAATGTAGAAGGAATGGCAAATGTTTCTCGCGCGGAAGGAATGGCAAATGTTCTAACTTTTCTTTGAGAAGAACATCATTACTAAACTCTGAAAATAGCTAGAAAGGGACACACAAAATAAGACAAAAGAGTGTATGTGATGGGAAAGGGGGACTAACTTGGAAATTACCCATGGAGCAGAAGGCTGACAAAATTCACAAGTGCAGTCAAACAATCTAACTTAATCTAACTTCCTACTCTTTCTGTTACAGTTCAACAATAAGTGCAACTTTAAGGTAATAGACTTTTGCCCATTTTTTTTCAACTCAAAGGTTTTTGATCTTGCAAAGGTCCCCGTAAAGTAACCTTTTGGAGGTTTTATAATCATCTGTCATCTATGCTTCATAGGCACAAATGGGCACGGTACAATATTGGCACGACGCACGATGCATGATGCAGGGACAAGGCGTCATTTTGGTGTCCTGATGTATTATGGAGTGTGTGTGTGTTGTACACAACACAAAAAATGCAACATATTTGGAGTGTGCGAGCTTCCTAGTATGTATTGTTTTAATTCTATTGTGCTAGTGAAGCAAGTAATGGCCATTAATGGAATCTATTGGCTTCACTGATGTCTTCCAAAATTGGTCATTTGTCTTGTTTCTACCTTGTTTAGATATACTTCTATTCCATTTGGCTGATATAAAATTTGAAGAATTAATATATTGTGCAATTTATATTTAACGATATCAAGTAACAAACAATTAGATGGATCAAACTAATGAAAACTTTTTTATATGAAAATAATGAGCATGTGATGTTAATAGAACTATAGTCAGATTTATGAAACAATAAAATCTCGTAGTTAAATAAGTCTCCAAGGTTATCCTAATTTTTGTTTTCTTGCATGTATGAGTTAACATCTTACTTTGGCACAAAACAGAAACCTAATTTTTTGTAAGAAATCTTGTAATATATTGAGCGGAGATATTCAATGTTATCCTAATCCTAAACCATTCAAGTACCAAAGATGGAGATTATGACAACGGTGATGAAAAAACAGCAAAACTTTTTTTTTTTCCTTTGTTACTCAAAGAAGCTGCTGGCTGCACAAAAAGGGAAACTTTTGTTCTAGTCCATAGTTGGAAATATGTAGGCAATACAAGTGGCGGCCTCAATTGACTAAATTAAACCCATTTATTATTCTTTTTTTAAGATTAAATTTCAAAAAGTATACCTTTCAAAAACCTAACCTACATTTCTTAGTAATAGACTAGTTTATTTCAAGGGTAGTAATATTCTATATAGAACCATTCAATTCCCAATTATAGAAACATTGGGGCACATTCAATTCTGCGTCCTAGAAGATGCAATTTCATGCAAATATAGGAGTGTGGGAGACACATTCAGTTTCGTGTTCCAGAATCTAAAGGGCACATCCTATTAGGTACTTAAGTATGTAAACAGTGAGTTATATGGCTACAGTTGGTCCATATCCAAGCACATGACATGCTCTTATAGTGTTAATCTTGCAAGATTACTTGTTTTAACTTCAATTCAAACTTTATTTTATTAGTTTCTTTCACATTAGCTTTTGTCCTTGTAACGTTGCAACGTAAATAATTTTTATTGTCAATTTAATAATATCATTGACGAAAATCAAATGCAGTTTGGTTCTCAACTATTTTCTGATTTCTCTTCCATTTCAGCACCAGCTATTTCACAGTAAAAAAAACTGATATTATTATTAATCAGTTAAGACGCTAACAGTGTATCTATTTGAATGTTTACTTGTTAGCATTATAATTCTGAGCCTTAACCTTATAGTGTATCACATGGAGACTGGGATTAATGTGATACCCTTTGTTAATTTTGTGACAAGGGTGAATGTAGTTCTTGATAGCAGAGCCCATAATCTCACTTATTTATCTAGACCCTTTCAGAATAGGGAACCGTGAGTGTCACTCCTTAGTTTCATTTAGCATAAATTACGCTACCAGAAAAAGATAGGTCTAACCTACCTGCAACTTACTTTGGGATTTTATGGCAACACTAGTCTTTCTCATAGCCACCTTGGCTAGGATTTTGACTCAAGGAAGTTGACTTCGATCAAGCTGCCAATTGGCAAGTCTTGGTCATTTCTTTTCCGTATCAATCTTGATATTGAGCATGCTCCCCAAAAGACCCCCTTTAGATGGGGAAAGACTTGTGTTATTGTGCTGATCTGTTCTGATCGGTTGATGATCATGTTCATGATGACTGTTTCACATTGACAAGTTGTCTATACCATTGTTATAGTTAGCACTGTTGAACAGTTGCATATCATACAACAATACCTTCCGTTGCATGAGTAGATTCACATCTTGCTGAAATCTCTTACATGCTGATCTTTATTTCAGGTGCAAAATCTGATCGAGCGTTGTCTTCAGCTGTACATGAACCAGAAAGAAGTAGTGGAAACTCTCTTGTACCAAGCAAAAATAGAACCTGATTTTACTGAACTTGGTATCCTGCATGTCAACTTTTGTGGCACTAATATTTATACTAATTTCTACAACCTTGGTGTTAGGTCTTGCTTATGCACACATGTATCTTCTGTGGTTGCCTACTTTGCCCATAACATAAATTAATTTGTTGGATGTTTATAAAATAAGACCAAAACATGGACAAATTTCATCTTTTTTGTTTCTAAATTTTGTTATAGATTGCGTTTTAGGTCCTCCCTGCTACGAAGATTTCACGTTTTAAAAGGCAGGGAGACCATGTTAACGAAAGTTTGTAGTATTAGTTAATGCATGTGTCTTTGTATAAGGAGAGACATCAGCTTCAATGTTGATACTGAGAATCTTGAACCAGAGTCAATCAGTTGCTTGGACATTTGCAAGTTAGTTTTCTGCATGTAAGTTCTGCTTCCAAGTCAGTTTGTATAGGAACTGCTATCTTGGATGCGTAGAAGTCTACATGTCAGATCTTTTCACTCTGATATGTTAACTTCAAAGATTCGTAGTATCGATATCGGACCCTTCCTATGAGTATCGGGATCAGTGGTATCGATAGTTTCGGATTGGAGTATCGAATTTCTTGGTATCAGAAAGCAAATAATTATTAATAAAATATTAAAAATGTAGGGAAAAATATTGTATACATTTAGGCATAATTTTAAGTATTTTATGTATTATTTCTTAATAGTTTTGCAATTGAGTGAAATAATAATCACCATTTCTGATTGCTTTACGTGTGATAAATAAATTTTTTTTGTTTACATGCTTTTAGAATCTTACTATGCTTTTACACCCTTGCTAATTGGTCTTTTTCATTCAATTTTTTTAACCAAATTGACTGGAAAAGAGATCCCAACGTCGGTATCGGTCAGTATCGGTAGCGGTTGGTATCGGATCGGTACATGCCAAACCGTATCGGTATCCGCCTATCGAATCCTATGGTTAACTTTAGAAGTATTGCACTTGTAATAAATAGTAAAACACAGTAGACTGTCCTACTGTGCAGTAACCATACACATTAGAATTAAAAGTGTTCTCATCAAGAAGTTCAGAACCAGCTTATGTTTTTGCTTGGAAGTAACTTGAAACTATTGGGAAGAAGTACTTGTATTTGATGGAGAATCATGAATATACAAACATAAATATATGAGCACGAGAAAGCTCCACAAAGGATTTGACCAAGCTTTTATGACCGGCTAACCCTCTATGTTGGTCCCAAAATTTGTAGCCAAGTTGGCTATGAGCATGAGTCGTGTCATTAAACCTATGTCATAAAACCTAGATGGTCAGTTCGCAGGTAAGTAGACCTACCTTTTGGATATGCAATGCACTTTAAGTTTATGGAACCAAGTAGCACTCTCTAACTTTCCTAGGCTATAAAGAGTATAGGCAAAGAGGTAACATGGTACAATTTACTATAAGAAATTGCATTGATCTCTATGACTCGTTACGCCAAAAAGTGGAAGGAATGACAATCCCATAATGGAATCATTATAATTAATATATGGCTAATTTAGACTAAAATACCATGAACATTGGCCTTTGTGCACTTACATACTTTGAACTTTGTTTTTGTCCAAATTGTCCCACGAAATTTTCTAACCGTTATCACATTGCTACCTTCCGTCAACGTTCATCTACATACCACCTTCCTTTTTTTTTGACTTTTTATTTACCCTCGTCTTCGACCTCCCACTCACTTTATAACTCAATTAAGTCTAACCCTAGTATCACATACCTTCATTCCCACACCGTTGCCCCCACCTTCCGCCTCCCGCTTCCCCCATTCAAGCATATTGTCTTTATAGAAATGAGAGGAGTGGATTTCATTTTCATGATTTTTTGTTTAGATTTCAAGTTTTTCTTAGCTAATTTGAATAGGTTCTTCTTACTTTATATTCATGAGTTAGAAATGGGTTCTTGTCAAAATTCGAAATTATACTTGTAGATATCTAGAATTTTATTTTTACTTCTTACCCTTCAATTAGTTCTTTTGTTTTAACAAAATGGATTAAATTTGAGTTAAAATTAATCCCTTTTTTGGGTTAACATCGGTGTCAAAAAAGGTCTCTTGTGAGTTGTGTCATTCTGTTAACAGTGTCAAAGGTACTGAAAACATAAGTAAAGTTCGAGGGAGCAATTTGAACTAAAGTTCAGGGTATTTAAGTGATTAAAGGCCAAAGTTCAGGGTATTTTAGTGTAAATTAGCCTTCATAAATTAATATAGTTATTCAATTTTTAGATAAAACTTATGTAGTTAGTGTAGATTCAGCTTGCATTATTTTTTTGCAGTGTTATCTTTTTTACACGAAATTGTTTATAAAATATAATCATACAAATTTGATTTTACATTGTCTGTATAGTTAAAAGTGTTGCGTCAAGTTTGAGTCATCACTCATCAGCCCACTTTTTTTTTTCCTACGAGTCATCAGACTGCTTATTTTCCTATGTTTTGCTTTACTTTTCAGTTTGGCAAAAGCTTGAAGAAGAGAATCGGGAATTTTTCCAGGCATATCATGTCAGGCTGATTCTTAAGAACCAAATAACGATTTTTAATAAGCTCTTGGAGAAACAGGTCGATCTCATGCATAAAATAGGTCCATCTGGAGTTGCCTCTGTACCTGTTTCCAATGGATCGAGTTCTTCCACAAGTATGAATTCTTCCACCTTTTGTATATTTTTATTAAATATTGATCCATCAATTCATTTCGTATCTCTATTTGAACCTTTCTGTTATTATCTAATTTATGACATTCTTATTGCTGTTCCTTTCCTTCCCTTTCCTTTTCTTCACTTTCTTAGCAAACAAACACCAAACTTAAGTTAGATGCTAATATTACTCAAGTCACTTAAGGATCGGTATTTTGGGCAAGTTGGATGATGCCAGATATAGAGTAAATTTAATTTCTTGTTTTGGTTTCTAACAATAGTTTTCAGTGACACAAGTCCTTGTTTCTTGTTTGCTTTCGTGATTAATGTTCTTGTGCTTTATTGTCAAACTGCCCATTGTTTTTTTATTGATTTTCTGAAAAAATAATCTAGGACATTTAAATCCAGATATTTTTAATACAAATTTATTGGGTGTTTTAATTTTGTAAACCCTTGTGGACAACATGGTCCACCACAATTAATCTACTGGACTAAACCAAGATTACATCACTCTTTTCAGCCTTAAAAATTGTTTTATTTAGTAACTGCGAGCATAGAGGCTGTTGCCGGACACGACGCGAGGCTTGTTACTTTCGTCCTAGAGGATGCATGTTCCATTCATGGAAACAGCCTCTCCATATATATGTGTGTGTGTGTGCGCGCGCGTGTGTGTGTTTTATACCTTGCATAAGCGGGAGCCTCGTGGCACTGGGACGCCCTTGTTTTTAGTTAATTGTGAGCATACTGCAAGAAGTGGGTGGGGTTGGGGATAGGGGAGTTGAGCAGGGGGATCGGGTACTGTGTTCTGAGAGTAACTCCTATTAAATTCACACTAGAAGCTTCCCTATGTAATTATAGCTCATGGGAGTCATCTTTTGGCTTCTGTGCTGCATCAATACATGTAACAAAGTAGGGTTTGTGCTGATAGGAACTTTCCTCAGGCTACATCTTAAATGACTAACTGCACATCTTCTTTTTAATGTATTTCCTTATTCTAGCAGTTTCTTGGAATGAATTTTGTGCCAGATATAATTATAAACCGTTCCTGCCATTACATTCACTTAAATGGGGAGGTCACATGAAATTAACAATTCTATATGGAGTAGGTAAAAAAGCTGACTGAATTTATAAATTATTTGGGTCATCAATACGACTGTCTATGTACTACCTACAAATAAATGAAGGATCCACGTCTCTGTCAGGAGATTGATGCCCACACAAAGGAGATCAGTAATTGAGACTACTGAGGTTGTTCGAAGTAGAGATGGGATTTGGCATTGATGCAGCAACATGGAGACTGTTAAGACATAACCCAAAATGTTCCAAATGTAAAATAATTGCTACTGCTGAAATATTTGAGTTGCCACTGAAGACGCAACTATAAGTACATAGGCCTGAACACACCACAAAAGCAGCACATAGGCTTGCTAGACGAATGAATATATGTAGAATCTACATTAAACCTCTAGCAGGGGCATCGAGGAGAAATTGAGCGCCTGAAGGTTTGACATCCTAGGCAATCAAAGCCAGTAATGGTCTAGGGACAAGCAGAAAATGGTTGTGGCTTGCAGGAAAATTAATTCTAAGCACTAGTTATTGAACATTGAGACTCAATAGAGTAGGAAAACATTTCGAAGTGGATAATCACAACAAGAAGTAGCGTGGAGTACGAGATGACTAACTAGAAGATACGCGTCAGACATCTACTCGAAGTCAATTGAAGAGTATAACAAGGTCGAAAAGATGCAATCCTGAAGCTGTAAGTTGTAACTAGTGATAAAAATCCTTTATACAAGGGGAAAGGTACATAATTGAAGTTGGTGAGGCAAAAGTAATCAGTCAGTCTAACATGAATGATTAAAAATCTATCTATGCAAATAATAAGTTAGTCATTCAAATAAATTGTATAGCTGAATGTGAGTTGAAATGTTCAATAGCGAGGAAAGCATTAGCATCTAAAGGAAAATTAATCCAAACTTCTTCACTAAAATGGGTGCTATGGAGCATTACTGTGGATGGCGGCATAAAGAATTGACAAACTTAGAGGAGTTGTAAAAGTATTAGCTATCTCCATAACACATGCCAAATTCCTGGTCGAGGAAGTTTTTTTTTTTTCTTTTCCATATATGCCTGTTAGCCTTCTAGACTTACCTTCAAGCCTCTGTTCAAGAAATTGGAGGCTTGAAGGTAAGTCTAGAAGGCTAACAGGCATATATGGAAAAAAAAAAAAAAAACTTCCTCTATTGGTCACGTGCGTGGAAGGAATGAGCAAGTTCCCAAAGTTCCATCAAAGTGGAAAGCTTTACACTCCGTGGAAGTTGATAAACTTTGCAGTAGTCGTGAAAATTGCATAAGAGAACAAGAAAAGGATCATAGAAATAAACTATATCAATTAAAGTTATTCAAAGCTTAACATATAATACAAAGAGGAATTTTGTTTCAAAGTAGCATTGGCACGCTGTCATAGTGAACAAAAACTGTGACTTTAAGATGACGGAGAGAGAATTGAGACGGACCTTGAAGAGTCTCCATGGAGGACAAAAGAGGATAAATTGCTGAGAAATGAGGATGCAAGAGGCGATAGGAAAAGTTCTAGCCCGAGTTGAGGTGGCTTGGGATAGTTTAGGGAGGGAGGGGGAACCAATCGGAAAGATTGAAAGCCTGAACCTGAAAAGTCAATAAGATGAAATTAAGTGTTGCAAAATTTACTTGTACTTATTTGGTTTCAGAATTCAGGGATTAATGAGGTTCCTTTTCATGCCATGAGTGACTAACCAAGAATCTTGCCGTTGCTGGGTTTCAGCAACATTTATGGCAGCAGCAGCAGCAGCCTTGTTGTTGAAGTCGAGAAAACGGGCTGAAGAACATGACTACATAACCAAAATAACAAGCAAGGTAGCATGTGCATGCGGCTGGCTAGACTGTATAGGTTTGTTGTCAAGGGCTCTATGGGAGCCTGGACATGAATTTAATATGGAAGACAGAAGTGGTACCAGGATAACGTGTAGAAAAGTGCAAACTCAAAATCAGGCAGGAAGACATATCAAAATGCATATACATATATTTCACTCAGTTTAGTAGACCATTTGTTAGCCCACACTGAAGATCAAAAGGACGAAGTATAAAAGTATACAGAGATACCAAAGCATGTGGAAAAAGGCCCATACATTAGTCCGTAGTTCACTGTATGGTTTCCGTTGGGATGGAATTGGTAGTGAAGCATGACTCAACGATGAAAAATCTCAACAAGAGAATTGATAAAGTTACTTTTTTAGGAATAAGCAGTGAGCAAGAGAGGGTGACTCGCCTAAAACCTCAAAGGCCAATTGGCAGGTTGTAGACATACTAATGCACTATGGAACTGCAAGGACTATATGATGTAGTGCAACACAATCATAATATGCTCGACTCAACCAAATAAATGCGACCAAACTAAAATGAACCTAATCAAAGTGATCCAACTGATACTTTTACCAATGTAATTTGAAGCAAGGTTCGCAGTATCGGGATCGGATTCTTCCTATGAGTATCGGGATCGGCAGTATCGACACTATCGACAGTTTCGGGTCGGAGTATCGGATTTTTTGATATTGGAAAACAAATAGTTACTAATAAAATTATTGTAAATTTACAAAAAAAAATATTTAGACATAATTTTTAGTATTTTTTTTTTTTTTGAAAACAGTATTTTCTGTGTTGTTTTTAATAGTTATTAAATTGAATGAAATAAAAGTAACCCTTGTTGATTGATTTACGTGCGATAAATAAGTTTTCGTCATTTACATGCTTTTACAACCTTACTATGTTTTTACACCGTTGTTTATTGGTCTTTCTCGTTCAATGTTCTCTGCCGAATTGATTGAGCACCCTAATGTCGGTATCGGTCAGTATCAGTATCGGGACATGCCAAACCGTATCGATATCGACCGATAGTGCAAACAATGGTTGAAAGGTGGATCCCCATCATCTACCCTCTTGGTGATGTGGTTAACTTACGCTCATGTAACCAAAGAGCAATCTTCCATGTTCACTGGAGAAGTTTTCAAGGAAAGTGTTCGGATCAAAAGATAAGATGGTAATATTTGCTATAGCAAATAGAATCACCTATGTGACATGAGAATCTAAAGAACCAAAGGGATTCATGTTCCATATTGCTTTATTAATGTGATTTATAGTTCACAATGGGAGTCTTATCTTGCATACACTATGGCAACAAAGAATTTTACAGCTGATGCTGGAGAGCCTGTCATTTGGGAATCATAGTTGGAAATTCAACTTGATTCTAGTATTTGCTTTATGACAGAACATTGACTGATCCAAGATGATACTGGTAAAGTTTCGAATAATGGCAGAACATAGATTTGCATCTGTTGATACATATTTATATAAATCACAATGCTGACTTACTGACTTAATGTGTACTGTTTGATCATTTAGTTTTCTTCTAACTTACTGGTTTTTAGTATATGTACTTATTCTTTTTATTAACTTTTAAAGGCTATTTGATTAACTTCGGTATGTTATGTATTTCTGTTTAATTATAATGCAATGGAGATAAAAATATAAATGAGAACTTACCATGTTGCATGGCACAGACTATAGCACATGTTTGTGGTTGTGTTTCATTGAAACATGTTGCAAATTCCATAAGTCTGTCAGTGAACTTCAAGGACCCTGATAAATGTGTTGCTAGTGACATAACTCAACGATCTTACTTGATACTTTGAGCATATAGCTGTCTTCAGCTCTCGGTTTATTATAGAGCTACAGTAGTTCTGGCATATGATTCTTTATTTATACATGTACAAAATATGTGGCATGTTAGGATGTCCTGCCAGAATTTATAATGAAAAGTTTTAGTGAACTGACTTCTCAGAGGGGTCATTTGTAGTTATTAGAGCTTGTGTTTCTTTGAACAATTCCTTGTTGGCCCTTTGTCCAACAATTGCAACTGAGTTCTTACTGTTGTTTTATTTCTGACTAATAGAGTATACTCTCATCCTGTTACAACTGGTTGCAGTGCATCAGAATCAAACATGCTATATATCTGAACAGCCATCTAGTTCATCAATGCCAAACAGCTTGCTTTGCAATGGAGGATCGTCTAGTGCTATCATGAATGGCGGGCCGTCAGGAAATCAAATCATCCACCTTGGTAATGGTTCCTCTATTCTTTCTGGGGGATTGGATGTTTCACCAAGCCCTTTGTCAAACCCTATCTCCCACGTTGAAAGGTCTGATGGGATGAGCTCCCACATTGGAAGGCCTAATGGGATGAATGGGACAGCAATCAAGTCCGAACCAAGCTATCCAAATACTTCTGGGTTTGCATTCTGTACTGATGGCAGTTATGTGGAAACTCATACACCAATTGGAGATGCTCCTGGTGCATCTTTTGGCAGCTGTGATTTGACTGGGCAACCAATGAATGATCCTCTCCTGGACATGGATACGTCGTCATTTGGATTTTTGAGTCAGATACCTCGAAGTTTCAGCTTTTCGGATTTAACAGATGACTTCACTCAAAGTGCTGGTTTGTCCCTTCTCTGCTCATCAAAGATGCAATCTTTAGTTGTTTATATTCCCTCAGCTTATCTTTTGAAGATTATATACATAATTTCTTTCTTCCTTTGTTCAGATATTTTACAGAATTATGGTAGGTCTCCATTTCTTGTGCACGAAGCAAATAACTTTTCAGACTCTCCTGGAGGTGACTCTAAAGGTTCAAGACCTGTTTCTTAATTTGGATTGTGTGAGCACGATTTCTTACATCTTTCATTGCTTTCTGTAGAAGGAGATGACAGGAGACTTGACACTATATCTGAAGGTGTCAGCTATGATGATTTTGGGAGTGACTGATCAGAAAGCTAATTCGAGCGTCTTCATGTAGGCTTCTTTAAAATAATTTGAAACTAGTGTAACTTAATATACTGTTCAAGAGGACCTATTACAATTTATCAGAATATTTAAGCATGCCTGAATCTCCTGATTATCCACAAGAAAGCCAGCTTCAGTGTTTCATTAGTATATTGTTGATGCATCTGCCTAGTTCCTCTGTTACTATTATTGTTTTGCCTTGCAACTGAACTAAACTGGATTTAAGCGTCAACCTTGTAATATTCATAATATTAATTTCATAGATTCTCTCTTGTTGAGTAACTCATACTTCCTTAGGCCATGGAAGACAACAATAATCTTTTTTTTTTATTGATAACTCTTGGAAAACAATTTTAAAAGATTCAACTTCTAAATTCTTGAATTGGCATGATCTTGAGACCAAATGAAAAATTATCCTAAGTAGGAACTAGGGGCGTCAACGGATACTTAACGACTGATAGGACAATATCCGTATCCGATTTTTTTTTTTTAATATCCAAATCCAATCCGATATCCGAACGGATATCTCTTTTGACACTTTGAATTCGTATTTGTCTCGTTTAACGGATATCGGATAATATCCGATCCGATCAGCTAAATTTTTTTTGAATGTTATCATCCGAATATCCGAAATCAGAAATATTAAAAATTTAGTTATTATCCGAATATCCGAAAACCAAATTCAATTGCTCTATTTTGAGCCCTTTCGTCTTCTGTTGAAAATATCAAAATGCTCAACTGACTTGTTCTAAATATTTCTCTATTTGAGCTCTTTCATCTCCTGTTGAAAATTCCAAAACGCTCAATTTGAGCCGACCATATATATATATATATATATATATATATATATATATATATATATTGCCCTACATATTTGAGCCAATTCAACATCTATTGTAAATTATAATTACTATTGTAAATTATAATTAATATATATTACTATTATATATACATTATATTAAAATATAGAGGTAAAAAAGTAATAAATAAATTGAGTTAGGTAAAATCAGTTGAGAATAAAATTCTTTATCTTCTCTAGTAATTAATATATATTACATATACATTACACTATAATATATATAATATTTCGTATATTCGAATCTGATATCGAAACTTGCAATTTAAAGTCGGATCGGATATTAACGAATTCAAATACCTTAATATCCGAATCCGTATCCGAATAAAAAATTATATCCAAAAAAATATTCGGATATCCGAATCTGATATCCGAGATTTCGAAAAATATCCAAATTTTCCGATACAAAATCGAATCGGGTTCGAATTTTCGACTATCCATTGACAGGCCTAGTAGGAACCAAATTTATTATGTTGAACTAAAGTTGATGAAAAAATGTTTCAATTAGCTTTAGGTAAAGTTGATGAAAAAATGTTTCAATTAGCTTTAGGTAAACCGCCACACTTTTCCTTGGCGGAATGGGGGAACCTTGTGTACACTATATAAGGGACCACCGAATGGGAAGTGGTTTACTATTTACTCCTTCATTTTCCTAGTGTGAGCAAGAAACAAGAATCGATGATAAATATGATATTGGAACGCTAACATTAATTTTTCTGATTTTCTTATGCAAGGTCTTCAGGTTGAGCAGACAAAGGAAAGTAGTTTTTGTACATATCAACTTGGAGCAGATACTGGTTTGAGAATTGGCAGACTATTCAAGCATTATAGCTGCGTGCCGGCCCCCTTGAAGGTGGTGTGCTGCTTGGGTTTTCAACTGTTGCTAATGCTTGAAGTAGGTATTGGTTTCTGATAGATATTGGCTTCCTGAAGAAGGCCACAGTTCTGTAATAATATGCATCGTCTTCTATTGAGGTGCAATCACAACTATAGGTCCAATCCATCTTGTTGCAGCGAGGAACAACACAAGGGGTGAACCATGGTGGTCATTTATTGTTCAGAACCCATGGCTAATTTATTTATTAAGATGTACCAATTGAAACTGTCATTATACCTAGATGTTTGCTCTTGGCTGTTTGAACAAAATTGACAAACTTGATATGCAAGATTGATGTTACCTATCAATTATTCAAAAGTAAATTGTCATGCTGCACTCTTACTTCTGCACAGATCACTAGGAAGATTAATTTCCATACAGATGGGGTTCAGGAAGGGCATGAGATGTTATCAGAGACAACAGCTAGCATAGTTACTGGGATTGATGTGCAGATTTTGGACAATCGGCATGATTCTCGCTTTTCTTGTGTCATGAAGTCTACGGATTTCACCTCAAGTTTACTGTTGTTGATGGCTTTTTGAAAGATCGTGATTTAGATGATACGTAATTATATTCGATATTTAGATGGAATCCTAAAATTCTTCTCTTCTAGTTCAAGAGAAAAGACATTGCAATGCCATTCATACGACAGCAGTCGTAGACAGAGATGATAAAATTCAATCGTCGTGAAAAGAAAAATATCATGCCCAGGCCAACCTAATTTCCAGGGCAAAATTCTGTATCCGAGTCCACAGGCATGTTCCTGGTCTGCAGACGATATACTCTCTATCCCCAAGTTTATAGTTGAGAAGAAACTTCAATTATGTTAATATCATAAGCCTTTTATAGCCTACTAAAAACCCTAAAACAATAAATATAAACTAGGAAAGTAAACAAAATCTAGTTACTCGTTAAGTAACAACTTTTAAAGAAAAAGAAACCTAACATGCAAATAGACCCATTTTTTCCTAGTGAGGTGAAAAAGAAACCTAACATGCTTCTAAAGAAATATATGAGAGCACAAATGGAAGGATGTATATAAACCTACAAAGTTCAAACATCTGCATCTTGTTCCTGATATATATAGAAATCTACAAAGTAAAGAAATATTTGAGAGCACAAACGGAAGGATGTCTCGACATAGAAATCATCAAATCCACAGACAAGAAAGGGCTGAAGATGAACAAACTTAATTCACTAAAGATTAACAGCTTACAAAGAAATTCAATATAATGAAAGCCATAAACATCAATGAAATCCATTAAGTTCTGTATAGATCTCTGTTGACGCCTAATATCGTGTGCACGGGCTATAAAGTCGATTATCCACCATATCAACTGTTCTAGCGATGTACAAAAATTGGAGAAGCTCGTCTTTCTAGTTTAAGCGCTGGAGGCAGCAGTTACATAAGACACCACGACTGAGACATCATCAAGCTTGCCTCCATAGTGCCGATAGCCAGATTGCTGAGCTGCAGTTGAAAATGGTGTTTGCCGCATATTGTCCATAGCTCGCTGGTGGGCAAGCTGAACAATCTTCTGAGCCGCAATTTGCGGCTCCAACTTGGATCTAGTGGCATTCACGACAATAGCTGCTATCTCATTAGTGTACAGGTTATCAAACAACCCATCAGTTCCAACAACGATGACATCGCCAGGTTCAACAGGAATGGTGAATACCTACGCACATTTAGAAAGAGGATCATTAAGCTTCTGATAAGCTTCTTCATGATAATCTACCAATTGGACTAAAAGAGAAATTTATCAGCCAAATATTTTGGTTAAAGGAACAATTGCAAGCCAAACTAACCACAACACTAGACGTGGCTTAAAGCAGAGAGACACCCGCGCAGTTGTTATATATTCTTCCTCTTCTTCTTTCTACCTTTTCATTCTCTTTTTCTTTTGCTCAAGGTTTTTAGTGTTGTCTTAGACTACTAAGATCCTCAGCCTCTCTCATATGCTTCCTCAACTATAGATATCACCAGAGTAAAGGAGAACGCCAAGTTCAATGGGAAGGAAAAGTGCTAGGACACGTGATGGTTGACAGACATCCTTGGGAAAGGGAAAGTGTCAGATGGTATCCTAGAGGGGCAGCCAGTATAAGGGGTACCGTAATTTCATGAAGGGCTAAAGAAAATCATTAGGCACGGCGCGAGAAATATCAACATGGCTTGATGGTCTTACGTGTTAATGAACATTTGAGATCCCGCTTAAACATGAATAAGACCAACAAGGGCTAAAGTGTTTGGCAAGCACAAATGTAAGCATGTGATGAATTAAAATGTGATAACTTCTCCAAACTTTAACATCTTCATAAAAGTAAAAGAATGCATAAACAAAATTTACACCAATCAACTGACCTGGGCAGCACTAGGGAGATCACCATATCCACTACAATCGAGCTGATAAGGCATATTGAATTCATGTTGTTGAACAGGTGACCGAAAGACAGTAGACCCATTTCTAACAACTATAAATCCACTGTCGCCTATATTGGCTGCATGAAGACCCTGCACAAGAGAGAATATAAGTTTACATCATCGCTGAGAGGGTGCCAGAAGATTCGTACTTCATGTAAGTTTGAAGTACCCAAAAGTTTCAAAAGTCGATAACTTCTATTACTTCATGCAAATTCCTAGTATATTTGACTCTACTAATTTGTTCCAAATACTCCATTTATTTGTGAGGTTAAAATAACAGCACGGAAGTACGTCTTAAGCATTATTGAATAAGGACTCCTGAGTGAAAAGAATCTACTAAGAAACCATTTCAAGATTAGATTTCTAGCTCATTCAATCATAAAAACAAGACAAATTGGATTAAATGAGAAAATATTTAAATCGGTGAGAATAATTAGAGAAGGTACAGAACATTAAATAAAGATTTTAGATGGCTTATGCATTGAAATGAAAGTTAAATATATAGAAAGGTGAATCATAGTATAAGTTAAATATGAAGCAAATTCTTTGCTGAATTACAATAATCCTCAAGTTTGATTTATACCGCGAGTAGATGAACAACAACAAAAAAGCCTTTATCCCCCAAATTTATGGGGACAACTATTTGAATCCATTTTCTTCAACTTAACTTTGTTACAGACTTACAGACCACGCACTATGTAACATTATAACCATACCAGCCTAAATCCAAGTTCGTTTAGGCCTACCCCTAGTTCTAGCTTTCTAGGGGCTAATTTGACTAATATTTGATCGCTCCTAACCGGTGCATCTACTTATCTACGTTACACATGTGCAAACCATCTGGGAAGATTGTATCTCTATCTTATCCTCAATTGGCGCTACCTACAACTTCTCAATGAACTCTTATCCTATCTTTCAATGTGTTTATACTCGTCCATTTTAGCATATTCTTATTACAGCTACGCTCATTTTCTGGACATGTTTTTAATTGTCTAACAATCCGATCCATAAAGCATAGGTTGTTCTTATGTCTTATATAATTTTTCTTTCAACACAATCACAAACCACTCCAAAATCGTTAGCCATCATATTTTATCTTATGAAAGACATCCTTCTCAATATCTCCATCATCTCGTATCCATCAATGTACTCCTTGATTTCTATATGACCTTTCTTTGAGTTATATTTCATATATTACGTTGTCGTCCAACTAATTCTAAAATCCTTAGATTTAAGGGTTCATCTCCATAATTCAATTCTAGAGCCTGACACTTCTCTAATCTTATCAACTACTATAATATATAGTTTGCCGATACCGATATCGATACGGCCGATAGCAATATGGCTTGGCATGTCCGGATCCAATACCGACATCGATGGTCTCTTTTTCAGTTGGCAAAAAATATTGAACGAAAAAGACCAGTAAGCAAGGGTGTAAAAGTATAGTAAGGTTGTAAAAGATGAAAATTTATCTATCGCAGGTAAATCAATCAGCAAGGAGGACTACATCATTTAATTCCAAAAATACTAAGAAACAACGCAGAATTTTCAAATTATGCCTAAATATATAAAATATTTTTTAATGTTAATAATTTATTAATAATTATTTTTCGAAACCAAAAAATATGATACTCCAATCCGAAACCGAAGATGCTGTCGATACTGCCGATTCTGACACTTATAAGAAGGGTGTGATACCGATTTCGATACTGATACTGCGAACCTTGGTAGTCGGTATAATATCACCAACAAACAACATATACCATAGAATTTTATCATAAATATCTATTAATTCCATCTATAACTAAGGACTTAATGACGATCCTTGATGTAAGCCATGGGTTATGCGAAATGATGTAGTCTCTCCTCTATGGTCTGCATAGTAGTCGTAACCCCATCATGCATAGCCTTAACAATCTCCATATAGATACTAAAGCCAAAGCCCACTACTTTATCTCCCTAGGTACTGTACAAGAAGCATTTTTCTGAGTCAATCAAACCATATGTAAATGCCTCTTCTTCTCTATAAACTTCTTCATTACTCGTTTTAGTAAGCAATGACTTCCATAGTATAGACCTTCCCAGTATAAATCCAAATTAATTCTCTCAAATTCTTGTTTCTTTTCTTATTGTCAATTTACTCTCCTCGAGAGTTTCATGGTATGGCTTATAGCTTGATTCCACCAATACTTGGTACAACTTTGAATATCTCCCATGGTTGTTATATAGATACTATAATACTACTCTCTAGTCATTGGACATCTCTAGTTCTTAGGATTTGGAATTGGCTAAATAAACCAATTAACCATATCAACCTTTCTCTATTAAACAACCTTTTTCTACTAAAGGTTTTCACCTCAATAGGAAAATAATGATATCCTACATCTTTTCCGGTTTTATTTTTCTTAGAGCTTCCTTCACTTCATAAGACATAATTAAAACTTTCTAGGTTGACCTCGTTAAACAAATTTCAATAACTCTTAATTTCATTTTCACTTAGCAATACCTTTAGGTCTTCATCTTTATACATATAAAAGAGTAACTTAATCTCTTACTTTTGAGATATTGTATCCGCAATTGTACACTTTATCAAATGCGAGAAGAGAATGACTTGAGACTCTACTCAGGTAACAACTATACCATCTTACATGGCCAAAATGATAAAACACTTACAAGGATGGCTAACTGACCATATTGGCATTAGTAGTCAAATTTCAAGACCTGCAACTAGACATTATAACTTTGGAAGTGGACCTAAGGCCAACAACTCAGAGTCAGACTTCCTTGCTTCTTAATTTCGTAATTAGTATTTTACATCACTTTATTAAGTACCTTTGTGGATGCCTGAGAGGAAAGCTTCGGCGCCACCATAAAGTTCACAAAGTATCAGAATTTAATTGGAGGGTGCGGGCAAAATGTGCTATAGCCTACACCAGCGTATGAAGCAGCAGTGTTGCCTGACAAGTGGTCACAAAAGGTTGTTGAAGGGGGACTAAAGGAAGCAGTTGAGAGACCTTACAAAAATTAATCAATGTAAAGGAGGACGTGTGCAGCTGCGCCTGTTTGCTTCTTGCATGACCCTGTCAGTTCGCTTTGGACTAATCCTAGTACCAATTCTTTAGCTATGATCCTATCACTCATAACTAGTGAAATTGTATTAGGTGTACAGTGTACATGTCCAAACCATCTAAAATATTTCTCTTGTATCCTCAATTGAAGTCAAGTTACTTCTCACTAGTGCACTGAATTCCTATCCTACTGTATGCTACTCATGCATCTCAACATTCATATATCAGATACACCACTCTCCATACAGATACACCACTCTCCATATGTTTATTTATTGCCCACTGTTCTGATAAGTATGGTTTTTCTTACAGTCGCCTTTAAATTTCAAGATATTCTAGAATCACATGGTACTCATAGGACATCTCCACCTCAACCTTCCTGCTCTAATTCTATGAAGAACATCTTCAGTTAAATATCATGATGCATACTACTTACTTTCATCCACCTGACCAGGATTTATGTTTACTTAACCAAAAAGCAACTTCTCTCATGGACCTGGCTGACAGGAAAGGATGCAACAAGCGGGTACTCGGGTCTGGACCAGACTCTTCGGTCTGCCTCCATCTTATCTTCTTCTTTCTCCACCCATCCAAGATCATGGTTAAATTAAGAAATATATGTAAATAGACATCTGAGTCTCAGGAAAGTCATTGGTACGAAAGCAAAATCACTCTTAGGTATATCTTAGCCATCCATGAAAAAATGTATAAAAACCTCGTTCTTCTAGCAATGTGAAGTTAGTATTCATATATTTGGTTTTCATCATACTATTCTAGATTCATTAGATAAAACTTGTTCTCCACAATTTTGTCTTAGGTGGTTTGGACTGACATGTGAAATGCAGAACGATAGATGCTTAAGGATGCTTAAGGAGAAGCAATAAGATAGTAGTTAAAGGAGTCAACAGAACTAGAGGCATACCTAAACAAACATGGATTTAAGTTTTAAAGAAGGATGCAGTTTTTCTTAGTGTTATGGAGCACATGGCCCTTAACAGGGCTGAATGGAAGAAAAAGATCCAAAAAGCATACCCCAAAAATTTGGGATAAATGCATTGTTGCTGTATTGAAGCATGTTGGTCTCTTAGGTGGTTCAAAGGTGTTTATCATGCGTCTTATGTGTCTTGGTGCGACTAAAAGATGTGAAGTCTTGTAAAGATAGTGGTTATCCTGAAGGGAGATTATGAGGAGTCTGCCGAGCTTGAAAGAAGTCAACCCGTCCTTGGGTGTCCTCCACAGACACGGATCCTACGTCCACTTAGATGGACCTGAAACAAAACGCAGAGAAAGGGCCCCACAACCTTGGCCCTCCACTTGGGGTTATAAGGTTCAAGTAACTCATCCAACTATGATCCATGACAGTGAGGGACGTTTGAGTAATTTGACACACATCACCATATTGTCCTACAGCCACTAAGGGGCCCTAAATAAGAGAATAGGGGTTCCTGTATCTTCATCTTCACCACCACAGTGTGATATCTAAAACCTACTTATTCCGATTTTTTGCATGCTCTATTTGCTTCATATATGTGTGCCAATTTGATCATTGGAGGGGTCAATCCGGTCAGCCCTTTGTTTCATCATTTTCCGGAGAGAGAAAAAAAGAGTTGTGATCTATACAACATTAGTCCTGCAAATCCCTTACAAATTCTCTTGGTCATGGGAAACACCTTACAAATTCTGGTGGTCATGCCAACCTCAAAGGAACTCTGGTCAAAGAACTCTCTACTCACCCATCACTCCATTCTCTACCCTCAACACTCCAACAGTTCAGTAGGACAATTGCAGAAGCCTCAGGATGACCATGACAGGAACCAAACCTCATGTATGTCAATCATCTCCTCACCAAGTGGGGCCCTGCTTTTCACCATTAGATACTCTACGCTACACATTGGGGCATCCGCCTCCTCAGCATGTACAATTTCCGTAACTAGGACCACTACACTACCAGGAAAACTCTGACTTTGTCCAGAACAACGCCCTCTCGGTCTATGAGTGCAATCCGTTTGTCCTGACCTACTATTGCTTTTTTCACTTCGGTTAATGGGTTTCTATCAGATTTATTTGTCGACAAGAGTATTTTCTTAAGAAAAAAAAGAAAGAGTATTTTGTCAATTCTGACATTTCTATTTGGAATTTGTTGTTTTTAAGGTGAGCAGTGTGGAGGCTTTACGCATGGTGCCAACCACAACAGTACCACGGGTAACACCCTTGGTGTTTCCAGCCACAAATAAATCAGTGGTACAACCCTGCCACATAACCTATAGAGGCCATCCTCATGAGCTATAAGAGTAAACATCGAATGATGTACAACATCACAGATGAGTTTGTAGGACTTGGATGCTACCTTGCATCCAATTTGTGCATCATCTACGGATGGAGGAGCTCGACTCCGTCAGAACTGCGAGAAATAAGGAATTGATACCCTTCAAAGCATTTTATCGAACACCTTATATGAGCACGCACTCACTTCCCAACCTATTCGGATTGAATGCACAGGTAAATATCTCATCGCCACGATAATCGAATCCGCAGGACAGGGGCTAGAGAATGCATCATTTTATCCCATGATTACAGGGCTTTAGTTGTCCCCACAGAGGGCGTCACTGATGTTGTGTAGCTAACAACATTTTTGTTTGGTAAACGACAAACTAACAAGTGAACCGGAGAGGCAAGCAATCGGAAGGTGTGACAATCCCTCTGTTGACACACACATATTTTTATTTTTATTTTTATATATGGATATGGAAATATAGTGTATGCCAAGATAGAATAAGTCGGGTTTACAGATCACTCTAGGTTGTGAATATGGACATACGGAACCCACATATCTTCTTGTCATGGTCTCTTTTTATAGGGCTCTGATACGGCCCTAGGGCAACATGAAAAGGAGGGTCAAATTGCTCAGATGTCCTCCCCAAAGGGATTGTGTAGTAATTGTATCATGGGTCACAATTGGATAGATGGGTTACTTGAACCTGATAACCTCCAGTGGATGAACCAAGGTCAAGGGCCTCTTATTGTGCATTTCGTCTCCGGTCCATTTAATGGACCTAGGATCCATGTCTATTGGGCCTCCTTCTGAGGAAGCCTGAAGATGGGTTGTTGATTGCTCAGAGCACGACGATAAGTACCTCATCAGGAGATAATTCACTCTGCCATAGGTTTAGAAAAGGATGTCATCAAAACATCATTCATTTCAGCACAATATAAATAGCTTGGGAGCAACATAAAGTTAATGCCTACTATAGTCTATATATTTGAACGAAATGATTTTTTTTGTGCCATTATTTGATCACCTTCTACAGTTGTGAAAGGTCAATTTTGTAAATGATAGTTGAAATGACCTCTAGCCTAGTGGATGATACAAATGACCGTCAGCTTAGAACAGCTGAGTTTACAACATATCCAGAACAACTAAAAGGTAGATACGAATTTTTTACAGCTGATAGTGATTAGATGGATTTATAAAAATGAGAAATCATGCAAACTAACATATTAGAGAAAAGTTCACAAACCCGACCTGGTCAGTGAGTGCGATGATGCACGCCGTCGAAGATCCTTTCTCTTTGGTTTTAGAGTGAGCTTTCTCCAACACCGTCGCAGTGTCGATGAACCCCTTCACCTGCTCTCTAATTGCGGCCACCGAATTAGACATAAGCTGTCTAGCATACTCTCCCGCATCGATGCCTTGGTCTGCCCAGCCACCGACACCGTCCGCCACACCGATGGCTTGCTCTTCCGTACATATGAAATGGGCATCCTCCCCGCCAGTTGCCACCTTGTCTGGGTGGGGCAGGTAAAACGACCCGGAGAGCAGCTTCAAGGTTATATCACCTGGAGCCTTCCTGAAACAAGATGGCCGGAGAAATTTATACCACTTGTGAAGTAATCTATCACCAGCATTTATCCAGGTCTGAGCACGGACACTACAAAATGTGGGCCTTGCTGTATCGGAGACGTATTGGACACAACCCCGGACACTCCAGAACACACTAGGACACATAAAAATAGGTGTCGTGTCTGTGTCACAGTAACATAGGTGGCAAATGTTGCGTCAACACCACTAAGGCTCGGTTTGGGATTGCTGCTGCTTTTCAAAAGCCTACAACAATAAGCAGCTCTTGACAGCAAGTGGTAGGCTGCGGTCAGAAGCTGTCCCAAATCTGTACCAACCTTCCAAAGAAGATATTTTGAAAAGCTGTTGTTGTCAACAGACGGACGGACGTAGGAAGCATGGGACATTTCATGAATGTGGGCCGCGGTCGTGTCCGTGTCATGCCGTGTCCTTACTGTTCCATGCTGTGTCAGTTTCGGTAAACACGTACTGCTCCGAAACGGCAACAGAGTCCGCCGCCGCGACCTGACCCTCCTCCAGCGACACGTCGGAGTACGGCTCCTTGCAGAACGTCCTGGAATCCTTGGCGCCCACCTCCACGAGACGACCTAGACCCAAACCCCCGGCGCCGGCGCCGCCGCCGCCGATCGAGAGCGACCGGAAGTGCCTGCAGACGAGACGGGCGCCGAGCCACATTAGCCGGTCCCTCGGGCCCGGCCTGGGGCACGCGCCGGGCGCTCTGCAGCTGGCGGCGAGACCGCAGGCGCCGGCCCGGACGGCGGCCGACGTGACGTTGCTGCAAGCGTACATGGTGTGGCTGTGGAGGGACTTGTGGAAAAGGGAGCGACTGTTGATGCAGCGGAAGCTGATTCTTAGGGAGGAGTGCAGTGTAGATGGCATATAAATCATCCACTTCTGCTGCTGCTGCTGCTGCTGCTGAAAGAATTTTAAGAGGAAAAATAAAATCTATTCAAGAAAATACTTGCCAAGAGAGAGAGGAGAGGGAAACAAAGATAATATCCCGGAGAGTTTTTTTTTTTTTTAGGGTTTTTATTTTGGGGGAAAATAGCAACCATAAGTAAAGAGCACCGTCGGATTTGGGTCGGGTTTATGTAAATATCGGAACTAGACCCACCCTATAAGTTTTTCTGGTAACTTTGGGGTAAAGTGCATTTAAACCCTCCTTAGAGTTGCCTCGTTCGCAAAATAAGACCTTTTAGAAAACTTAAGCAGTTTGCACCTCCCGCAAACCCTGTTTTGCGCAGAATACCCCTTTCCGTCAAATTGACGTTAGAACAGCCGTTAGAGGCCATTTTTTGGATTAAAAAAAAAAGTACACTTCCCAAAATACCCCTAATGCTTACATTTGGCTGTTGGCTCTCTTTCATTCTCTATGTATAAGACAATGTTTGTTTGAAACAAAAAACCTAAACTTTATATTTTCTATTTTTTGACCGGTTGGTTGGAAGGAAAAATAATATTTTTTTTATATATTTTTTTTTTTTACTTATTTGCTCTCATTTAATATAATGAAACTTTTTCTTACCTACAGATCTCAAATCCAACTGCAAATTTTTTTTATATTCTCTTTTTTTTTTACTTATTTGCTCTCATTTAATGTTTGAGGCTTTTTTTTACTTATTCCTTTTTTTCAAGATGTCCAAATAGAAATTATGGAAGCCTATTCGTAGATAATCGACAAAGGCGGTGGCAGCCACTGAACCCGGACCATGCTTCGACATACATGTTTTGCAATTTATTTTTGAATTTTTGACACGTTTAGTAATATTTAAGTTATTTGTTTAAGTAATACATGTGATGAAAATAAATTTGTACCAAGATTTACAATTTCAGTTAGAATTAATAAATAAATAATTACGATAATAGTCATGACTAATAAATAATTACGATACAAGTTCAGGACTAATCGGACATTTGTTAAAAGATTTTTTTTTTCAGAAAAAATTTAAGATGAAAACCTACTATTTAGATTATAAACATTTATTTTCGAAAATGACGTCAAGCATGAGAATTGATTTTTGTTTAATAATCTTTTTAATATTTTGTTTTTTGTTTCCATTTTTTAGTTCTTATTTCATATATTTTTTTTTCATCTTTTTAATAATCTTTTCTAGAATTAATAAATAAATAATTACGATAATAGTCATGACTAATAAATAATTACGATACAAGTTCAGGACTAACCGGACATTTGTTAAAAAAAAAAAATTTCCAGAAAAAATTTAAGATGAAAACCTACTATTTAGATTATAAACATTTATTTTCGAAAATGACGTCAAGCATGAGAATTGATTTTTGTTTAATAATCTTTTTAATATTTTGTTTTTTGTTTCCATTTTTTTAGTTCTTATTTCATATTTTTTTTTCATCTTTTTAATAATCTTTTCTAGTTTTTTAAGAGTGACTTTTATTTTCAAATTTGTATAGTTTTTGTTTTTGTCTTTTTTTCATTGTTTAAGATTTATCCTCATTTTTTGGTTTTTTGGAATATTTTGTCTATTTTTTATTTTTTCCATATTTTAATAGTATTTTTTGTTTTTATTTGGTTTTTTTTTTCCAGTTTTTCATCATTTCTATTTTTTAAGAATTGATTTTTTTTTGTATTTATCAGTTTTATTTTTCCCAAAAATATTTATATATTTGTTAAATAAAAAATAATTTATGACAAAATAATTTTAAATAATATTTATCCATTTTTTTGACGAAACTAACCGTTTTTAACAAGTTAATACTAATTAAAATAATTTTAATAAATAATTTTACTAGCAAAGACCATTTTCCCTTTGTTAATATTTATCCACTTTTTAACAAGTATTTTTGCGTAACCGTTTTTAACAAAATAATTTTAGAACTAACCGTTTTTAACAAGTTAATATTAGATAGCCCAGGGGTAAAATGGTCAAAACAACCCTATTTTAACACCCGTAAACAGAAAAGTTAGCGGAGGGGGTGATTTGAGCATTTTCGTATCTTGTTGGATTTTTCGGATCAGCGAGTCTTTATTTGCATTTTCGTGCATCTAAGGAGGGTTTAAATGCACTTTACCCGGTAACTTTGATTACCAACTTTTTCTTAACTCTTCCGTATTGGATAAGATCTTGACTGGATGACGGAAGAAGGTCAATGGATCAAACCACGGAGACATATTATTAGGACATCTCAAAAAAAAAAAAAAAAAAAAAACACCCTCCTAAGCAAGCTCAATAGTTTAGATCCTTGTCAGCAATCACCCGAATAAAACTCGTATTATACGTGAACTTTTTTGTATCTTTCATAAACGTACAATACTTGCGTACTTTTGACAGATCCAAATCAGTACGTAAATTTTAAGCATGCGAAATTTTAAACGTGTTCTGTATAAATTATTGAAAAATTTGGCACAAAAATATGTTAGGAACCTGT
Source organism: Iris pallida (assembly GCA_029216955.1). Classification (NCBI taxonomy): domain Eukaryota; kingdom Viridiplantae; phylum Streptophyta; class Magnoliopsida; order Asparagales; family Iridaceae; genus Iris; species Iris pallida. The sequence goes on along the minus strand of JANAVB010043020.1, from coordinate 727,542 downwards.
TTAATTAACCAAATTTGATAACATATTTAAGAATGTGAAGTTTCTAACCTCAATATTCTCATTTTTCGAATTTTTGATCGAATTTTTGAACGTATTTTATTTGCACTGAACCGATTTATACTCGTACTTTAGTCGTCCCGAATTTTTCCCGTTTACCAAATTGCTAACAAGGGTTTAGATTAAAGCTATGCTCTCTCTCTCTCTCTCTCTCTCTCTCTCTCTGTAATATCTCGAAATTCGTGATACGTATTTTATTGCGTATTCGTATTTCTGACCCGTATTTTTATTTTTCTTGTCTAGTTAATTGTAGTTTATTTCGTAATCTTGTGGTAGTTTAATTGTCATTTATCATTATGGGTTAATCTGGTTAATGACTTCTGGATTTTGATTGGACTTTGGCCTGCATTGTATTTTGCTCAACTTGCAGTATTCTCGGCTTTCATATTTTGGCTCGAATTTATGTAGAGGAGCTTGGCTTGGTTTAACTTGGTTTGATTTGGAGACTTGGTTCGGTTTTATTTGGTTTGAGATTGCATTGGAACCCTTTAACCTATACTCTCCCTCACCTCCATCACACCCCACCATCATTTAATCCCCTCTCTCTCTCTCTCCCCTCTCATTTTCCCACTTCACAGCCGGCCACCCCCTCTCCCTTCCTTCTTCTTCTTCCCTAAGAGAGAATCACCCCCATTAGGCAAGTGCACCTTGCTCACACTTGAGGGCCGGATTTTATGTGCCCATTAGCTAGTTTAGCACCCTATGAGCAACATTAGATCTTGGGTTTTCTTGATTTGGAGCTTGGAATCTTGTAGATCTAGGTTTGGAGTGTTTTCGGATTTTTGGAGATTTGATCTCCCAAACTTGTTCTTTTGTTGGATTCAATGTTTCCATGTAGTAGAGTTTTCAATTTTACACAAGTTAGAGCTTTGAAAATCCGGATTTGGGTTTGTATTGATGGATTTATGATGTTCCAAAGTTTTGAGTTCCATGGGTTCTCTTCTCGGATTTTTGGAGAAGATGACTTGCTGTTCTGGCCGATGGCGCCTACTTCCTCGAACACGCCTCTTTAGGCGCTGTTCGTTCAACTGCGCCTTCTTAGGCGCGGTTGGCAGTCTGCGCCTCCTTTTCGAGCGCGCCTCTTTAGGCGCGGCTCGCTCGAACGCGCCTCCTTAGGCGCGGTTCGTCTCGATCGCGCCTCCTTGGGTGCTGTTCGCCGCCGCCCCTCGATGGCGCCTCCTTGGCGTCATTTCAGGCGCGGTTGGCAGACTGCGCCTACTTTCCCAGATTGGCAGATAGCGCCCATTTCCACCTGTTAGGCTGATAGCGCCTACTTTCCCTTGGCTTGCCCGACTGCGCCTATATTTATCATTTTAGGCGCAGTTCACTGTTCTCTTGACTTAGGCGCCATTTGATCCAATGGATCTAGGCGCGGTTTGCCCCATTGGCTCTAGGCGCGGATTGACCTGTCCAGACTAGGCGCATTTTAGTGTGCTGCCTCCCTGGCACACTCTAGTGTGCTGCCTCTAGGCGCACTCCAGTATGCCTGGCCTGCCCTAGTGCCCCTGTACCCCTGCACCCCTAGTGCATGTATTGCTTTCTCTGGGATTTGGTTTTCTTTTCATAATTTGGAGCTTCCTGAGATTTTGGTGCTCACAACACGACTTGACTAGACTCGACACGTCTTGACACGATTTCCTGTATTTGTGTACTGCTTTTCTTGAATCTTGACACTAATTTGGGAACACCTTACCCCTGGTTTATATCCTTACGCCTTTTGACCCGAGCTCGACCCGAACACGATGTGGGCACGATTTGATTTAATGCTAGTACGGCGTTGTCCCTGGTTTTGTTATCTCTTGTTACATCAGAAAAGTGTTTTCTTATGGTCTTATTTATAAAGTCATGTTTTCAGCCTTATTGTACTTTTCATGCCTTTTACATCGGTGGCCGTTTGGGTGCACTCAGGATTATGTTTCTTTTACTTGTAGAATAGTTGCATTGTGATATGCCTTATGGCCCTGACACGATAAATAAATCCTGGCTAATAACTTGTAACTTGTAACCTTAACAACTAGATCACTTGATAGTGGCCCGCGGTGGCGCACTCCCGACTTGGCATGACTTGATAACTCGGCTTGACTTGATAGTGGCCCGTGGTGGCGCACTCCCGACTTGGCATGACTTGATAACTCAACTTGACTTGACTTGGTATGACTTGGCTTCACTTGATAGTGGCTCGTGGCGGCGCACTTCCAGCTTGTAACATGACATGACTTGGCATGATAATTTGACAACTTGAGCTGCTGAGGCAGGCTCACTTGACTAGTATAGCTTGTCTTGACACCGTGGGTGTACCTTCTTGTGTTTGGTCAATTCACCAGTCTTGTCTTGCATCATGTCTAGGACATGAATTCTTGATTTCCCACGGTCAGGAATTCATATTGGAAATGAACTAAGATTAACAACTAGCTTAATTCACTAGTCATGACGAGATGTTCCTCAGCTACAGGCGATCCCGTTACCCCGGCCACAATCGTTTGGACTTGTAGCCTGCCGACGAGTAGGGCGCATTTCCAGCTCACTGCCAAGTGGTGCATCCTCAAGCTACTTGTAATGATAACAAGAATGTAGTCCCTCTCTCTCTAATTGTCACTATACTAATATTCGCCTGGGCAACCTGGATAGCTGCAGGGCTTGTGGCGGAGATACATCTCACTTGCATCTTGTTAGTAACTAGGCTTGTGATAACCCTAGTTAGTTAATGTAGCAAGCAGTAGGCTATGATTGGCCGTGTATTATTGGATGGTGTCCAGCCTTGTCTGGTCTGGTCTAGGACCAGCCCTGATGGGTCCAGCTCTTGATTGTTCCAGTCTCTAGAACTTGAATGCTTGACTTGCACTGGATGTGATTGCAAGACTTCTTCTCTGTCACTGTAGTGTAACTCTCTTGTATGACTGTTCTCTAGGCAATAACTGGTCAGTGACTATGTACTGTTTAGGTGAAGGGTTACAGTGGTAACCTGGCTACCTGGTACGGTACATTTGTCCTTACCGTGTTTATTGTGTAGATGGCACTTATCTATGTTATAGCTTCCTGTATATGGTTGTTATCTTCAAGCAATAGACTGGTTAGTGACTATGTACTGTTCAGGTTTCCTGGTACGGTACATTTGTCCTTCCTTGTTTATTGCCCGGATAGCATTTATTTCTTATTTTTCATGCATCTTATCTGCCATGTTCTCCGGTATTATTATTATTTTCTAATCAAGTTACTTGTTTCCTTTTCTGTGATCGGGATACGTGCATTGGTACCGCACAAATCTCAATATGCTTTTACTTATTTCTTTTGCTGCTTTTGTTTACTAATGATTTGCTGGTTTTAGTCCTTAAGTGGAGCCTCCTTTGTGGCACTTGCTCTTTCTGGGGTCTGACCCAGCTGGTTTTGTATGGCCAGATACCGGAGCAGCAGCAAGGGATCTACCTGTCTTCCAGCCAGATGGTGACCGCCAGGCGTGACCAAGGCTTCGAGTGGGTTTCTTTTGTTCGCCCACTTTATTGTAAACTAATATTCTTTTGAGGCGTTTAGCCGACGAGCACGTGTTAGCTCGATTGCAACTTGTATTTATTATCTGCCTACGGGCTGTAACGTGATTGACATGCCCCGGGGGTTGATCATGTATGACTTAACTCTGAGCTAGTCTCTACATTTTGTTACGACTAGTTTTCATGATCATCTTATATGTAATGTTTGGGACGCCTTACAATTGTATATTTGGTGATCTGTTATCTTGTAACTTATTTTACTTGATGAGATTGAGACAATAGGCCATTTGGACCGTAAGAGACTGTTGGTTTGTAGAATACCCTCACATGCTAGACAGCCGTGATTGTATAGCGGGATGGTTGCCGTCCCAATATACGTAGCTGGCTGTTCACGTTCTCGTTCGTCCGTATTCCGGGAGCGGGGCGTGACACTCTCAATATCTGAGAATGTAACCCTTAACGATTTGATAACATCAATCAAATAACGGGCTAAGAATTGGACTGTATCAACTAAGAGTTAGACTGTATCGATGATGGTTAGGCTATAATCTGTTGCAGTTGGCTGTAAGAGAAAAGAGGTACAATAATATTGGGTAAATAACAAAAAAATCGCTCGTCTTTTGCGTAGAAAGACCTTTTTAAAAAAAAATTGCAGTTTGTCCCTCCTTAGATTACGAATCCGCTTGATTAGGCCCCTCCAGTATTTTTATACCTAAAATGTCCCTGCCCCCTATACCCCCCCCCCCCTCCCTCGCCGGCGATCCCCTAGCCCCCCCCCCCCCCCCCCCCGGTCCTTCTCGCCGGCGAGCGCCCCCCTACCCCCTCCTCCCACGCCGGCGATCACCCATCCCCCCCCCCCCCTCGACCCCCTAACCCCCAGCTCCTCCTCGCCGGCGATCCCCCAGACCCCCCCCTGCTCCTCCTCGCCGGCGAGCGCCCCCCCCCATCCCCCCGCCCGACCCCCCACCCCCCGAGCCGCCCCGCTCCTCCTCGCCGGCGAGCGCCCCCCCCCCATCCCCCCGCACCCCCCCCCCCCCCCCCCCGCTCCTCGCCGGCGAACGCACCCTCCCCCCCCCCCCCCCCCCCCCCCCCCCCCCCCCCCGAGCCCCCTCGCTCCTCGCCGGCGAACGCCCCCCCCCTTCCTCCTCGCCGGCGATCGCAAACCCAATAGCCAAGGAAGGAGAGGGGGAGGGAAGGGATAAAATTATCATTTGGGGGTTAAATGAGCATATTTCATACTTTTTGAATTGTTAAGAGCATGAAATCTTTTAGTACAAAAAGTTTAACTAAGGATTTTTTTACAATTTACCCGTACAATATTTGCCATCTACATTTGGTTTCGAAATAATTTGAACAAATATTGTATCAATTCCACAACTACCAAATAAAAGTTTCAACCAAAATGGCAAATAAGTTACAACCAAGCATATCATAATTTCAACGTTGCAAAAGGATGCATTGTAAATATTGCAACATCATTTACATACAACTAATGCAACAAGAAGCGTAATCAATTTTTTCCACCCCCAACTAAACATCCCCTTAGTTGGGATATAGCTCATGTTCTCTGCATAAAAGCGATCCAAATTCGTGTCCTTAAAACTGTCGCCGTGGACAAATTCAATCCAGCAAAACAAAAATGAAGAAGATGCTGATCCAGTTTAAAACAAAAGGCAAAAAATGAATAATATATATAACACAGTAGAAAATAAAACTCGGTACCTCTTAAACAAGATTACCCAGATCCAAACACTAAATTACAAGCAATCAGCAGTCTTACATGTCTCTACAAGTTCTAATCTAGTCTTTTAAAAGTAATCATGGTCTTTAAAGGAGACTCGCAGTACAGATGACAAAATGCATTTCTTAATTAGAAACTAGCCATCATATTCCCCCTGGGCAAATTTGCTCTCCTGATAAAAGACTGCAACCACTTGATTTCCTCCAAACTTCCTCCCATTCAACCCCATCCTGGCTTTTGTAGATCCATCTATGTCGGCATATTCCAAAAATACCTACAAAAACAAAGGGTTTTTTAGTAACAGATAAGGGTTCTTACTGACAATAAAGCAAAAAAGTCGTGGTATGGAAGGGCATCCCCAATGGTAAATTAAGGGGTGTTACCAAGCCAAAATTTGCGCAAGCACCCCTCCCCCCCTGCTTGGCTCATGCTATTGTAGGAGTGCGTACTAAGAGAGACCATGAAAGAAGTAGCTCACCTTTCCAAGTCCAGGTACTTGCTCTCCATTTGGACCAGGTCGAGGGATCACAATATTCACCAACTTACCTGCAAACACAAATATTAGCTCACAGTTCCAAATCATTATGCCAAAAAAGAACAAATATAGTCCGGATCATCAGTAGGTTAGACCAGAATCTCAATGGCAAAAGGTTTGGCATATGACTGTAAAACAAAGCCAAATGACCAAAAAGATCATATTAGATTCTATATGAAAAATGTAACCCATGAGGTGACAAACAGGAGAAAATTGCTCATGATAAGCTCAGTTTTCTTACCATATTTTTCACCTTCTCCCCTCATATCTTCAATTATATCTTCGTATTCCTCATCATCTTTCAGTTCATCTGCATTAACCACCTCCGTTAAGCACACTACCTTGGTAGGAAGAGATCCAGCTTGTAATACAAGCCTCTGCAAGATAAGCAAAGGAATAACTTCAGTTAACGCCACTTGAAAGTAGATTCAAAATTGACAATTCTAACAAGTTTTTATACTTCCAATACAAATTTATTCTGTATGTTTAACTTGAGAGGTATTTAAATGCTACTCCTCAAAATAGAGAGATGTAAAATAAAATATGCAACTACAGTCAGGTGATCTGGTCTTACTTGGTAAGTTACAAATTTCTGGGAAAAAGATATGCCAAATGATTTTCAAAAAAACTTTACAAGAATAGTGTTTAGAAAGTACAAATGTGACTACAGCATTATTACCCAGCAATAACTTATTAAGGCTCTAGCACACAAAAACAACACATAATTAGCAGTGGAGACACAGTAACCTTCATGTACAGTGCAGTTAAACACAAATCACATTAGTGTGTTGTTACTAGTCTTCTGCTATCAATCGAACTCTACAGTCTACGTGTACCCGATAGCAATTAAGATGACAGTATCAAGTGGTTGAAGTACTAATAAAGGAGATTATCACTATAAAAGACCACAAGTGCCATAGCAGGATTATCACTATAAGCATCTGACTTATGATTTTCTTTATAAAAATGATACTACGCCAGAGGCAATCTTTTTAGCTCGTACCAAAACTTTAGGTTATACATACAGTTTTAACTTCTAACAACAGCAAAGCATTTATCCTAAAACTTTAGGGTCGGCACACATGAGGTTTTCGTCATAATTTTGTAGGAATATCTGGACACAATTCAAACTTGATAGAAATAAGGGACCTAGCCCGCACCTACGCGAAGCCAAAAGGGTTGAGTAACATCTCTATCCAGATAATTTTGTAGGAATATCTAGACACAATTCAAACAGAAAAAGGGTCTAGTTCTGTTACTTCTGTACAGTAACTACAGGACCTAGCCCGCACCTAGACGGAGGCAAAAGGGTCTGAGTACCATCTCTATCCAGATAATAACCCAAACAGGATTCCAGGGAGAGTGTTCAGATCCAAAACTTCTTCCACTAAAATATCAGAGATAATGTGCCCCTTTCTGTATAAGACTAACAACAAAACCTTTATGGTGTCGGAGTAAACAAAATCTTATTCTGCTGCTCTCACTTAAAATACCCTCTTAATCCATCGCCAAACAGCACCATAAAAAAGGTGAATCCCTTTCTGAATAGCCAAAAACATTTATGTACATATTGCAAAAAGATGATCAGGATATGATTAAAGAGTTCAGCATTGCCCGCTTTTCAGCACACTACCAAAAATTCTTACATGAAATTTTTCGAAATCTGAAAATATTTGATATGTATAAATTGGTTGTCAGCATGGTACAAGTGACCTTCCTAGGAAGTGTAAATACAGTCATGCTAGCCTCCACATCCAGCTATGGCTAGGGTAACAATGATAAAAGATGAACTATCAAAGAAGTTTTCCTAAAAGGTAGTTGTTGCACATTGCCAGATTGACAAATCCTAGGTTCAGTTGATATAAGTACGCAACAAAGATATGAATAGCTTTGAAATTTTACCTGCAAGGCAACCTGCTGTTGAGCTTGCAACAAGATACTTTCTTGTTCTGGCCTAGGTTGGACTGTACCTTGGTTCGCACGCCTGACAGTAAGGGTCTTATCTCCCATCTTGATACCATTAAGAGCAGCACAAGCAATGTCCGTAACAGAGAGGTCTTTATAAACACAAAAAGCATATCCCTTCGAGTTACCAGTTTCCCTGTCCTTCACAAGATCAAATCCTCGAAGGGGGCCAAATGACTCGAGCAACTCCCTCACCTGTGCTTCAGTAAAGTAGTATGGAAGACCGCCCACAAATATGCGATCAGGACCCTCGAGCCCTCCTGCAGAACCAGGTGTCAGCCCAACTGCAGAAAGATTAAGTCCTGCGTTTGGCTGGCTTGGGCCAAGAGATGCAGCAAGAGCTGGATTGTAGTCACTGGGCCTTCTTACCTTTACGGGGGCCCCCTGGGAACAAGAAACAAAAATTCAGCAAGAGATTCAAATATAAATAGTATATATACTGAGTTGATGAATAGCCCGCCAGACCTCAAAAATTATGCCATCCAGAGCCATTGCATTGCTTGCTTCTTCAACAGACCGCATTTCAACGAAAGCAAACTTCTTTTCATGGTTTATATATACATTAACAACAGCATCACCTGCAGAATTTTAGAGATACATTTATTATAAACGAAATAAATGAAATACAGAAGTAGTTGGGTGTAAGAAGGCTAACCTGGACCGGCAGTGTTTCCTCCAATAGCAGACATAACCTGGCTAAAAAAGATAGCAACGGACTGCAAAAAGAAATTTTGAGAAAAAAAACATTAGCCACAAAAATATTATCCCAGTGAACATAAATTGTAAAAAATAGAACCTCAAGTTGAACTGCTTAAGATGCATAATTCAAAAGATCTACAGTCAAGAATGACATAGCAATATAATCTCCTAATGCGCATGTGAAACAAAAAAGTTGAATGCTACAGTTCAAAGCTACAGAATCAAGGGCATTGAGCAAGTACCTGCTCATTGGCAGCAGGAGAAAGGCCTCCAACATACACTCGCCGGGCATGCCGAGTTGCCTACATATACATAAGCATTGAATAACATTAGTGGGGTTAGATATTTGCCAACATAACATCACAATAAGGAAAACATGAAATAAACCAATTAAAAAGTTCATCTAAAAAGCATGCCTGTTGTGTCATGGCTTGCACTGGCATCATGGGAACTGGGAACTGCATGATGCATATATATATATGAATATAGAGGATTACAATTCTATATGCAACAATAAATTTCAGGAAGAAAAAACAATATTGTATTAGTGAAGATTGAAGGATGAACCTGCCCAGTTGTTGAAGAAAACATGTTCGGAAGCATCCCAGCGAAAGGAGTAGGGACAGCTACCTGACCTGCAAAGCCAATAACATAAGGTAAAAATAGCCATAGAAAGAGCAAAATATTAGTAGATGTGACATGATGTCATGTTTATACTCCATCAAGCACTTATGACATGTTGCAGCTTCTAAAGTAGACTTATTAGAGAAGGAATATATTATTTCCAGTACCAGGTAAACATCTGTAAAGACTACCAAAAAGTAAATTGTTGCCGGTTGAAGAGGAACAAGATCCATCAAACCGGCGTACTAATTCCTCCTTGTAGATAAAAGCTACAGTAGCCAGCTCTCGCCCATTGGCAGCAGGGGATAAGTGGCACAAAATTGCCTTCTTAGAACTACATATATACAGAAAACAAACAAACAACCACCAAAACAAGAAGACAAGAAAGATTCTCTCAGTTTCTGATTAAAAATATTAATAAAACTTAGTACTAATCGTACATTAGAAACAACACTAAAATGTTGAAATTTAAAGCCCAATTACTACAGATCCTGCTTCCCAAGCCGCAACATGTTCTACTAGCAGCTCCACAAATTACACATTAACCAATAGCTAAACTACAAAAAATGATGTAAAAATTAGAAAATAAATCACCTGGAAGAGCAACACCTGGTACCATAGCTGATGCTGGAGGTGCCATATCGAAGCCACTGATGCGCTTGCTGCATTTGAAAAGCAATTATAGACACATCCCAACCATCAGACAGATGCAGAATCAAGCCAACAAATATTAGTAAACTCAACAACAAGAATGATAGTAAAGGAAAAAAAATGTGTTGCAGAGAGAAATCAAACTAACAGCTGTCGCGACCAATCTTGCTACTTTTCTGATGAGTTTTTCATCTTCTCAGTTCTGACATATAAATTGTTAGCTACGATTGCAGCATAGGATTGGTAATTTACAGTAGATGTTGTAGACCAAAGGTGTAAACAGAACAATTATCTAAATGTTGAATCTTGATGCAAATATTCCCTCTCGGATTACAACTTTCAAGTCGAATCCTATCTTTTTTGTTCAAAAAAGTCAGCAATACTCAGAGTGTGAGCTGTAAATGTCCTTTTATGGTGCTTTCTATTTCTTTGAAGTCTCTTAGAGAATACCAGTTTCCTGATTTAATTTGGTTTTCACCATATTCAAGACTGTTCAAGTCTGAAAAGAGAATTAGAAGTTGGAGTAACAAAACAAAGGCTTTCTTGTGAATTTTGGGAATTTTTTCATCATATTATCGTGTAGCATTATTATAGTGTAGCAATTGGTAGCTTGTTTAGTGAGTGCTTTACTTATAAGTCTTTTAGATGTCTTTATTATGTAAAGGGGATTTTTATCAGATGATGATAAAAGATTTTTCCGTAAATTATCCTAAACTATAGTATAGTATAGCTCTACAATTAATTGGTTTAATTGGTGTTATGGCTTACACTCTCCAACTGTTCCATCCTCGTGACTAATAATTCAGTTTCAAATCTTGTGCTGATATTCTTTGTGGCAATCTTACATACTGGTTTTTCATATACTTGATCCTTGAGGAATCTTGTGACTACCAAATTCTTTAAAGTACCAACTTACCTATCATATACTATCCAAAACCTTTCGGAGTTTACTGCTCTTTATTGCAGTGCTCTAAATGGCGGTTGAGGCGGCCGCCCAGGCGGTCTCTCTCCGCACCGCTTTTGCGGTAGACAGTGGAGTAGGCGGCCAACGGAGGTTTGGCGGCGTTGGCGGAGGTAAGACGGCGTAGGCGGACGCCTAGGCGGAACAATACCTAACAAGATGTTTTGGCCAAATGGTTTTGCAAGCATTATGAACCTATGGTTCACTTTTACAAAACTAAAAATTCGTAAATCTTCTTTCTACAACTTAGTTATGCATGGAACACCCTTAACGTATGAATATTATGCAGGAAACAGTGGTAAGATAGTAAAAAAGTTCCGAAATGTATCAACAGCCTATGTGGTAGGCGGACTCTCTCCGCCGCGCACCCGCCTACCGCCGTTTAGAACTTTGCTTTATTGGATATTGGGGGTAGTGAATGGTGCTGTCAGTTACAAAACAATGAAGACATGAAAAGCAAAACAAGGTTTCTCTCTCCTTATGGGTTCTTGTTTAACACCCTGGCCTTTGGTTTTGTTTCGCAAGAGCCTTGCAGTTATCCTATAAGGTCTTTAAAAAAATTTATATTAGTATATTATTAACATGTATGATTTTCCTAACATATATGATTTTCCTAGCATAGAAGATCCTCTAAAAAGTTATGACAAGAATTTACTTTCCAACTTAAAAACAAGACAACTATGCAAAGAATTAACTTCTCTTTAAACACAAGATGGATGTAAAGAAAAACAAAACAAACGGGTTAACAATACTGAAATAGGCAATCACTTTCAGCAGAAGTAGAAAAGGAATTGCATAAACAGAGTAGAAATGTAACCTATTAGCCAAATAAATATAAAACATGCTAATTTTAGAAAACTACCGCTCTAGCAACAGCTTATTGACATTCTATGGTAGTTAATCCATATTTTGGAAACTGATAAATAAGCCTCCAAGAGAAATACTTCTGTCAAGCAAAGTAATTTTAACTTGCAAGAAACTAGAGAATGTATTATTTCTCCTGTGCAATAACATGCCCACGTGATCCACAGACGCATGCATGCCATCATTAGAATGAAACCAGATATTACAATCTTTACAGCTCTTAAGATCATCAAATAACAATATTCATTGAAAGTGAATCGTATGATTATGTAATCCCTACCTCTCTGATCTGGAGCGAGAATGAGACCTTGACCTATGACCAGATCTGCCCTTCGATCGAGATCGAGACCTGTGTCGATGCCCACTTTCTCTATCTCTATCATAATCTCTATGCCTGTAACAAAAATTGTGCGAGTTGTATGTCAAACAACAGTACAAAAAAGATGCACAGCACCGCTTATATTGCAACAGATCTAGCATCATGAACAAAATAAAGTACAACGAATGGAAAATTGCACAAAGAAGAAAACACTAAAGTCCAAAAGTAACATAGACCATATATATCTGAAACGATGCTTTGACTAGTAGACTTTGACACAAATTATACATCATACAAAACGCTGCAACCAATAGATATAATTGCGACAGATAATAACAAGAGTAAACATAATTATGCAAAACATACAATTAAGATAGAAATACTATATAAGCTGATATGTACTTGCAAACAGAAATTTCATATTCAAAGGCTAGAAGCAGTAAGTATATAAAACATAATATCTGTTTGTCCGTACGTATATACATCTAAAATATATATACAAGCGTACATCTTAAGCTGACAAGTAATTGGAAAACAGGCTTCGCAAAGTATTATATCAAATATGGAAATAGTAGAAATAGAAAACATGGTATCTTACTCGACTAAACATACTAGCAATTAAAAAAAGCATAACTCCTCATATTAATGCCAACTAGATGCTTCTTCATAAAATTGGATCAAGTACATTTCAATCGAAAAAAGATAAGGTATGGAGACTAAAATTGGGTCCAAAATTTAAATTAGAATATATGTGAAAAGAATAGAAAGAAAAGGAAAGGAAGAAAAGTTGGAAAGAACAGGATACAGAGAGCACGAGAGAGCACATCAGAAATGCCTTTACTCCAACATGTACATGGTGTACAACTTGTTAAAAAAATAACTAAAATAACAAGAAAAACATTAGATCTGTAGTAAACTATAACTGACCCTTTAGGTCTCAATTCTCAACACTAAGTGGCATGGACAGAACTTACATTGCTACACATGCATCGCAATACTCATAAATGCTTCATAACAATTACTCATCCATATTAAGGCCTCGTTTGGTTGGCGGAATCTCCCGGTTGGGAAAGGAAAGTGATTACTTTCCTATGTTTGGACGTCCAAGGAATTGAGGAGGAAAGGAAAGTGATTCCCAATGGAAGGGAAATTAGGGGGGAAAGTGATTCCATCCATCCAAGGAAGGAATCACTTTCCCACATTGAAGTATTCACTTTCCTTTCCAAATTCCTTGGCATTGCCAAACATCGGAAAGGAAAATCAATAGGAATTAAAGTTTCCCAAAGGAAAGGAAATGACAAGGAATTGATTTCCTTTCCCTTCCATTCCGCGAACCAAACGAGGCCTAAAGGATCGATACATGACATGAGATCAATACTGAGATAATGATGTAACCAAGTTATTGGCTTATTTGCACTTAAATGCCCAGAACTATACCTAATTTTGCAATTAAATAACTGAAATATTTTTGTAGGCACGTATATACCCTGAATGGCACTTTGCAACTAACTATCCTCTGTAGTCTCCCATCCCACTTATCAAACACGTGCAAGCACATGATTATTTGGACTTTTTGACCTAAAAATAAAAGAACTACTTTTTTAAGGTTCATCTTCTTCCCTGACCGTGGCTTCCTCCCTACACCCCTATTGCTGCACCGTCCCCAAAATTTCTTAATTCTTCCTCTTCCATTGTGTAGTTTATGCATACATTGACCTGTCCACGTGACTACCCACAAGAGCCCAGCACTACAGGACATAGAAATGGATAGCAATTAAATAACTGAAATATTTTTGTAGGCACGTATATACCCTGAATGGCACTTTGCAAGTAACTATCCTCTGTAGTCTCCCATCCCACTTATCGAACACGTGCAAGCACATGATTATTTGGACTTTTTGACCTAAAAATAAAAGCACTTAATTTTTTAAGGTTCATCTTCTTCCCTGACCGTGGCTTCCTCCCTACACCCCTATTGCTGCACCGTCCCCAAAATTTCTTAATTCTTCCTCTTTCATTGTGTAGTTTATGCAAACATTGACCTGTCCACGTGACTACCCACAAGAGCCCAGCACTACAGGACATAGAAATGGATAGCATTTGTAGTCTGTGATTATGTGCTACCTATGCATGACTTCAGAAACATCTGAACAAATAAGGTCATAAATGAGATTAAAAAAGCTAGCATTATGATGATTCGATTAACGAGTACGGTATATATAAGGGGTGCGGCTGTCCGCACCCCATGAGTTACTTAGCACACCCCAAAATATAATTTTTTTTTTCCCTATCCTACCCCTCCTCCCATGAGCAGCTGAGCACACACCCCCTCCCGACCCCCCCCCCTCCACCCGCCGACCCTCCTCTTTCTTCTCCTCCTCCTCCTCCTCCCGCCGACCCTCCTCCTCCACCCGACCCCCCTCTCCCCTCCCGACCTCGGAGGAGGAGGAGGGTCGGCGGGAGGAGGAGGGGGGTCGGCGGGCGGAGGACGGGAGGAGGAAGAGGGGGGTCGGCGGGCAGAGGGTCGGCGGGAGGAGGAGGGGGGTCGGCGGGCGGAGGGAGCGGGAAGGGGGGGGGGGGGTGTGCTAAGCAGCTGCTCATGGGAGGAGGGGTAGGATAGGGGAAAAAAAATTATTTTGGGGTGTGGTAAGCAACTCATGGGGTGCGGATAGCCGCACCCAATAAGTCATTCCTTACCACAATTAATAGCAGGTGTTATTCGTCCTCCTAGCCTCCAGCTTAGTATCAAATTTGTATGACATACCAAAGACCAAAATCGAACTTTTGTGAGATAAAGGCACAACAGGGAAACAACTACGTAGATTTTGGCATGTCCACGTCAATACCACATGAAACCCGAACTCTACACAACTGGACAAGGCTACAGAACACATTTTGTAGCAGTCGTACTATACTAAAGAAACATCTTAACAGAACACTTAACGTGGCCTCTTTTGAGTCGAGAAGCTGATGAGAAGTCAAAAAGTGCTTAGCTTTGAGGTACTGGAATAAAGAAAGATCCATCCAAACAAATTTAAGCCAAGAAGTGCAAATCCACTCCTTGGACTTCTTGCAACCCAAAAGGTCCAATATATATATATATATATATATATATATATATATATATATATATGTTTCCCAATATTAATCACGCATGATTCCTACAACCTCCTAACTATATGCTTATTATTAATTTGCATAGCATATTGGAGTACAAATTAAAATTAACATATGTTTAAAATAGCATCATGCATCAAAGATGAATTCAAACTATTACTTTTTACCCATTTCCTGTAAACAAAACATTGCGATTCAGGCATATACCTGTCGTAATCCCGACTACGATGGCGGTCACGATCGTCGGACCGCTCCGACCGTTCCCGGCCGTGATCCCTCCTCTCGCTCCGCTCCCTGTGGTGCCGATCGCTGCCACGGTCGCGGTCGTGGTCCCGATCTCTGTCCCGTCCCCTGTCCTTATCCCTGCTCCTCGACGAACCTCTCGAGGATCCCCTTTCGTACTCGCGAGAATCCCTCTGCAAAATCATAACAAAATTCTGAATAAAAAGCTAATCTTGAAAAAAAAAGGGGGACAAATTTAAAAGCCTAGAGTAAAGAAGAGACCTTAGATCTGGAGTCGGCGAGGTCGTCGAAGCCGCTGCCGCTGCGGGGGTTAGGGGAAGGGCCGCCATTGGAGGCGTAGCGGTCTTCTTCGAAGTCGTTCATGGCTAAAACCCTAACCCTATTTTTTTTATGGTTTTTTCTTTTGTTTTCTTCTTTTCCTCAGATTTTTCTAGGGCACACGGGAAATGAGGGAAATTGGAGTGGGAAAAGTGGAAGTTTTCGGCGGTTTATATAGCTAATAAACCCGAACTCCTAACGGGTAGGACATCCGGTACCCGATAAGAAACCCGAAACCTTAGGCCTGCAAACGAAACCGATTACTTTCCTATATTTGGGTGCCAAAGGAACTGAGAAGTGATTCTCGATGAAAGAAAAATTAGAGAGAGAAATCATTACATCCATCCAAGTAAGGAATCATTTTTTTACCTTTAAGTATTCACTATCTTTTCCAATTTTCTTGACATTTCCAAATATCGGAAAGAAAATCAATAAAAATTGTAATTTTTCAAAAGAAAGGAAATACGAAGAATTGATTTCCTTTCCATTCCTTTCCGGGAACCAAACGAGGCTAGATGTATCATGTGTATATTTCAAGTTTATTAGATAATAAGATATATTGTATAGTGGTTAATAAAGTTTTTATGGGATTGTAAGTATAAAAAAAGGGTTATTTAGTAATAGGGTCTCATATAATAGTTGATATTAGGGTTTGGATCTCCAAATTGTCTAATGTTAGTATTTGGATCTCCATGAATGTTTTGATCTCCATAAATCTTGTCCGGCCAATACCTGAATTCAATTAATGTATAAAATTATAGAGAGTAATTAGAATGTTATAGAATTTTAGTGCTAGTTTGTACAAAACAAGTGAGTTATTCGACTGGTTCTAAGCTTTATGAATCAAATATGGTATGGAATATGGATTGTCGAATCATATATATAATGATAGACCCAAACCGAGAATTATGTTTGGAGCCATTCTAAAATGAGATCTAAATTTTAAATGATGATGTTATTCTTACCACCATGAATCTCGAACAATGTATTGGCTGGATCAATGGACAACTTCCCCATATGAAAGGAGTTTGTTGCGCTTGGATGTCTTCTCCTTCACCAATGAACACAAGCAAAATCAAAGGCAAGGTAATACCAATGTGCTATCGCCAATGAACAGTAACAAATTTATCATGATTTCTCAGACAACTTTACATTATTCCACTGCCATTGGTGAGATCTGAGATTTGTAAGTACATCATATCTTACAAAATATTTAAAAATTTCTTTGAAATTTTTGATATAGGTCTTGCAATAATAGATCTTCATTAAAATTTCTTGGAAATTTGTAGATATGTACTTTACAACATGTTGAAAACTGTTCAAAATTTGAGTAGTAGATATTCAAAATTTGAAAACTGATGATGTTTATAGATATATGCTGCTGTTGAAAACTGGAAATTTCATGGCTGTTGAAAACTAAAAATGGTGATTATATAACCATTTGAGTGGTAACAATACCACAATTTGAAATGGTGATTATAGCACTTGTATGCGGATGACATCCCAAATAATGGAACTCCATAATTTTCATTCCCAGATGCACTTCCATATTGTCATCCAAACAAAATGACTATGAAACTCCTTATTTTCTAAGGATGAAAACTATATATCCAAACAATTTTTTGTAAGTGACACATGTTGAAAGTGCATTGTATTACAACATATTTAAAGTGTCACTTTCACACTTTCAATTTCACGAAGTTACAATTATCCAAACATAAAGGATGGAATGAAACTTTGTAGAGCATTCACATCATATTTCATTGAATGACATAAATATAATTCTAAAGCAACAGTCATTTCCTAATGGAACTAGTCCAGTCTCAGAGTAACAACAGCCACTATCACCTCAAACCAAAACGGATTGCATACGCATACACACATCACAAACAAGAACACAAGATAGTACAAACAAATAAGGTACAAATTATTTATTTAATATCAAAACAGATGTGTTAAAGGGGGTATCTTTCTCTTCAAAATTAGATCAGTACCAAAACTCTTACAACTATAACGTAAAAATTAGTGCAAAGTCTTCCCAGCACGACTTACACACGACCTAAGGACTTCAACTCAGTGAGATACATATATTATATATAATACAGAACATGTATGTGGGAGTAACTTCGCAGACCCACTTCGTGGGGAGACAGTGCCAGTTAGTACCTTCAGTGTCCGCAAATGACTGAGTACCAAGTTCAAAATTCACCTGGAAACTGACTCAAATTGCTGCTAGAGTTGGTACTCATTCTAGCCAACTGGGTTTTTAGGAACATGCCCACTGCCTTCACCGCCAATGGATGATGCTTTACTCACAGAGTTACAGTTGATTCCTTCAACTTCAGCTATGTCCGTCTTAGACATACGACTCAGCTCTTCCTGTTTCATCAAATCAGGTAATATTGATACCATCACTCTCTAGTTCAGTAAAATTTCCTTCACATGTGATACATCTAAACTTAAGGTAATATGGGGATTAAGGTCATTGATTCTTTGACATGCAAAATGGCAACATTTCACGTCTTTCATATTGGATAAGAAGCAGAATACAATGATCTTTCAATTAGCATCATCTTGATATATCAGATGCACAGGACTGTTTTATATCAGTTATAAGCTATTTTCAATTATCAGCACCTTGGTATATTAAGATGTACAGAACTGTTTTGTATTTCAGTTATGAACTACGCATGTGATACATGTCAACTTTTACTAACTGAATGACAATCAGTGCTTGCTATAATTAGCATCTTGCATCTTGGCATATCATTTCAGTTATGTCTACATTAACAGATGTGAGGGCTGCAATACGCAATGCTACCGGCAATTTCTTTATACTGGGAACCCAGTAAATCTTAATAGTAGAAAACACGAACTAACATCTCAAGAATAATAATCAGCAGTAAAAGATAAAATGAAAATACAATAAAATAAATCTAATTTGTAACCAAAATAACATACATATCTAGTTTCTTTAATTTGAAAACAAAAAGTAATAGGAGAAAAACGGGCTCACCATGATTGATGCATTTTCCTTCTCGAGATCTTTGCAAACTTTACTAAGCTGTTCAAGTTCAATCTTGAGCGCACTGTTCTCACTGTTCAGTTCAGTCACCTTCCTCGCCAGGTCCTCACATTCTTGCTGGTGGAAGAGAAGATAGAAAACCAATCAGGTCTAACCACCTATAATTTCCAGTCTGAACAAGAATACAACATGGTTGGTGTCTTATATACCGACAGAAGTTAAAGACTTGATGCAGTTAGAAACCATAAAACAATTATTAACCTTTCAAACGCGTGAAAGTATTGGGTTAACTCTAATCTGTATTAGGTTTTTTTGATTGTGTGTGATTTTAATGAGGAAATTTGGAGTTTCCTATCAAGTTTGGCAATTTCTGACAGTCTAGGACATGTCTGGAAGACAGACAGATCTCAATTGAGAACGCAAACCATCGACAGCCAGTTCCGGGCAGGAGGGCAATTAGGGCAAAGACTTTTCTAGGATAATTAGGGAGATCTGGATGCATCTTTGGATGATTTATTATAGGCTTGGTTAAGCAATATCGGATGGTTGAGATGTTCTTGGGGAATATGATCCCATGACAACTTAGGATGTCTCAAAATTTAGCTAGTGTTATTTTCAAGGCTATTGTGAGCTTTTGGTGAGACTATTGAAAGAAATTGCTTTATGTTTGGTGAGGTTTTCTTGGGTATGCAATTGTACTTGTAGACCTGAAGATGAGATGGTTGAATGCAACAGATCATTATTAGTGAAAGAAATGTGTTCTTCGTGCCTGTTTCATTGTTCATACAACTTGCATACAAACTTTATCAGAACTTGGTCTTTAGAGAGTACATGGATGTCATCAAGTGGGCACAAAGAAGCAGGTATAAAGCTGGAGTAAATCAATGGTAAAAATTGGCTCTCTACGGCAAACCTAGGTTAAAACAAGTATCCAGATAGCGATACATGATATGGATTCGAAACAAGGCATCTTTAGAAAATTTTGGGTTACAAGTATGGCATGAGTGAGTACGGTTATATTATATATACACAAAACCATATTCATACACATATTTTATACAGGGACATTTGTGTATAATTCCTTCAATCTACTAAATCACAAATCCCCTTATCTCATTAATTGCTTAAAAAGTCCCCCAAAGACGAGACCTAATAACATCTGTATTTAAGCATGTTTGGACAAGAACTAGATCCCAAAAAGTTCTATAAATGATTCATTTAGTTATTTCCCCATATTTGTTTGGCACGATCACAGCCATGCTAAATGACTCCAAAGTTTTGTTTTGGTACCCTTTGGAGTCTAGCACACAACAAACAATAAACAAAACTCAAGTAACACTTAACCCAAAAAAAAAAAAAGTGCGAACAAATATATTGCATAATCAAGCAGTAGAACAGCTGAAGATGCCCCAGACAACACATGGGTGCTGGTGCTGAACAGGCTAGTAACAAAAAAAATGGATCCTCTATGTGATTAGATAACAATTACACAAGTCATGCAGTAACTTTTGCTTGAAATTTCGTTCTATCATTAAACAAATTCTGTTTTCCAAAGACTCGACATATAAGTAGATTACACGATCAAATCCCAGAATACTTAACTCCAGGCTATCTAACCAAGCAAAACTCAGACAATAGTATGGACCTTCGAAATAAGAACTGTCATAACAACGTGCACACTGAACAGCTTGTAAATTTTACGAGGAGAACATTTTAAGCAAACAGATCGATATCTAGGTATTATCAATTGTACAGCTTCTTGTTTAGTTGTATTATTTTCTACCTATACTTTTTGTTAATATACAATAAAATACCTTCCAGTCAAGTACTATCTCAGTGAAAATTAATCAGAACATCAAATTTCAGACTAACCAACTAATGTTTTAGCTAGCCACTAGTTCAAAATACCTAATAACCTATGTTGCACGGACACGGATATGACACATTAAGGACATGGCTACACGGATATGACACCTATTTTGGTGTCCTATTGTATTTTGGAGTGTCCGATACGTGTCTGACATGACGCAACCACATTTTTTTTGTTGTGTCAGTGCTTCCTACCTAATAACAAACTCTGACATTTACCCAAATAGTCATGTACAATAATATCACAAAGAGACGCAAATAAAGTAACCATCTTCCTGATCAACATATCCTTCTAAACACAAAACATTAAAATCCTTCCAAGTCTAAACTATAACTGCAACACAAACAGATTTCCATATGGATCTACTCAGTAATGGTCAAAGTATGCATTGCGTTCATAAATCAAACACCCTCCAATGGATAATTTGAATTAACAATCTCCATTTACAAGTTTTATAAGGGTCCTACACAAACTCGACGATATTCCTAAAATAGCCAGGATATCAAATTCCTAAGCCACCAACTCAGTATAAAATAATTAGACAACAATAGCAAAATTAAAGCCTACAATCCAAGTTTTTGGGGCCAATAACATGCTCATTTTCTAACATCACCGACTACCAGATATTTTATTTTTATATCATCAATTCATGTTCTCTTGGGTCTAAACCCTAACCCTAGCAAGTCCAATTATGCAAATCAGTCACTCCTGGCAGGTGCACCTATCGGTCCCAGTTGAACATGTCCAAACAATCTCAAATATTTTCTACCATCTATCCAAAATATAAGACCTTCTAAGTTCACAAAATTTGCCACCCAATCCATCCATCATCAATTTCTTCATTAACTACCATTATGACCGATGCCGTGTAAGTCTCTTACAAACAAGGTAGCCAAAGGCACAAAGCACACCTGAGGCGCAAATGGTCCATATCGTCCGAGGCGCAAGGCGCACTTAAGGCGCGCGCCCGAGTGAAGCGAGGCGCAAAAATAAAAAATTATATATATATATATATATATATATATATATATATATATATATATATATATATATATATATATAATTTACATCAGATTTCTACTTTGATAAACATGTGTGTTTGGTGCTCCCGAGCGAAGCGAGGCACAATATATATATATATATATATATATATATATATATATATATATATATATATATAATTCACATTAGATTTCTGCATTGATAAACATGTGTGCTTCCAATTCCTCCCTTGTGCAGGTTAACATGCAATCACTTTGAATTGAATTTTTAAGATATTCTGCAAGTGCTTTGCAAGGGAAATTCAAATTAACATGACTTGATTTTATCAAAAGATGAAAATTATATATATATATATATATATATATATATATATATATATATATATATATATAAACAAAATTACTAATGTAAGTAATAAACAAACATATTAAATGAAGTTAAAAAAACAATATTATGGAGCCTGAACAAAAACTACAAGATTTTAATATACATGTAACAAAGACTATTGTGTACCTATTTAGCAAAAACTACAAGATTTTAATATACTTGCCCATTGTGCACGCTAAGTTCCTTAATGTCAGTTATCAAAGCACAAACTCAACCACATAATAATAGTCATATTAAAAATATTTATGTTTACAAAGATACAGATATATAATCATGTCCTTGCTGCTAGAAATAGATTTTGGAACTTCCCGTAACCCCCCAAGTCCACATCTAACTTCCATACCCAAGCACGTGTCAACTCATAACTCTTTATTTCTTTACTCTTTACTATAAACTTGAACATCTTTATTTTGTTTTATAGTACTGCTAAAGTAACACATATCATATACTCCATTTTTGTCCTCAATATACCACTCATCCACTGGGAACTGTCATCACTCATCCATCATAGCATTTTTTGGACATGTTTCCGAACTGCCCAAAACTATGGCCCATAAAGCATAGCTGGCCTTATAATAGCCTTTTAGATTTTTTTTGTCAACCTGAAGGTCAACCTAAGAGGGCGTCACCAGGTGTAGTGTGACGGTAAGGCTTGTTGTTTGCATCCTTGAGGATACATGTTTCTAGTCACAGAAACCTCCTCTTCATATATATGGGGGTAGGGCATACTACATCTCCCCGACCCTGCGTAAGAGGGAGCCTCGTGGCACTGGGATGCCTTCTAAGGTCATCCTACTATAACAAAGCACTCTTGTCTCTTCTTACACTTCTGCCTCAATTCTATAAAATATCCTTCTAAACCTATCCCCTAAAGTACAAGATTGGTCTTAAGTAATGGATACTAGATTATTTATTGAATCTATCAAATTCGGTGATGGACACTAAAATATAGTGCATGAATTAATGACAAGAAGTCCCATCAATCAATCACTTCTTGTCCATATCAAATTCATGAGTAGTTAGTTTCTATTATGCTGCCAGCATTGTCAGTGTTTGGCATGAATTTTCACATTCTATGCTGTTGCCGTCATTGTCAATGTTTGGCACCAAAATCTTCCAATTAAATTTGAAACTATCCTCTCCATTCAAAATCCTGAGGGCTTATGCAAATTCCAATAACCGCAAACCTTGATGATCTCTAAAAAGGTTGGCAGGTGAAATTACTTTCTATATATGAACTGAGAGTCTGAGACTAAAGTACCATTATTGATTAGAGATGATCCGACAACACCAAACATCATGACAATAAACAGACTGATTACTATTTGGTCTACTAATGCATAAAGAGCAATGACACCAAGCTACATAAAGTTTCTTTGAAGATCTGCAAAGTATACTTCCCAAGCTTGTGTCAGGTAAGAGAAGATTTGCCCTCAAGTCCTTGTTATTTTATTTCTGTCCAAAACCTAAAGAAATTCCTTCTTCCTGCCTTCCACGTTCCTTTCGACTATATATTGCTACAAACAACAGAAAACCGTCATGCATATTTCAATCACCTCTAGCACCTTCGATGAAGGGTGTAACCATTCCCAATTGGCATAATCAGCCTTTGCATAGGCCCACACCAACTCAACCACCATTGTGGGTGTGTCTAGTTCTCATTGTGTATGGGTAAAGGACACATCAATTGACCAATATACAGTACAGTAGCAGAACGTTATCCGCTGAGGAATGCATCATTGGAACAAAATTGCAAAACTAATATGAAGTAGTAAACTATAGTCATCAAGCATGATTAATACAAAGAGGTACTCTATCCTTCCTAAGTATACCACCAGCATTATTGCAGAATTATCTGTCAATCCAGAGACAGGATTTGAACTCGTAACCTCAAGCTTATGAGCAGAACGAGTTTCCATAAGAAAAGAAATGTGCAGTTCCTTCGTAACGACAGGCAATTGGCATGATGTCAGGGGATATCTGCGGCACAAGGTCAAGGAACATCTCAAGTGGGAATGGTGTGCAGTCTTATCAAGCAACATGTCAAAATGGTCTATATGTAACAAAATAGATAAGTATTACCTTTTTCAAAATAAATATATATATATATATAAATACTTCCTATTTCATAAATAGAAAATCCAGATGGCGAAGGATAATTTCTCAAAAATAGCCAAATTAATACTTGCCACACAATAAACTCAAAGTACAAAGGCTTTGCTCTAACCAAAGCTATTGATGCAAGTCGAACTTTGAATCTGAAAGTCAGCATCTAATCAGGCTTTCCTAAAAATAGGTGAAGATTCTCAGTCTAAATGCTATGTCACCGATCAGTTCAACGGTAAGCAAGTTGGAAAGGGCCAAAAAACTATGATTTTTCGGGCTAGACTACTGTCATGCTACTCTTCTCTTGTTGCGAAGCAAAGCACATTAAACACACACGAGCACGATGCATGGCATAGCATAAATGAGTCCACTGATCATTTCATAAAACATATATGATTGACCTTGATGAATAGACATCTTTGAGTCTAATAACCATAGCTATATATTGACTTTCAACACCAGGTTTTTGAATTTCACATATAGCTCATCAGCTTGTAACGCACTCTCAGTTTCGAGATTGGGAATTGAGGGAACGGTCCTTTCAGCCAAGGTTGTAAAAGGCGCTAGGCGCTAGGCGGGCGGCCACCCACCGCCTAGCGCCTAGGCCACCTTCTAATATTAGGCGGTCGCCGCAAATTTAAAAAAAAAAATATAGGAATTAAAAATATGCGTAGGTAGAAATTATACCCCAAATTTGGACCGTTTGGTTCATTATGTGTATATTGTATAGGTGTTCAGATTATATATTTTTTCCCACTGGGTACACATTGTTCAATGCAGTTTGGATGTTTGGTTCAATGCGTGTATATTGTATAGACATTAAAAAAAATTCTCTGTCACTGTGTTCAATGAAACACATTAAAAAATAAAAAAATTCTCAATGTTCGTCTTAATGTGTCAGCACTCAGCTCAGCAGTAGAATAAAAAGAAAAGGAAAAGAAGAGTGAAGAAGAAGAAGAAAAAGAAAAAAACATGAAAACTGACCTAGTGGACGCTAGTGCTGCTGCTGCTTCTCTTCTGAATACTAACAGAAGAAGAAGACTGAGAAGAAGAAGAAGAAGAAGAAAACTGACCTGCTTGTGCTGCTGATGCTTCTCTTCTAGATGTGGCTGCTGGATCCGGCTCCAAATGAGTTTTAGCCTTTTAGGTATGTTTTGTGCACTGGTTATCGGGTTTCGGGTCGGGCCTGCTTTAAAAAAAAAATTGAAACTCACCTAGGCGGCCGCCTCTTTCCCCGCCGCCTGCGCCTAGGCGTCCCGCCCCACCGCCTGGACCCGCCTAGGCAGGACGCCTAAATCTGCCTTTTCACCGTTGCTGCCTACAGGCCGATTCCAGGCTGATTCCTGGGGGGTGACAGGCCGCCCAGCACCTAGGCACCGCCTAAATCCGCCTTTTAGAACACTGCTTTTAGCTACTGTCGTGATGGAAAATGTAAGTTGTACAACTAAATGGGACAAGTAGGGTTAAATCTCAGAGGTACAAGTACTTAATTGTTGCCCAAGCCAAACACAGCCCAGTACCAACTATCCAAATAGATACTATAATTATCTTATAGCTTCACATAAATGCTTAATGCATCTAGCCTCTCTTCTCTCTCATCTATACTAGTTTGCTTAGCCTTACTTCAACGTGAAACATTTGACGACAAAAAACTTTAGCCCTTTATCATAGTTCTCAATACATGGAAGAATAACAAGAAAATGAGAATGTAGAGATGGCATCCTAAATTTTGCCACACAAAAAATCATGTTTGTCGTCTTCAGCGAAGAACAAATCACATACCTGTTTCCGTAACCTTGACCTCCTTGCTGACTCCCTATTAGATTGCTTCCTTCTCTCCCTCTTCAGTTCACGTTCGTCCTGCTAAGGTAAACAAAAGCAAGAACCTTTATGAGCTGAACAATGACGAGGCAGTATGATAAGAGCTTTGGAATCGAAGGATAACTAACATCTTAATTCTAGACATTAACAAATAAAAATTATAATTATACCAAATAGGATCTATCAAACTTGAAAGAGATCAAGTCTGGATGAAAAATACCCATTGGTGTTCAGGCATGACCCCATTAGCTCCAGCAGCTGCTGCTGCCATTGCATTTGGCCTTCCCTTCACCGCTCCAGTTCCAACATGAGAAGCATTCCAAATGTCCATACCAATATTCAAATTAGTCGGAGGTCCAGGTAAGGCAGACCTTCCTGGTGCTGAAACAGGAAGCTTTGACACAGTTCTCGCCCTTCCAGAGTAGGAAGATTCGGCAGTAGTGCCATTATTCAGGGCACCAGAAGGCTGTGAATTTTCACCTACACAAGCCCAAGAAGAAATCTATGTCATCATACATCTACTGGTAGGCAGCAAGAGATCGTAACATTTTATATAAGAAAACGCACCCTCTGCATATGTATCACCAAATGCTCTCTTTCTAGATATGTCCTGAAAACATAATAGAAGATGTACGGTTATTAACTAGAGCTTTCTCTATGCACTGGTCGTGAAAAACATAACACCATAAAGTAACAATCAACTTCTGTCCAATAACAAGCTCTTTTAAATTACCAGGGCAATAGTGGGCGAACACAAATACCTCGTTAAGCATGTAGCAGTTGCTATTTAGCATATCAAAATACCTCAAGCTCTCTGAACTATAGGAAGGCATAGCATTGAGAAACCTTTCATTACTGACAATTTGCGCATCAAAATCAAAGTATCTACTAGCTTGCCAGGGTGGCTAAACTTTGGAGAAGACATCTGGAGCTTAAATGATAATAAATTTGGAAGTATGCCGATATTCCCAAAATAACCTAAATTGTGGAACTGAATATTTTCATTTGCACTAGAATTTTCAAATGCAGCCATAATTAACTCTTCACAATTTGAGTAATGTTTGTAACACGTTGTTCTGCAACCAATGAAGCACTGTTAATCTAAAATAACTCGTGATTACTTGTGCACACAGTTGCATACCAGTATCGACAAGAGTGTCTGACATGGCAACTTTGTCGGACACGACAATGCAGCTACCACATCATTATTTGAGGATATAAATATCCTTCAACCAATGCAATTGTACATGTTAAGTTTGTATTCTTATGATGAAGAATGAAACCATAATAATAATAAACTAATTAGTACGCGTCAAAAAATGCCAAAACGCACAAAAAAGAGTTACACTACAATTTTGCCGACGGAAAACGACAAACCTCGAAGCAGACATTTCAATGGGTGTCGACCAAAAACGATACATTCCTCAGACACTTTAGCCGGAAAAAATCCAATTTATACTTCATATTCTGACTTTTCAATGGCTGTCCATAAAAACAGCAGCACATCATACCAAAAGACGGTTACATTTCAACAGGCGTCGACCAAAATGACACGTTCCTCAAATCAGACATTCCAAACTAGCTGGAATCCCACTCAACCAATAACTAGCTACCATAGCAAAAATGATCGAATCATCCATTGCCAACAAAACCAAACTAAAACTTCATACCTGCGGCTCCGTACTATCGTCCCTGGTGCCCGATGTACCCTCACTCCCGCTCTCTCCCCCACTGTATCATATAACCAAACATCAAAAAACACTAAAAATAGTACAAATCGAAACTTTCATCAAGATCCAGCAACCCCACCTATGAGAACCATAGTCATCGGCAGAGCCTGACATGACCTTTCCGCCAGCACCACCATCCGATGTTCCCGACCCCCCCGCCGCCCTTCGACTTGTTGCTCCCTGACACCACTGCCGGATAGGCCACCTGCATAAAAAAAACAACTTTAACAAAAAAAGGTCCCAAAAATGAATATTTACAAGAGACAAAATGAGAAATAGGGATTACTGGGGTCATGGCAGATGGATGAGCATAGACAGGGTGGTGGTGGTACATCGGCGAGTACGGGATTGGGGTCCCATACGGCGTCATCATATGCTAAAAAAGGAAACGGAAAATAGTTCAAAAATAGACCAATACGTAAAAGGAATTTTTGCATGTATAATGTACATTTTCATATGTATACCCCTGCCAAACTTCTACATCCTGTACGTTCATCTTAATTAAATACAATCCAAGGCAAAATGCACGTGACAAAATATCCGATCATAGAACCGGTAATGGAAAAAGATACTAGTTTCAAACATGAATCACATGATTATGTGACCAAAGTTCAAATTAACGGTGATAACGTCTTAATCTTCTTACTATTTTGGCTTGTTTGTGATGTTCTCTTCATAGAAAACTCGACATAATTCTAAATAACCTAAATGATCTCAAAACCTTTGATTAAATACAGTAGAAGGATTCTAGCGAGTGTACCTTTGAAAAGAGAAATAATCCTTTGAGGGTATACATACAATTATAACTTTTTTTTAGAGTTTTCAAGAATATATGCATGCAAAGATTAAGAAAAAAAACATATTAGAATTCTTGATAAGCTAAATGGTTTCAAAAGTCGAATAATCGAGAAATACAACAGATGTACACAAATTGTAACAAGTGTATCCTTATAAAAATTACAATTTTCCGAAAATTTCCGAGGATATACACGCAATTAGGAATTTTATCGAATGTACAAGCCAAATTATTTAAGTAAAATTTCAGAGAGAAAATTGAATAATTGGCGACCGACATCCCCAGTTAAGCGCATACAATAAAAAAAAATTCAAGAACTTCGATAAAAAAGGAAACAACTTTTTGAGCTACACTTGCAATTACGAGCTTTATAAAGGCATACGAGAAACAAAACCGAGTGTTTTAAAGTTGACAGATGCAAAATATCCAAATTTCCGGTAGCGAGTCGGGGAAGCGGGGGCACGACGGACCTGCGATCCCCACACGGGCGGCGGGGAGAAGAAGGCGGCATGAGGGGGAGGGGCGGCGCCGGAGTAGTAGGCCTGGACCGCGGCTGCCCATTCGGTGGAGTAGGGAGGGGGAGTGGACGGAAAGCCCGCCGGCGCCGTCTCCGTCGGTGGAGCGGGGGGTGGCGGTGCTGGTTGTAGATTTGGGGGGTTTGGGGGCGGCGACGTCCTCCGCGGAGCCCATCCGGTGAGCTCACTGCCACGGAAATCTGAGGGATTGGGGAGAGGGGGAGAAGGGAGGGAGGGAGCTGAGCTAGCTAGCTAGGGTTTCGGACTCGGCGAGCTATTAAGCGGCGATCCAACTTGGTTGGATTTATTAGATGGATGGGGAGAGGGGGGTGTGGGGCCCACACCAAATGTATATTGGATTTGTAGTAGGATTGAGTTGTTCTCCAAAAAGTACACATTATTTTATTTTATTTTATTTCCCATTTCGACGCCCACGAGCCACGTAGACATTCTGATAAATACACTTGGGTTTTTTTTGCCAAATAAATAAATAAACGGAAAATTTCAACAGTAGCATAGAACTTTATTAAAATTGCAGAAAAGACATGAAGTTTAGAAAAATTGGAGGGAGAGCATCGTCGCGCCCAATTTTTGGGCGTGAAAAATTATCTTCCTAATCTATTTCCTCTCCTTTTCCTAATGGCCGGTTTAGTTGGTGGAAAAAAAAAATTAAAAAAAAACGGCGCCCAAAAAAGGGGCGTGAAATTTGCATACTTTAAAAAAAAAAAAAAAAGGGCGCCCCTAAAAGGGGCGCCGAATTTGCATGTATTGATACGAAAGAAAAAGAAAAAAATAATAATAATAAGGAGCGGGAAAAATAAAAACGTATGGTTGTGCTTTTGAAGTAGATGATTTTCAGGGGATTAGGAAAAATCATCTTTCACTTTTGTATGGTTGTGCTTTTGAAGTTTTGTCTCTTGCTGCAGGGCATTAAGATAATTTTTCTTCTTTAATTCTTTCTTTCCTTTCTTCATATCAATACATGCAAATTCGGCGCCCCTTTTAGGGGCGCCCTTTTTTTTTTTTTTTTAAAAGTATGCAAATTTTACGCCCCTTTTTTGGGCGCCTTTTTTTTTTTATTATTTTTTTTTTCCCACCAACTAACCGGCCATTAGGAAAAGGGGAATGGATTAGGAAGATAATTTTTCACGCCCAAAAATTGGGCGCGACGGTGCTCTTCCTCCAATTTACCTAAACTTCATGTCTTTTCTGCAATTTTAATAAAATTCTATGCTACTGTTTAAATTTTTCGATAAATAAATACACTTACAGGGTGCGTTTGATTACAAGTATAAAATATGTGGAAAGTAAAATAATTTCACGAAATTATTTTACTATTAAAAAAAATTATGAAAACAAAATTTAAGGAACTTTTGGGTGTTCATAAAAAAATAGTTATTTTTTATGAAAATTGATATTTTTATGGGCTTGATCAGTTTTATTTTGGGAAGATTTATGAAATGTCCAAAAACTAAAAAAGTTTTATGTAAAACCCACCGCTAAAAAAACTTTCATCGCGTGCCCAGAATTAGAGAAACTTATCCAAAGCGGGTTCCAAATGACCCTTTTGCCCTTCCTTTTAATTTATTGGAAACACCCACAAAACTGCTCTTAAAAAAAATGTTTCAATACTCCATCTTCTTCCATACGCTGCTCACTTTCGAATCTAGGTTTTCTCCTCAAAAATCTTCAAAAACTCGTCGAAAAATTTCGGAAAGACCGGGACGAACGACAAAAGTGCTAAAACGGAGGTCTAAACATCATTTTTTTGCGAATCTAAAATTTCGGAAGGCCGTCTAACTGTGAAGCTGTTACTTTCAGTCTCCTCGACGATACGCTCATTTTGCGACAAACGGGACCTCGTTTCGACCTCCCAGTCAAAAGTTATGGCCCTCCAAAGTTTCAGCTAACTATAAAATGCAGGAGAATGGCATTCTCCGTCTTAATTTACACGGAGAATGACCATTCTCCGTCTTAATTAGGACGGAGAATGACATTCTCCGTCTTAATTTACACGGAGAATGGTCATTCCAGTGTTAAAACGCAGGAGAATGACCATTCTCCGTGTTAGAAACACGGAGAATGCCATTCTCCGTGTTAAATGAAACGGAGAATGTCATTCTCCGTGTTAAATAAAACGGAGAATGGCATTCTCCGTCCTAATTAAGACGGAGAATGGCCATTCTCCGTGCTAAATTAAACGGAGAATGACCATTCTCCGTCTTAATTAGGACGGAGAATGACCATTCTCCGTGTAATTTATCACGGAGAATGGTCATTCTAGTGTTAAAACACAGGAGAATGACCATTCTCCGTGTTAGAAACACGGAGAATGCCATTCTCCGTGTTAATTAGGACGGAGAATGCCATTCTCCGTCTTAAATAAAACGGAGAATGCCATTCTCCGTCCTAATTAAGACGGAGAATGACATTCTCAGTCCTAATTAAGACGGAAACGGAGAATGTCATTCTCCGTCCTAAATAAAACGGAGAATGGCATTCTCCGTCTTAAATAAAACGGAGAAATGGCATTCTCCGTCCTAATTAAGACGGAGAATGCCATTCTCCGTCCTAATTAAGACGGAGAATGCCATTCTCCGTCCTAATTAAGACGGAGAATGGTCATTTCCAGTGTTAAAACGTGTAATTTAGTTTTTTCAGGAATAAAGAGTTTCGTTCTTCTTTCAAAGCGATGATAATTCTTATGGAAAAGAAGAAGAAAGATCTTCTCTCCACAATTGAAGATCTGAGTTCAAATATCTCCACGATGAAGATGATGATGATGGTGATGATGATGACGTGCGATGATCTGAGTTCGACTGAAGAAAAACACACCGAACTACGAACGATCTTTGCGATCTCTGCTGAATATGAGAGCAATGGAATTCAGATTTCCCGTGAAGAAGAAGAAAACGAAAATCGCAATCCAGATTTGAGTTTTTTGAATTCAAATACATATAGATGACCAATTCGCGCGGAGGGGTAGTTTCGGTATTATAAAAATAGCAGTTTCTAGCGGGTGGCATCTAAAAGGGAATCTTGGAATATTTAACGTGAAAATACTTAATTCTGGGTATTTCATAAAACTTATCCAGCGGGTGGGCATTTCATAAAAGCCCACCCCGAAATTGGGTTTCTCAGCAATTTCCAGTTTTATTTTTCATCGTTTTTGAAATGGTCATTATAGTGAAAAACCCTCACTTGAAAATGACAAAACATAAATATTTTATTTATTCCCATCTGGACATTTTTATTTAGACCTTTGACATTTTAAATGTGATATAGATAGAGTAATAAATGTTCTTCGACCTAAATGTTAAAAAATTGTGATAACAATTGACACTTGTATAGTTATTTCAATTTGCGTCATCTATATCAAAAATGCTCTTTTATGACGGAAAAGACTTGATTCATGTATCAATATCTATTTTCATTTTTGTGACCTAATAGATATGGATTCTCGTGAGAATTGAAATATTATTGTACATGTTATATTTTATATTTCCTGTAAGATGAATGCATGTGGCAATTAACCCTTATGTAATCTAGTACAAGAAAATAAAGAGATTAAGAGACAAATAAACACAAAGCAACTTGGTATATAACTCAATCTATTCATGATGTTAGAAAAATGGAGTTGCAATGATAACCTATGCTAAAAAAGCTTACTAGGTTGCTTCAGGGCAACAATAGTTTGTAAATGCTTCATCTAACAAACATGCGAGTGAGAATGCATATATACATACAAAAATGCTATTTGGCTCAAAAAAAAATTGGGTGATACCATTTTTCATTGTGCCAGATGACATGGTTGCTGACATGGCAGCTGACATGACAAAATTTAACAATAAAATTAATATTAAATTAAAATTAATAGTAAATTAACATTAAATTAATACGATAATTAATATTAAAATTAACCTTAATATTAAAATTATCATTAACATTAATATTAATATTAAAATAAAAATAAAAAATAAAAATAATATTAACATTAACATTAACATTAACATTAAAATTAACATTAACATTAATATTAATATTAACATTAACATTAAAAAAAATTGATAATTAACTTTTTTGGGTTAAAATTTGTCATGTCAGCTGTTATGTCATCTGTCACGTCAGATGCCACATAATGGAAGATGGCATCACCCAAATAATTTGGAAACCAAATAGCATAATTGATATACATATGTATGTTATATGTTGTCTTCCTGTGATGATAGCATGTATACAAATATATCAGCTCATTCGCTTTATTGGTTATAAGACATTAAAAATACTATGCAATAGTAAACCACGTCCTGTACAAAGCAAATAATTATAATTAGGGTGCGTTTGATTGCACGGTAGAAAATACGTGAAAAAAAAATTAATTTCATGGAATTATTTTTTTAGGAAAAAAATTTTATGGAATTTTAAACTTTTTTCATGGAAAACTTAATTTGGATGTTTAATTGCCATTATTTTCCACGAAAAATAGTTATTTTTCATGGAAAATAATATTTTTCTATGAGTTGGACAAGTTTTATTTTCCACCATTTTAGATGAAAATATGAAAAATGATAGATTTTTGGAAAATAATTCTATGGAAAATATAAGCTATCAAACACTACAATTGGTGGAAAATTTGTGATGAAAATATTTTTCATGAAAAAAAAAAAGCTCAATCAAACACAGCCTTAGTTTATCCATTATGACTGTTCCTACCACTTTTATCCTGGATTATTTATGGTCTTTTTATTCGTCACAATTAATGACAAGCAACAATTCGCAAGGTTATTGCTCCGTATTTAACACATGAACAAAAGTTTATTGCTTTCAGACAAATATACAATATTTATGAGATTTTCTATTGGTGTTAAAAAAAGTTTACTACCCAGACAGGATCATGTGTGTGCAGTTTAATGACATTTACTGGTATCAATAATGTTATTTGTCCCTCCAATTTGTACTTCCGAATCGTCTCTCCTTACGTGGCAGCTGACGTGGCATGTTGATATGGCAGCAGACGTAACAAATTTTAAAATTAAAATTAACATTAACATAAAATTAACATTAAAATTAATGTTAATATTAACATAAAAATTAATATTAATATTAACGTTAACGTTAACAATAATATTAATATTAACATTAACATTAAAATCAACATTAACATTAATATTACGTTAATTAATATTAACTAAAAATAATATTAATGTTAACATTAAATTAGCATTAATATTAACATTAAATTAACATGGACAAAATTGGATAATTAACTTTTTGGGTTAAAATTTGTCATATCATTGGCCATGTCAGATGACACGTAATATTATTTAACATGTCATGTCAGCTATCACATAAGGAGGAATGTAATGGAGGGACAATTTGGAGGTACGAATAGCAACTCTTACTGATATCTCATTCTCGTATTTTTTTCCTTTTTGTATCCCTCACACGGTAGATAATTGGTCCACCTTCAGGGGCTGTTTGGATAGATGTAACTCTTTGAAAGTGTGAAAGTGGCACTTGCAGCAAGTTGAGTTTCCGTTGACTTGCAGCAAGTGACACTTTCCAAAATGTGTTTAGATAGAGTATTTTTTGTCTGCTGCAAGTGGAAGAAAAATGGATTTGGTGTTTGGATAGTTGTTGAAAGTGGAGAGAAAATGAGTTCGGTTGTTTGGATGGTTGTAGAAAATGGATGTTGATAATCCATAATAAAATTAATTACTATAATTAAATGGAAAAAATATTAACTATCATAATTAAATTAATTAGTATAATTAGCTATCATAATTAAATTTATTATTATTGACTATTATAATTCACACATAATTCATAAGTTCTTCAGTCCTCGAAAAAAATATTGACTCCCATTACCATCCTAATTACCATCCTAATTAAGAAACAATTAATTAGAAACAATTAAGAAGTTCTTCACACACTCCCATTACCATCATAATAAAATCCATTCTCTTTCCAGATATTTTCTTTCCAACATACAGAAGAGTGGCCGCCTCCGCCCATGTCCGGAGGGAGGTCGATAGCCTCCGCCCCTCCCTCATCTCGCCTCCGCCTCTCATCTCCGCCTTTCCCTCCCTCCCCTCCGTCCCCGCTGCCTCTGCCCATGTTCGGAGGGAGGTCGACAGCCTCCGCCCCTCCCTCATCTCGCCTCCGCCTCTCATCTCTGCCTTCCCCTCCGCCCCCGCCGCCTCCGCCCATGTCCGGAGGGAGGTCGACAGCCTCCGTCCCTCCCTCATCTCGCCTCCGCCTCTCATCTCTGTCACCCTCACTTTTTCCAGTTAGGGGTAAAATGGTAATTTTCCATTTTATATTATTTTTAGGAATTTTATTTCATGAATATTATTATTTAATTATTATAGGAGTCGGGTTCGAATTTCATCGCATTCCGAGTTAATTCGGGACCCCGGTGAATTTCGACTTGAGCTGTAATTAGCCTGTTAGCTAGCCATGGCCCACCACACTAAAAATTAGGGTTTAAGAGTTTGGACTAGTTTTCCATGAGTAATTTAGTTTAATTATGATTTTTATTTATTTTTAGCAACTTCCTAAACCTAATTTGGAATTTAATTAATATTAGGCTTAGGGAGGGGCAAACTTGTAATTTACAAGTGCCCCTCACCCAACCATGTTGGCCGGCCACCTATAGGCAGCCTCCCCCCCCCCCCCCCCCCCCAATCTTTCTTCTCCACTAAGTCACTCACTCTCTCTCTCTCTCTTCCAATTTCATTTTCTCCTCAAGCTTCTTCTTCTTCCTCCAACCTACATCTAGGTATGTTCATATTTTCTCCATTAATTCTCTTTTGCATATAGTTCTTCCACATTAAATGAAGAGGGGAATATCCTCTTCCATTTGCCCACAAATTTGTAGATTTTTCCTAGAAATATAGTTTAAGGATTATTTATGGATTTATCCTTTTTAGAGAGGTATATATATATATATATATATATATATATATATATATATATATATATATATATATATATATATATACATGTGTATTTGTGTGTGTAGAGGAGAGTGGTAGTGGTGTTGAGAGTGTGTATTTATATATATGCGTGTATGTGTCTGTATATATATATAGATATGTATGTGTCAGAATAGGAAGGAGAATGAGAAGGAGAATGGGAAGGAGAATGAGGAAGGAGAATAGGAAGGAGAATGGGAAGGAGAATGAGGAAGGAGAATAGGAAGAAGAATGGGAAGGAGAATGAGAAGGAGAATAGGAAGGGGAATAGGAAGGAGAATGAGAAGGAGAATGGGAAGGAGAATAGGAAGGAGAATGAGAAGGAGAATGGGAAGGAGAATGAGGAAGGAGAATAGGAAGGAGAATGAGAAGGAGAATGGGAAGGAGAATGAGGAAGGAGAATAGGAAGGAGAATGAGAAGGAGAATGTGAAGGAGAATGAGGAAGGAGAATAGGAAGGAGAATGGGAAGGAGAATGAGGAAGGAGAATAGGAAGGAGAATGAGAAGGAGAATGAGGAAGGAGAATAGGAAGGAGAATGGGAAGGAGAATGAGAGGAGAATAGGAGTTTGAGAATGAATCGGAGTTCGGGTAGTCGGATTGACTTGAAACTTGGGTGGCATGTTGGGTACACCCCACAAATGTCATATTTGAGCCGATTTTTGGCTCGGTTGACCCAGAGTTGACTTTTTACCCAAAAGTCAACCGTGAGTCAACACTTTGTCTAGATTTCACCAAATCCAAACTAGAGTTGACCAGTTGACCAAAAATCAACTGTTAGTCAACATTTGACCAGTTTGACCTAGAGTTGACCTAGAGTTGACCAGAGTTGACCAGTTGACCAAAAGTCAACTGTAGGCCAACTCTTGATCCCGTTTGACTTTCTTCGACTTGTTTTGACCCGTGATGCCTGGTATGACCTAGGATTGACTTGGTTAGGCTTAGATTGACTTGATATAACTTGATTTGACCTAGATTGACTTGACAGGACTTAGTGTGACTCAGTGAGACCTAGTTTGACCTAGATTGCATATCATTCATTGTAAATCATTCCTAAACTTGTTTAAACCTAAATTAACTTACAGTATCTCATATTTAGGTCTTCTGATACCGCTCTGAGCATTGATATACCATACAGCTCAGGACAGCAGGCGAGTACATTCACTGATAGTTTTCATTGTCTTGATATCTGCTATATCCGATTCAGTCGTAGTGTCTTACTTGATTCTTGGTCACGATAGCTCACGGACTAGTACACATTGGATCTTGACATGAGATGTTGTTCCTGGATTTCTGGGTATATGGGTACACTCCCTGTCTTGTTCCCTGTACTTGTATAGACACCGATTTCTAAGAGGATTTGCTACCCTCTTACGAAATCACGTGCCATGACGTGTCATGTCCAGATCCTTTGTACTATTCGGGGATGGGG
Source organism: Iris pallida (assembly GCA_029216955.1). Lineage (NCBI taxonomy): Eukaryota > Viridiplantae > Streptophyta > Magnoliopsida > Asparagales > Iridaceae > Iris > Iris pallida. The sequence goes on along the minus strand of JANAVB010043020.1, from coordinate 690,304 downwards.
AGTTATTAGTGGTTGTGTGATCAAATTCCCACATGGTTCTACAGTATACATTGTTCATAGCTATACCCTCGCCTCACGACGGGTAAAGCCTGACCCTACATCGTTCATAGCTTTCCATGGTGACCGGCCTTACCGTTCTATTGTACCCATTGTTCATAGCCGGTCGGATGGAAAGCCTGATCATGTTTCCCAAGCCGATCACATAACGCTCTAATAATTCAAATCACATTTTACATTTATTGTCGTATCTTATATTCCAGTTCAGTTTACTTTCTGTACTTCTCACCATGCTATGATTTCATTTACTCACATGCTCTACAAGCCTTACATTGTACCTTGATTGGAGACTAAGTTCTGCTCGGGAGAAGAGTTACAACCCCGGTCCTTGTTTGGTTTAAGGGTTGTAACTCGACTTCTGAATGGTTCCCAAGTCTTCGTATATCTTTGTCTTGTAGTTCATTATACTGTCTCTTATAGAATTTGTCAATTCACATGGAACTGCTGTTAGTGTTTGTACTTGCTCATTTTCCTGACAGGATACCGTTATGATATTTTTCAGATGATACAGAGGCTGATTGTCCGACCTATTATGGGCTCGAGTCAGATGGTGTAGCCTTAGATCGTGGCCTTATAGTGGAGCCACTAGATTTTGTACTTCCTGAGTAGTGTAGGTTAGCTAGGTTTGGCTGGACTGCGATCCAGCTAGCTTATCAGACTGTAGTTTTATATTCTATTTTGTTACCCTGTGATGTATATATCTGGGCTTGTATTTAGACTGTGGACTTATTTACTCTTTCATCCATCATATCTCTTCTCATGCTATCTACCCTAGTTTTGATTATGTGATTGAGACTGTATTGTTATGTCACCTCCATTCGGAGTGTATATACTGTACAGGTATATTTTAACTGTTAGTCGTAGGCATTTACAGACCCTATATACAGCGTTCTACCGCCGATACTGCGGCGTAGGCTGGACGTAACCACGTGCTCGTGCCCCTCTTCAGGGTGCGGGTCGTGACAATCTCCGCCTTCCCCTCCGCCCCCGCCGCCTCCGTCCATCCCTCATCTCCGCTTTCCCCTCCCTCGCCTCCTCCCCTCCGCATCTCCCTCATCTCCGCCTCCCCTTCCACCCCTCCCTTATCTCTGCCTTCCCCTCCCTCGCCTAGATCCGCCCCTCCCTCATCTCCGCAGCAGATCCGAGCCGGTCTCCCCCGTGACCAAGCCACCACTTGCAGGACACTTCCTGCTCTTTTTTGTTGCAAATGAAAAGAGAAAAAATGTGGAGGACAAAAACTGAGCAGCAAGTGAGATTCTTTACTTGCTGCCTCCACTTACTGCTACCCAAATTGTGAAAGTCATGGCCATCCCCTCCAGTTGCAGCGGAAAGAGACGGTTGCAGCAGAGTTACTGCCAACCAAACAGGCCCAGCGCAACCATGTTCCTAATTAACAATCAAATGGTGTGCTGCATGTCCAATACTTGTGGTTCTTAATAGCGCATGTATGTAACTAGCTTAAAATATGACAACAATTTGATTTTAGAGTTGTCGATATTTTTGGTTGGTATAGCAAAAATAGCGCTAATCAATAAATTTCAATTCACTAATTTTTTTAAAAATGGTAAACTAGACCTAACTACCCCAAAAAAAAAAAAAAAAAAAAAACCAACAAAAAATGTTCTTTCTTCTGTCTACAGCTTCTACAAAGTAGAAGAATTCAATAAAACGTGGAAAGAAAATGACAGTTTTTTTTTTTTAGCATGCAAGTGTATGTAAAGAAAAAAAAAACTCAGGAATACAATATTTTTCTTACAAAAATAACATTTCACTTTTCCACGCGAAATTGAACACCTCATATTTTCGCCCTAGCAAAAATTGTGTATAAAATACAAAAATTGTATATATAAAGTCAATTTTGTTGAATGTAAGGCGTTTATCTACAAAAGTACTAATTTCTTAAGGCTTTTTCTAGGGACACCACACATTTTACTGGAGGCGTCATTTTACTAGGAGACAGTTCAAGTTTGAAAAACTTTTACTGGGGACATCCCAAAAATTACTTGGGGCTATCCCAAACTTAGGGTTTTTCCTTCCTCTTTCCTCCTCCTTCCTCCAGCCGCCGCCGCCTCCTTCCTCCTCCTCCTCCTTCGCCTCCAGCCTCCGCCGCCTCCTCCGCCTCCTTCCTCCAGCCGCCGCCAATGCGCGACCAAAACTCCTGCAAAAGCCGCCTCCAACGCGCGACCAATGCTCATTTTTAATGCTCGCCGCCTCCTCCGCCTCCAGCCGCCGCCTCCTCCGACAGGTCGCGTGTTGCACAGCTGCACGGGATCGAGACGCTCGTCTGCTTCCAGGCCGCGGGGGGGAGGGGGGGGGGGGGGGGGGGGGGGTCCTCAAGCTCATCTCGTCGGAGCTGATCGACGAGAATTGGGTTCTGGTGCAGCAGCATATCCAAGGACTCCCAACAAGTTGGCAGTCCAAACATATGTTAGGACTGCCAACTTGCTGGCAGTCCTAAGACTGCCACTAAGTTGGCAGTCCTAATATATGTTAGGACTGCCAACCTGCTGGCAGTCCTAGGACTAATTGCTGAAAATAAATTGGGCTAGCCCCAAGTAAAAAAAGAATGGCAAACTTGTAATTTTTTTGGGAACATTTTTGGGCTAGCCCCAAGTAAAAAGTGTTGTGCCCTTAGAAAAAGCCTTTCTTAACTACCATCTACTTCCCGACTCTCTTCGATTCCAAAACCCTAGATTTCCGCCATGGCGAGCAACCTCCTCCAAACCCTAGCCGTAACACTAACCCTAATTCCTCTCCTCCCATCCCTTTCTCACTCCTTCTCTTCCGAGACCCCCACCGACCGCCGGATCCTCGTCCTCCTCGACGACCCCGCCGTCCGGTCGTCCCACTCCTCCTTCTTCTCCTCCCTCTCCTCCCGCGGCTTCGATCTCGACTTCCGCCTCGCCGACGACCCCAAGCTCTCGCTCCAGCGCTACGGACAGCACTTGTACGACGCGCTCGTCCTCTTCTGCCCCTCGACCACTCGTACGTCCCCCAGATCTCTTCCATTTCAGTCCAAAGTTTGAATCTTTCCACTGAATTCAGTTGTTTCTCTGGTGCCGTGTTTATGCGGCTGCAGGGACACTCCAAAATATTCACTAGGACACGTTTCACGTCGTGCCGTCTTCGTGCAGGGCAAAATAGATTCAAATTTAGAATATGTTCACTTAATTAGTTTGGTGCCGGGTCCTTGTCGCGTCGGACGCTGTTCGACACTGCAGGGACACTCTAATATATACACTAGGACCTTCCAAACTGGTGCCATATCCTCCTCCATTTCGTCCGTATTCTGTCGTGTTTTTATGATCTGTACAAATAGATCCAAAGCTTGAATCTTTTTCACTTAATTGGATTTGTTTTTGTTAGGGTTTGGTGGGTTGCTGGATCATCAGGCAATCCTTGATTTCGTTGATTCCGGCCACGATCTGATCCTGGCGGCGGATTCCTCGGCCTCGGATTTGATCAAGGGGATTGCAACAGAATGCGGAGTTGACTTTGATGAGGTTTGTTATGGTTTCTTTGTGTCTTTGTAAATATGGGATTGATCAATTTGTTGCTTCGCTTCTGTAGGATTCGGAGGCGGTGGTAATTGATCACCTTGGGTACGCCGTGTCCAACACGGAAGGCGACCATACACTGATTGCCGCTGATGACTTCATCAGATCAGATGTGATATTGGGGGAGAAACCAATCGAGGTAGGAAAACTGTTACGTTTAGTGAATTCAATTTCTTTTATTGATTTAAAGGCATTTTTCATAAAGATGCCCTTTCTAGAAAGAATCATAAAACGGTATTTCTGAAACTTATTACCAAACTATCGTTCTTTCTAGAATTTCATTCAATAAACACGATTTTGTTATTAAAATCACGTTTTGTATACGATATTACCATTTTATGGAGTATTCTTTAAAGTCATTTTTTTGTCAAAGTTAGTGCACACTACTTATTGAAGCTTTCCAAAAACGTCCTAGCCTATTAAGAAAAGAGAGCAGAAACTGATGTTACTGAATAGCTATTGTTGTTGCCTTGAACAAAAAAGCAAAAGCAAGCAAGATAAGCTGTACCACAACCAATCTTATTGCTTTCAGATGGACGTATTGGTTTTATGGCAGACACTCTTTTGACGGTGATTGTCTTTTGTAATGAATTTTAGCATCAATCTATGATGGATAATGTCATGGTTGATAGGTGAAACAAATATTGATCAAGGCGAAGTATTTCTTGACCGTTTTTTAAGAAATTGGATAAGTACTCCACCAAGATTACTTGGCCCAAATATCATCACTAGAATTTTAAACTTGGAAGCACGGACACTGAACAAATTGGTGCTGGTCTTCATGTCGTGTCAGAGACGTATTGTCCATGATAAATACACACTCCAAACTAATCGTGTCCATGTCACCGTGCCACTGTGACGACCTAGGCAGCTGCCTCAACCCACCTTGAATTAAATATGACTTGACCCTACCTTTTTTTGCCTGACCCAGGCTCAACACCTTAAAGTTGTAAATACTATTAATAATTTAATATAAATATTAGAGAGGAGGAAATGAACAATAGCCTTTGCCCTTCTCCCTCTTGATCCTAACCTATCTCATCTCCAACTTAGACGTATAGTTACTAATGGCGCAAGGTGCATTGTGGCGCAAAGGATGTTCAAGATTGAAGCGTGAGGTGCAAGGCGAAAGCCTGAGCTTCACGAAGGCGAAACACACACTTATTCAAGACCATGTCAAATTTATTTATTAAGCATACATATGTAATAAATTTTACTTGCAAGCAAATAAACACTAAGTTATTGATGATTTTTTTCTTCTTTAGAGTTTAGACAATATTATAACTATTTTTTTAGGCTGTGTTTGATTGAGTTTTTTTCCATGGAAAATATTTCCATCACAAAATTTCCGCCAATTGTAGTGTTTGATAGCGTATATTTTCCATGGAATTATTTTCCAAAAATCCATCATTTTCCTCCAAAATGGTGGAAAATAAAACTGGCCCAGACCAAAGGAAAATATCAATTTCCATGGAAAATAGCGACAAATCAAACACCCAAATTAATTCCGTGGATTTTTCCATGGAATTTTTTTCCTAGTAAAATAATTCTGTAGAATTAATTTATTTTCCACCTTGTAATCAAATGCACCCTTAGTGTTTTATTCACATGAATAATAGACAGTAACATAATAACACTCTAATATAGCGGTACTGATAATCCAAACTAGAAATAGATGGAATTTAAGTGTTTATGCTAGTAAAAACTAAAACGCTCCTCAAATAGAGTTGAGCCTCGCTGAGAGGCGCTATGAGGCGTGGGCATCACGAAGGGAGTCTCGCGCCACCTAGATTGAGACGTTGAGAGATGAGCATCGTGAGTCTTGCTCCTGAGGTGCTCTTTTCACAACTTTTCTTTGACGTCCACTGTCAAGCATTAGCACTTAAATCTCCCTTTATCTCTTTCAGTCTCTCTCTCTCTCTCTCTCTCTCTCTCTCTGCCAGAGCCCAATAATACTGAAAATGTTGGTCGACTTTTGACACTCCGACAGTAGCACTTTTTCCTCGGCTCTTGTCACTTATGGTATTCTCGAAGTACTGTCCCTCATTTTCTATATTTTAAATATGTTAAATCAAAGTCTTGCTAATAAAGCACAATCTTGTCTCAAGTTACATACTAGGCACTCCTAAGGCCCCAGCTTTCACCTTGAGCTCTGGATAGGCATTTTGGTCCTTGCCATCTCATGCCGCCTTAACAAGCTTGTTCTGTACCATGACGGGTCGTTTCGTGTCCATGAAACATAGATTTTAAACTCATATCGGATCGTTTTCGTGTCCATCCAACAGAGGCATTGATTACTACCATATCACAAACTGTCCAGAAATACTCATACATTAATACCAACTACAAAGATTGTTGAAACAAATTTTTTTTCTACACGCGCCAATCGAAGATACTATTTTAGCTTGCATCTCTGGTAGCGTGTCGGTCACCATTGCGTAGTATCTTGCCACTTGATGAAAGTCATCCACCTAAATCAGCTTTCTCCTCCTGCTAAAGAACGTGTCCAAATATTAAAGAAAACAAAACACTTTGGTCTTGTCAGTTAGTGAAATTCTTGTACCCTCTAAAGTATTGCAATTTGTCGCATACCAGAAGGCCCAAACCATTGGTGTAATTTGGATCCCATCCAGGTCTGAAGTCTGAAGTGGTTTGGAACAAAATTCCCCCTCCATTGTGTCCACCTTGACAAATAGAAGAAGATTACAAAATATACCCTATATGAGAGGACCGAGAGGATCATAATGTATTCGAGGATCCGAAGAAAATAAAAGTTTGTTAGCCTCGGATTTCTCTTAGTTGGTTGCTGTAATAGTACTCATACAGCTTTAGTTGCAAGTGAATGGTGCCATTTGTAGCATACTCTTTTTGTTATATTAGGTGTGGCTGCTGTGGCAGTTGATGATCAAACTTTGTGCAGGCTCCTGTTCTGTTTCGAGGCATCGGCCACTCATTGAATACTGCTAATAGTCTGGTAAGTACTGTCCCTAAAGTTTTATTCCTTGGTGCAGTTTCTCGTTTGATTGGACATTATCAAATTGAGTTATTTTTAATTGTAACCTTTTAATCTTTCTGGTGTGATACATGTACCTATTTGCAGATCCTGAAAGTTCTATCTGCCTCTCCATCAGCATATTCAGCAAACCCAACTACCAAGCTGTCAAGCCCTCCTTCTCTCACCGGCTCTGCAATATCATTGGTTTCTGTTGTTCAGGTTTGGAAATGCTCTTATAAATTATCTGAACAATGAATTTCCTGCTAATGTTGCCATAATAATGTGAATGGGTTGCAGTTGGAACCTTCAAGTGATATGTAATTTGTATTTCTGCTCTGTATCTGTTGTCATACTGCAATGTAATATACTTCAAATTCTTCTGGACCATCAGAAATCATAACAATATCGCTGGTTATGACATAACTTCAAGTATTACTGGTATTATTTGCTGCTGTGTATGGATTATTATTTATTAATATGGTTGAATTGTGGCAAGACATGTCTTGGACCAGGATAGCAGAAAATATTTTGGCTACCAACTCAAACTTAGGACAGTTAATTACAGTCTTATTTGAGGAGGTCTCGTGTTTCCACTAATTTTGATAAACTTTTTGCTACTTCCCTCAAGTTTTGACCTTTCAGGCAAGTTTGACAAGTCTTAGGCAAAAATCTGATATAATAACGTCTATAGTTTATACGTATCAATCGGTCATTTTATTTCAACCTCGATACTACTACCTTAGGGGGAAATACACTAAGTATGTCAGAATTATCAGATAACTTTGGTTTTAACTTTCTCCTTCATTTTTAAAGCGCAAATTCTCATGAGTTTATTACACACTAGATGCAACAAGTAAGAACACCAATGTCATAAAGTAGCATCAGCTTGGACCCGTGGATTTTTTCGTTTCTTGCAACATGTAACCTAGAAATCTTTTGGACACTCACTTTAAAAGTATGACCCTCCCCTACATGGGAGGCATCAAAATATACCTCAAGAACTTTGTCAAAGTAAAAGCTTCAGGAAATACGCCTTAGTTTGCGTGTTGCTGATCTCCTCAAAGGCCTTCATTCTTGCTGGAGTACTGACTGGTTCTTGGGGCCTTCAAACAATTAGTCTCAAGAAAGCCAGATGTTGTGAAACTTGTGGCCAAATGCCGGTTACAGATGATAATCCATGAGAGGCATTGGTATATGTAGATCACGTGGAACTTGCTAGTTGCTAGTAGCTAATGCGTTTAAGGATTGGAATGCTTCTATTCTGCTAGCCTAGGATATTAACTCCTGGATAATATGTGTTTTTGCTGTTGGAAGAAATGCTTCTCAGGACATGCCATTTAACTTCTTGCTTTGAGGGAGACAACAAGAGTTGTCTTGGTTGGTCTTGCTTCTCTTCTAGAAGTAGTTGTAATCTGATGTCTTTATGTACAATTTCCAAAGTTAGAACGGGATTTGAAGTACTCCTGCCATTATATACATGGATGTAGTTGGCACATCTACTTGACAAAGTCGTCTAACATTCAACCTACAACTTCTTATTGGAGGTTGCTTAATGAAATTGCCTTCTCTAGGGTAAGCTGACATATCCACAGAAGGTTCATCTTCTAATATAACCTGATAGAGAAGCTTGTCAACTTGCTATTGAACCCAATATTCCAGTATTCTGTTGAGCTCATGCGGCACTGCAGACCCCAAAAAGTGTGTTCAACAACAAAGCTTAAAGGCTCCAAAGTTGTGAATAGCTGCTAGAAGGTCATGAATTTGAAATTCAGGAAGATGATGATTTGACTTTGCTATTAGCAAATACTTTCCAGATTTTCTTCTATATTGACTTCTGCTTAGCCAGCAGCCTGAAGAATAGTGTCCTTTGTTTCTTTGTAGCATGGACACTTTTATTGTGGGGCCATGTCCGTCTCAGACGTGTCCCAGAGACACTTCTTGGACACATGCTCGAAGTTGTGAAAATTGCCCACAGTTTTATATGGCCACTAGTTGAAAATTTTGGACATAACTTTCATATGCATTTCAATTAAACTAAGAATTTTAGAAATTAACACCTGTTTCCTGTCTGTGACATGTTGTGTCCATGTCTGGATTAGGTCTATAATATTAGGTGGCTTGTCCCAATAGCAAACATATTAGACCATCCTGATACCAATATTTCTTTCCAAAGTCCTACTTGTTATTTTGGACCTGATATCATAGACATTATGAACACAGCTTTCTGGATTACTATTTGGTTTGTTTTCTATTGATATCGTTCACAAATGCTATTTAATTATATAGTTATCTGTTCTGAGACAATGGAGAAATGCATGTCTTAGATCTGTTGACCATGAGTATGATCTTTTCTGCAGGCAAGAAACAATGCTCGTATTTTAATATCTGGTTCCTTGGATCTCTTTAGCAATCGGTAGGTAGTTGTTATTGGTTCTTTCAACATTTTCTGTATTACCCATCATTTTACTTACTTTTTTTTGTTTGCATTATTCAGGTTTTTTAAATCTGCCGTGCAAAAGGTTGGGACCTCAACCGAGTAAGTAAACTCTCTTCATTTATCCTTTTCCTGGTTTTTGTGCTTCCATATTTTGTATTGTGCAAATTTTAAATTACAACCTTATACTTGTCTGTCTCTAAATTGTATTCTAAACTTATGTTCTTTCAAAGAAAATGCTGCCGAAATCAATTCCCATCAATTGAATCCGAAATGCTACCAAAAGTTGTCTTATTGTGTACATCAATCTGGATGAGAATCTTGGGAAACTCTTCTTTTTTGTGGTGGTTAAGCAGCTAAACCTTAAGCATTTTACATATTCTTGTCCAAGATTCTGAGATTCTCGAGTGAGGTATCATACTAGTAGGACCTGAGACGTGAACGACATCAACATTTGGTAGTAAATCTCGGGTGAGATTTGCCAAATCTAGGCCAAAGTTAGCTGATACCCCAAATTTTGGGAACATATTTCTTTGTTTGGGGGGTGGGGGTGGGGGTGGGGGTGGTTGGTAAATGGGCTGAGGTTTACCAATCAAGCCTGAAACTGTCCGAGATCCCAAAACTTCCATGAAATGCCTCGTTGATTTGGGGATATCGGGATTTGGTAAACAGAAAATTTCATGGAGGGGGAAAAAGTTCAGCGTATTTACGCAAAAAGTGATAAGTCAGCAAAAATTTCAATTTAAGGGAGCTGGCGCCAGTTGAACTGACGCCCAATTAAAAAAAAAAAAAAATAAAGCTGGCGCCAGTTAAACTGGCGCCTAATTTTTTTTTTTTAAATGTAACCGGCGCCAGTTCAACTGGCGCCAAAAAAAAAAAAAAATTTTAAAAATCCTGGCTCCAGTTGAACTGGCGCCAGGTTGGGGGGGGGGGTTGGCTGCCAAAAAAAAAAAAAAAAATAATAATTTGAAAAGTAAGAGAGTGGGAAAAAGTAAGAGAGTGGAAAAAATTAAAAGAAAAATGAAAAAAGAAAAAAAAAAAAAACTTAGCAGCCAAAACCCCTCCCTCCCCCCGGCCCCCCCCCCCCACCCCCTCCCTCCCCACCCCCCCAAACCTGGCTCCAGTTCAACTGGAGCCAAGAATTTTTAAAATTTTTTTTTTTTTTGGCGCCAGTTGAACTGGCGCCGGTTAAATTAAAAAAAATATATTATTAGGCGCCAGTTTAACTGGCGCCAGCTTTATTTATTTATTTATTTTTGATTGGGCGCCAGTTCAACTGGCGCCAGCTCCCTTAAAATGAAATTTTTCATAACTTTTCACTTTTTGCGTAAATATGCGAAATTTTTTCCTCCTATATGAAATTTTCCGTTTGGTAAATGTCCGGACCTCAACCAAGGTTCGCAGTACTGACCGAAACAGGTACCAAAAATGATACATACTGATTGAAAAGCACGAAAATCCCCCGAAACTGCCAAAATTGGTACTCATAGGAAGGTCGGAATTCCGAAACCAACACCGTAACCGATACTGCAAACCTTGTCCTGAACATGCTTTGAAGGTTGAGTAGCCCATGAAAATCACACTAGACATAACCCACATTTGCTCCATTACCCTCCACCAATTGCATGATTCATGCCCTACCTGCAGCAATACTGGAATGCTGAACTGCAGGAAGTGGATATGAGGTTTGAATACAAGACTTCCAAATTGTGGAACAAAATGTTGGGCCATGTTTAGTTGATAAGTATGGCATGTTGGTCCGTGTCAGTTATTAGCTATGACCAATTCTTGTCATGTTTATCAAGGAACAGTGGTTGACATGCCTTTGCTTTACCAACATGCTGCACAGTCCTAAAAGATTGATATCTAAGAATGCTAATTTCATTGTCTTTTATTCCATAGTTCACAGTATCGGCCTATACGGAAACCAATATGTATCGTCCGTATCGTACCGGTTTTGACATGTCCCGATCCTATACCAAAAGTATCGATACCGATGTGTTGGGTCTCTTTTCAAGTCAATTCGATAAGAAAAATTGAACGAAAGAGAGAAGAATAGAATAATTGTGTCTATACAATGATTTGTTTGTGCCAGAGATCGACAATTTTATAATGTGTTGATAAGATTCCTTTATCCACATATTGTAACAATTACCATTTGTCGAAGTTGTATATCTATAAATTCATAACATTCGTCCATAGTTATTATGTTTAAATTATATTTATTTATACTTCACAAATTATATTTTGGGTAGAATTAATATTAGAATAATTATTATGTTTAAATTATATGTATTATATTTTTAAAATTTTATTTTTCAAAGTCGACCTAACTTGTGATATATATAAGTATAATATGTGAGATACATGTGTCAACAGAAAAGAGGGGGGGGGGGGGGGGGGGGGGGGGGGGGGAGGAGGTTTCCATAAGAAGTAAAGTACATCTAATGCATTTTATACAATCTGGGGGCAAGTTTGGTAATTTATAAACATGTAAAGTAAAATTTGGAAGAAAATGGAGATGGAGTTTGTAATTTTGGGGAACCTTTGGGTGGTTTTAGAAAGTGTATTCTTTCCTTAAATAAAGATGAGCCACCAGAATTGAGACACGTGTACCATGGTGGTAGGATCTTGTAAATGAAGGAAAGTCTTTGGAACTTTAATAAGTGTATTAGTTTCCACTTCTAAAGGAACTTGGATTCAAAAATTTGTCCCTTATGGTGGGGCATTTAAGTCTTTTAACATGAATTATACATATTGTATGTAGAAAAGTGGATAGTATATCGGTGTATTATATTTAGGGGTTCGGAAGAAATACTTTAATATCTAAGTTTAATAATTTTACAAAGTGGCAAAGTGCTGAAATCCAACACTTCAATTCTCCAATCTGAAACCAGAAGAATTGTGTTGCTGAAACTGTCACTACAACTACCAACTTTGCATTTATATACCTTGGCCTCATGACTAGATTCTACATAAGTAAATTTCTACTGGATGTCCTTTTTGGTGTATTTTATACAAAAAATGTACGATTCTGAATATTGCTCAATTATCACTGGGAATATTATTACAAGCTAAATTTTTAGAAACTGAATATAAAGGCAATGTCTTGTGGGTGGACTTTTTTCTTATTGTTTTAGTCCTCACCTCAATCTTTACCAGAACAGGGGGGGAGCAGTTATGACATTGAGATTTATGAAGGAGAAGATAGTTTCCGGAGTTGATGGTAGTGACTTCTGTCTTCAACTTTGAGTTGGAAGCATGTTGCAAGCAGAAGATCAGCACTCCAAAACATCGTATTATTATTATTATTTTATGGGGGCACAGGTGCATCAGAAGGGGCACATGTGTACCATTGGCTTCTTCCTTTCAGCTCATTGAGGGCCATACTTGATTATAGTTCAGGCATTATTCCAAAATGGCTAAAAAGATGAGAAAGTAACAAAATTAGGAAGGTATAAAAAAGAGGAAGGAGGCTTCAGAAGATAAGATGTGTGCGTGTGTGAGAGAGAGATTTTTTTTTTCTGTCAAGAAGGCCAAGTATATAAACATCGCCATTGAGCTTATGCTGACACTTTTTTTTGGAATTAAAATAACATTGCTGACCACCATAAAGACCTGGTTGTTCAAATATCAGCTAATTATGTCTGCTTTAGAACTCTCTCGTCCTTGTTAAAGTATTATATTGGCACATCCATAGTTTCGCTAAGCATGCAGACTCTGCGAGCATGTAAGGTTTCTGGCTGAGTGCAACAATCGTCTGTGCATCATTCAATTTCATACCTTAAACATTTGCATAACACTCAACCACTTGGTCATGATCCCATATGTCCTAATCTCAAATCCTAACTCTTAAAGGTCTTGATCATCTAAACTGTATGTCCACTTACGGTATGTTCTCCATTCAACCGATAGATTTCACAATCATCTGTCACATAGTGTACATCTAAAAGATGGGGTTCCTTACCAGTAGTCTCCCTGGTGCTAAATCATTATTAGTTCAACTCTTAAGCTCTTCAAGAATCAAGACATAATTCTATGGAAGTGTGGATGGCCATTATGATGATAGACATCATTTGAAGCCCTGCTTAGCTTATGTGTGTAGGGCAAGCTACACTTTATGAAGCTTACATAATACGAACATCGTTGAATATTGAAGATAAGTCTTTGCCATAGTTTCATTTGATACGTGTAATTCATACTGTGCTTCTGCAATAATTTTCTGAAGGAAAAATCTTATGTTTTCTTATCTGTTTGTAGACATGCAATAATTTTATCAAGTCTCATATGGTTTTTATCTGTTGTAGACATCAGAAATCTGGCAATGAGCAGTTTGTAACCGAAATCAGCAAATGGGTCTTCCATGAAAGGGGTCATCTTAGGGTGAGGCTGTCTGCCTTGATAATAGATAGACTACTGCTCACTCTATATTTTCTCTTTTGGCTTTCACTTAGGTAAAATCTGAGTATAAAGCATGCAAGGGAACAATAATTTAAATGTCCTATGATAATTGAGATTACTTCTTGTTTTTGATTATTAAATTGGAGGATAGTACACAGTGTGTGTGTGTGTATAAACACTTTTAGGTTATATTTTTATATATTATTAATTTCTGCATGTAGGCTGTCAATGTCAGCCATCACAAAACTGGAGAAACTAGCGAGCCTGCTATGTACAGGATCAACGATGATCTGGTAATTGCTTTACCATCGTTTGCGAGCTTATAGGATAATCAAGAACAGTGATGTGGTTATTGCTATTCTATTTTACTCATGGTTGATATTTGTTTGAAGGAATACTCTGTTGAGATCTATGAGTGGTCTGGAACAACCTGGAAGCCCTATGTTGCAGATGACGTTCAAGTTCAATTTTACATGATGAGTCCGTATGTTTTGAAAACAATGTCTAATGACCAGAAGGTATATTCTTACAGATAAGATTTATGTGCATAAATGAGATGTTCCCCTTATATTGAAGGCAGTGTCTTCTTTTGGCAGGGCCTTTATTCAACATCATTCAAAGTTCCAGATGTCTATGGTGTTTTCCAATTCAAGGTCGAGTACCAAAGGCTTGGATACACAAGCTTATCTCTTTCTAAGCAGGTGTGTTACCTTATTGAGATGAGCACATCAGTTCTTTTAGCTGTCAATCTATGGTAGTATTTCTGTATTCAATACTCTGTTGACATAGTAGCATCGAATTTAGCTTTGTGCTTCCGAACCATAGAGATGAGTGGATAAAATTCATTTAGCTTACCTTTTGGGTCAAAGTTTGTTTTGTTTTATTTTCCTTATACAGGACCTAGTAGAAGGTTGTGGGCTGTTTCATGCTATATTTGTATCATGATTAGCCTATAAACATGCATGTAATTGGAAAGAAAAAGCATGAGATACAGAATTCACAGTTTCTATAAAATTGGTATTCAAGTACAAAAGTCGAGAAGATTGACACTACTTGATAGAGGAAACAAAATTTGCAAGGCTACTATGGTTCATGGTATTTGCCTGTTCTTTAAAATCCACGTCCAGATTTGCTTGCTTGCAACAAAGGATGAGCAGCCAAGTGGCTGAGGCCTTTGGTATCGGGGGGAAGTCCTATGCATAAAACCTGGGATTTACTGCTTTAAGAGAAGTCCTGGGCTTATTCTAAAAAAAAAAAAAAACTACTTTGCTTGCTGAAGGCAAAGTACTGTATGAAACTGTCCACTTAGAACTTTTAAATCAGAGAACAATCTTTTACTTACTTCCCGTGGTCTGCATCCTTGCCTTTTGTGATTTACTACTTTGCCCTTTTCGTATTGTTGTATTCTAATTCTTAACTTGCAGCTTTTCTTTTGCTTTACACATTCCTCTCTCTAGTGGTAACCTTCTCAGTTTACGTAAATAATTATTTTTTCCCGGTTACAAGTTTGAACTTACCATGCTTCACTGTTGTTTTTTCGTGGCGAATTGGCTCCCAGAATTATTTGTCTGACATTGTGATGTTACCAGTCTCTTACAATCTGAAAATGAGAAAATTAAGTATAACTGAAAGAAATAAACCTCCTATTATTATAATATATAAAAGCCTCTAATTGAGAAATATTAGTAAATGTAGCTGATTATTTTATTGTTTTACACATGCATGCATACTCATGCAGATTCATCTTAGATTCAAGCATTTGAGAATGCATGTATGTGTCATCCTCGTAACAACGGTTTGCTATAACTTCTTTGGGGTTTGCTGCACGAATCCACTAAAAATATCTGGGGTGAAGAATGTGTGTATATAAAATAAAATAAAATATATATATATATATATATATATATATATATATAGAGTGTGTGTGTGTGTGTATATGCTAGAATTTGAACTCGAGTTCTAGCCAGGCGAATAAAATGAAGATCAATTCAGATTGCAAGTTCACTCTTTTCATCTATGACTAATCATTTGGAATGCTCAAAAACCATATATGAGATGATTTGGATATATTTTGCCTATTTGCTGGGAGCGTTCAAAGTGAATGGTTCAAATAATAACTTATTTGCTATGATGAGATATAATACATTATTACTTCCAATACTTCAAATTAGCATAGTGACCGCATCACTTCAAATATGTGGTCTGTGTTGTGTTATTGCACAGTACTTGTATATAACTAGGCTATTGATGGCATTATGTATGTTGCAGGTGTGCACATGCATTTGTTGCATACTGAGGCAGTCTCTGTGAGGAAAGATTGTGAAACCTTGTAGTCTTTCACACAGTTATCTATTAAATGTCTCCACATAGAAGGATCATAGAGTTAGACATCTGTTTTGACATGGTTATTTTGGAGTTTAAAAAGCAATTCACTATATGCCAGCTTAAATTTAATAGCTTTATGATGATTCACAGGGTGGTTAGGAAAGGTTAGGTTTATGTGTTAATCTTCTTTGATCATGTTCGTACTTAGGGTTGGTTTTACTTCTAGGTTGAAGCACATTAATGGTAGCTCTAAACCATAACAAGGTCTGGGAATTGAATTTGGGAACAATGCAACTGGCATGTCACATGGATTCTATTTTAGATCTCTTTTGAAAAATTGATCCACGTATGTTCTTGGAGAGGCAAATAGTATTTCTTTTGCTGTGGACTGCATGGTTACTGCATAATCAAAAATATATTTACATTCCATTGTCTACCATGGAAATTGTTGTATTGTATATTATAAAACTGGAAATAGATGCATGTTTAGCAGACTACTGAAATATATTAGCATATAAAGAGATTTGTGCAAGTTGGTTTCATAGCAATTGCAAACAAATGTTTCCGTAGGAGTAATGTCTTTATCACATAATGTAATAGTTTAGATTGCTTTCATAGCAGCTGCAAACAAACAAGCAAGAGTAATGTCATTACTAATTCCAATTGCCAATCACGGAAGAAAGAATAATTTTGTGTAGTACCTACCGCCAGTTTGCTGGAACTGGTAGGCCCTATAAATTTTTTTCTTAACCAGGTACTCCTATGCCAAAACAATTGAAGAAACCCTGGTGAGACGTACTTTGCATTGTTTCAGAATTAGCGTACTATAGTGGACATTGATGTTGCATTGTGACACATCAAAGCTACTTAATAACTGCTGATCTATGATTTGTTTTATGTTATCTCGATTTGAGGAAGGGTTTTCAGATCAAATATACATTGTATCTTTGTACTTTTACTTGCAAAATAGCCGCAGTTTATGATTGTTTTTGAGATGCAGATTCCAGTTAGACCTTTCAGACACAATGAATATGAGAGGTTTATTACAGCAGCCTACCCATACTATGGGGCATCATTTTCTACTGTAAGTTTCTCACTCTATACCTTCCAATGGCATTAACTTCCCTCGTCTTTAAGTAATTGTACAAAAATATGATAAATAGCATGGTTATCACTATCAGCAACAAGACTTTATTCTGTTATTGGTATAAATTTCTCCATACTATATTTATGCCAATTGAATTACCTTTGTTATTGAGATCTCTAACTCTGTTTCTCTTAAATGCAGATGGCGGCTTTCTTCATATTCTCAATAGTCTATCTTTATCACAAGTAGATGCTTTTTTTACGAGGACAATACCGATCAGTTTTATTTTAGAGCATGAGATTGAGAGCAAGAGTTATGTTTTTGAGTTTCATCATAGTTATTGTGTGCTTGAATTATTTTCAATATTTGAATAGATGATATTTTGTAATTTGAAAATTGATAAATAAAAAAAAATCCTAAAGGAGCTCATGAGTTCTTAATTTTTGAAACTCGGCCATGAAAAGCAAGGTGTTTAGTAGCCCAGGTCGGACCACCGTGGGCTTTTTATTGTTCCACATTATTAAGATGGGACATCCGTGGTGTAGTTAAAGGTGTTTAGTAGCCCAGGTCGGACCAGTCCGTTTATGAGCACCGGTGGTCGGGGCTGGATTGGGCTCAGAAAATTCAAATCCAGCTCCATCCACAGCCCAATATGAAACGGACTGGACTTAACCAGACCAAGTCTGGGCCCAGTTAAGTCCGGTCCGGTTCGGACACGTGTAGAAGAAATTGTTGATTCGAGTGAGCAACAATTGACAACAAGATAGATTGAGTAGAGAGGTTGGTTGTACAATATTAGAATTTAGCTTCAATTGGAAATTTTTGTTTGAGATGGTTCAGATGTGTGTGGTAGACGGATGGGTCTCTCTGTCAGGTGTAACTACTAGCAGGGGGAGCATGATAGGATTGAAGCTATCAACGAAATATATGAGGTTTGCTAATGTAATTGAGGAGATGGCTATGGAGAAAATTTGGAATGAAGTCACTTGCTTGATGTGTGAGTATCAACTGGCTATATATTATTTAGAACTATCAACTTGGAATTTTGAGATAGTTGTCAACTATCATTACTAATGTAAAGAATATTAATCAACAAGAAGTACCTAATGCATATAATTTCTTGTTAGAAGTCAAAACTCATGCTGTCAGGAATTGCATCATCCTAGTTACTACTAGATACCTCCAATTTCTTGTTTGGATGGCAGAAAGTGTGCTGTAATTGCCACTTTCTGCTGCAACTGGTGGGTGATTATTACAGTTTCAGTGTTTGGTTGCATCTTGCAACTGTAACGTAAGTGAAGAATTCTGACATAGCAGAGTTGCTGCGCCCTATTTTTTTTTTCCATTCCCACTTGCATCAAAAAAACGACGCAAGTGTGTGGAAAGTGGAGAGAAAGCCCTTTCTCTCTCTCTCTCTCTCTCTTCAGATTAACCCACAAATCAACCGTTGGTTCCCCCTTCCTCCTCGGCTTCAGCACCTTGTCGAGCAACAGTGCCAATTCAACGCCGGAGCTCTTGGTGTCCGCGGTCGAGGCCGAGGGAGAGGCGGAAGGGACTCGCGGTCGAGGGAGGAGGAGTTCTTGGAGTCTGCGGTCGAGGCCGAGGGAGAGGCGGGAGGGACTCGAGGGGAGGAGGGACTCGCGGTCGACGGAGAGGCGGGAGGGACTCGCAGCCACCGGCACCTTCTTGCTGCTGTTCTTCTTCTTCTTTTTTTTTTTTTGAGAGGAGACGAATGGATTGGAGAAGAAGATAAAAGAGTTTGAGAGGAGAGTGGGTTTGGTGGTTGCTGTGGAGTAATAAGAAAATGAGTCTCAAGTGTTTTATAATAATAATAATAATAATAATAATAATAATAATAAGGTGGCTTAAAATTTATTCTAACAATAATACCTAGGTTCACCATATCTCAAAAAAAAATTTACTTTCTACTTACATAACTATCCAAACACCAAACTAATTTTTTTTTTCTACTTCCAACAGACAAAAAATATTCTATCCAAACACATTTTGAAAAGTGCCACTTGCTGCAAGTCCACGAAAATTTAACTTGCTGCAAGTGCCACTTTCACACTTTTAAAGAGTTACATCTATCCAAACAGCCCTAGTTGTATCTGGTTCAGGCTGTTTGGAGTTTTTTTTTTATTATTCCTAGTGTACTACTCTTAGGTATTGTTTGGGAAGAGAGAAAAATGGGGGGAAGAAAAATTTTGAGGGAAAAATGGGAGAAAAATTAAAAGTAGTGGTGTTTGGGAAGGGGGAGGGGAATTGAGGGAGAGGAATGTGGGAGGAAAATTCATGTGGGTCCCACTCAAAAAAGTTTCTCCCGAAAGGGCCGAAAGTGGGAGAAAAATGGAGAGAGATGAGAGGATTGTGAAATAAATTACCCAACTACCCTTCAATAAAGTAGTTATTAATTATGATTTGAAAAAATCAAGGACTAAATGGTAATTATACCTTTCTCAATAATAAATAAAAAAATATTTTAAAAATTTTCCTTCCCCTACTTTTTGTTTATCCAAACAAGTGAAGGAAAAATTAATTTTACCTTTATTTTACTCTCCTCCATTTTTCTTTCCTTCAAATTTTCCTCTCGCTCCCCTCCTAGGTTCCCAAACACAGCGTCAGAAATGTTAGGAGAGCTCAAAACCAAATTATGCGTAGTTATAATACTGCTGAAGGTCTGATTGGACGAAAATTCTACGACAGATTGCACAAGGTTATATATATATATATATATATATATATATATATATATATATATATATGTTCTGGTATGTATGTATGTGATACTGTGATTATGCTATTTTTTTTAAATTTTTTATTTAGCGACGTATAGACGACGACCAGTAACTCCAATATATGTCGTTACTAAGTATCCGCTACACGTTTGCAACGGGTGTCATAATGTCACAATCTAGAAAAATAGCGACGTTTAGAAACACAAACTAACGTTCACTGACTGGAAAAATTGATGTCGTCGATTCTGCTGACATGATAGACTTTGCCGTGTCATTTATGAAATCATTATATTACTAAATTGGAATCGCTTCTAAAGTTGTTATATTGGCGACGTTTCCGTAGTCGTTGTTTGGGCGACGAAACTCTCAATCTACGACTATAAAAATACGACTATAAAAATACGACTCATTTCCTCGTCGCAGATGACGTCGCTAAACATGTTAGCACATTTTTTATGGGATTAGCAAAATATTATGTAGTCGCTAATTCCTCTTATTTTGGTAGTGAAAGAATAAAAAATAAATAGATTTTTCAATCCATAACTTGTGTTATCCCTTAGTAAAAGAAAACTAATAATAATTTTGGGAGTAAAATTTTCTAAACATTTACGACGTGCCCAATATAAAAATACGGTGCCAGTATTGATACTAAGACTCTCTTTTTTTGGCTAATTAGAGTTTAGACCCTGGATTTTATACCAGCTTAGAGTTTAGGTCCTGACTTGTCCAATTGGCAAGTTTGGACCCTTGACTTTTAATTTTAGTTTCATTTTTCCTATTATACCCTTCCAGTCTATAAAGAAAAGTTTAATTGTCACCCATAAGAGGAAGGACATAATTGAAAAAATAAACAAAACAAATAAAGTCAATGGTCCAAACTTGTCAATTGGACAAGTAAGGATCTAAACTCTAAATTGGAATAAAATTCAGGATTTAAACACTAATTAGCCCTTTTTTTTTTTAATATGTTCCTCTCACATCACATAAGACAGGTGTAGAATATGGCACTGTCATCTTTTTGACTTACGTGTGACTTCAGTGACTATATTCAACTAAAACAAGTGTAGCTTTCCCCATTGGACCACAATATGTACTATATAGTTTTTTGTTTGACATAATCAATTAAAATCCAACTTCATCAGTGCAACTAGTTTGTTAATCAAACACACCAAGTTCAAATCTACTGGCCCCCATCTTTCCTTTTTATTGTCGGAGGAGAAATCTAAGGACATAACTATATAAAAAGAAAATATTCCCAATCACTCTTAAAAACTCAGAAAAATAATGGACCTACATACATGATGTGCTGTTGAGAGTGTTGCAGCATCACAATAGTTGTACTGGACCCAACAAACTCTCAACAAGAAGAGTACTCTTTACTCTCCCTCCTCCCTAACTCCAAGCTAACCAACAAATGTACAACGAAACCACACCAACCAAACATTTTTCTCAATCACACACATACAAACCATGCCTGCTTCCATGCATCTATGCCATGGTGGGGCTAGGAAGGAAAGCAAAGGAAACTTCAATACATACTCCCTCCCTCCCTCTTGAGAGTTGTCATTGATCATATTCTCCCATGTCACTAGCATACTCAAACCATCTAGATGCTTGAAGCATATTGTTACCGATTTTATCACAACTTTACTTGTTCGAAGAACACAAAAATAATCATGTCGAGAAAGAAGATAACATAAAAACAATCGTGCTGAAAAGTCCTAGGAAATCCTATAATACTAGTTGTGGATGTATCCTCAATCCTATTCCTCAAATGGGTTGCAGGCTCGAAGTAGTACGACTATCATAGGTACCGCTTCGCACACTTTTGTGCAACGAGACCTGCATAGACCACCACAAAAATGTCATATCCCACTAATTTTTTTGTATAGGTGGACATGTCTGATACTCTGAATGATTCTCAGGACTACAGTTTTACGTGTTCACGGGACAAAATTCAAAACGATACCCTTTTAAAACAACATAAAAAAAAAAGTTGAGGGTCACTAGACGCTAACTTTATTTTTTTATATTGTGAGGACTAATATTTAAAATACTCAAATGTTATATATATATATATGTGAAAAGGAAACCTAATTTTATATATAAATACAGATAGAAATGTGCATCGAACTTTGGTGGCACTGTCGACCCGTTTTAGCATATAAACGACATCCTAATTACAATGAGATGTCAGGTGCTAATCAGTGACTAAGACTGCTTACTGACCTATCATTTTTTTTTTTTAATGTTAACCAAGCCACACATGACCTAACTCAATAGTACATCTCGTCAAGAGGAAACGTAGGCATGTCCTAAGAAAGAAAGCAAGAAAGAAAGAAAGAAAGCTACATGCAATTGTTCTGTACCCAGTTTTAAGAAGAAGACAATGATCACAAGGAAAAACCTGTACACAAACTATTGATTGATATTCTAATACTTGGCAATGTCTCAACATTCAAGAATTTTGAAAGAGACGAGTCACAATCTGGGTTTACCGATGAATTCTCTCAAGACAAAACACCATGTACCTAAACACTTTTATGCTCATGCTGAGTTCACAAAGATTGTGACCTGAGCATTAATTTACTTCAGGATCAATAACTATTAACTGAGGTATCAGATCTTCTACCAACACCATTTATTTCATCCTAGGAGGGCAAATGTCCCTTCCTTCCTTCCTTCCTTCCTTCCTTCCTTCCTTCCCAAGGACCTAATCAAAGGCTGCTGGTACCGCCATCATGGTCGGCCCAAGGGTTTTGGTTGTCCTATCCGCAACTAGTTTTGGTTGTCCCTTGACCCTTCTTGTAAGCCGATCCTAGAGGGTCACCCTCGACCCCGAGCCTGAAGGTTGCTCTAAGTAGAGGAGGGTTATCCACGTCCGAAATCTTGTCTAGCTTACCCCTGGGCCGGCCCTGATCGCCATGATCTTGGTCAAGGGCTGACACCAAGACCTTCTCTGTTGAGGCCCTGCAAGTATTGGCCTAGAATCAACCGTGTAATGATATATAAAAGTGAATCTCGGACGAGATCTCAATAATCTCTTAAAGATCTAGATATCACAACATTCGTATAACTATGATCTCGACAAGATCTCGTGGATCAATAGGTTACAAGATCTTACCGAGATCTTACCGATAACGAGATCTTGCAGTTATCTCACCTACATAACACAAAATAAAACTGTTAGAATTAGTCTAAATTAGTTACTGTAACTATGTTAGTTTCCATTTCTTAGGATTAGTTACTGTAACTATGTTAGTTCCTATTTCTTAAGATTAGTTATCAGTTCTGTTTATCTATTTATGCTATTAGTTAGGAAGTTAGTTCAATTGTATTCCTATTTATACCACTTCATTAATGAAGAGAAATACAACGCTCAATTACACCTACTTTTATGGTATCAGAGCCATAAAATACCTATAAACACCTATATGGATTTCTGCCAATTCTAGATGGCTAATTCAAGTATTAATAGCACCGACTCCAACTACTGCTTCCCGAAGAAACCTGATCGTCCGATCTGCGACTACTGCAACAAGCTAGGACATATCAAGGCCAAATACTGGAAGCTCCATGGCAAGCCAGCCGATTTCCAGCCATCTCAGAGATCCTTCCGCGACAACAAAAGTACTTATCAAGCGTCTCAAACGGTTTTCAGCGAGCAAGGAGCCCAAACTTCATCATCTGAGCAGACCTTCTTCAACAAAGAAGACTTAGAGCAACTGTATAAGCTATGGACATCACATAAGTCATCATCCTCACCTTCCTCATCCTCACTTGTCCAGAAAGGTAGCTTTAAAACAGCCCTAAGTGTCTCTACAAAAATTCCTAACCCCTGGATCATAGATTCAGGGGCCACTGACCATATGACTGGGTCCTCTTATCTATTCAACTAATATTTTTCATGTTATGGGTATGAAAAA
Source organism: Iris pallida (assembly GCA_029216955.1). Lineage (NCBI taxonomy): Eukaryota > Viridiplantae > Streptophyta > Magnoliopsida > Asparagales > Iridaceae > Iris > Iris pallida. The sequence goes on along the minus strand of JANAVB010043020.1, from coordinate 666,784 downwards.
GTAAAAATTGCAGATAGATCTCTCAGCTATCGCCGGAAAAGGTTCCTTCATTATCTTACCATCCATCACTCTAAATAATGTCTTCCATGTTCCTAATCTAACATGTAATCTATTATCTGTCAATAAATTAGCCTCTGATTTTCAATGTAGACTCATTTTTTTTACCTATTGGTTGTCTTTCAAGACCTATGCTCAGGAAAGATGATTGGCAATGCTAAAGCACACGGGAGACTTTACTATCTCTCAGAGGTCAACTCGAGTAAACAAATTCAGAAACCTCAATGTTCTAGTTTCGTTTTCTTATCTGTGAAATAATGTTATGGCATTTTCGCTTAGGCCATCCTAGCTTTGGGTATTTAAAACATTTGTTTCCTACCTTATTTCAAAATAAAAGTGTTGATTTTTTACAATGTGAAATTTGTCAGTTAGCTAAGCATAAAAGAGTTTTTTTCCTTCTGTTAAATATACTCCATCTAAACTATTTTCACTAATACACAGCGATATGTGGGGACCATCTCGAATCAAAAATATTTCAGGAACGAGATGGTTCATCACTTTCATTGATGACCACACTAGGAACACATGGATCTTTTTGTTGAAAGAAAAATCCGAGGCAGCTAATACATTAAAAAATTTCTACACTGATTGAAACTCAATTTCAAACAAAGATTCAAAATTTGAGAACTGATAATGATAATGGTAAGGAATATTTTAATGGAATCTTAGGACAATTTTTAAATGAAAAATGCATCATCCATCACAGTTCTTGTGTTAATACACCTCAACAGAATGGTATTGCCGAAAGAAAAAATAGACACCTACTTGAAGTCACCCGAGCTTTAATGTTTTCTATGAATGTTCCCAAGCATTTTTTGGGAGATGCTATACTAACTGCTTCATATCTAATTAAAAGAATGCCAAGCAAAGTATTTAACTATCAAATCCCGGTACAATCACTTCAAAATTATTTTCCGGAAAATAAATGTTTTACTAATCTATCTCCAAAAATATTTGGTTGCACTGTTTTTGTTCATATTCATGATCATAAAAGAGGAAAATTGGATCCAAGAGATACTAAATGTATTTTTTTTTAGGATTTTCTCCAACATAAAAAGGTTTCAAATGCTTTGACCCTAGCTCGGGTAAATTTTTCGTAAGTATGGATGTCACATTTTTTGAAACAAAACCTTTTTTTTGAGAAAACTTCTCTTCAGGGAGAGAACACTCATAATGAAGATCAGTTTTGGGAATTACAAGTGTTACCTTTATGTGAAAACATTGAAAATATCCACCACCAATCACATGATGTGCCTCGGGCTGAGAATAACAGTAATAGTATTTCATCTCTTAATGAAAACAGTCTCATTGAGGACCAATCTACTGAATTCCGGGTTCACCCGAGAGGGCACACGAGAGTTGTACAAGACTCTCCGGCGGCGCTGCCAACATCCGAACCGAGCACCAGTTCAGGTAACATTTCTCCATTTCCTGATTTATCTCAAGCCATTGAATCCCAAGAAGAGTCGGTCAACCTTGAATCAGTAGAATCGTCCCACAATATCCTAAATGAACCCATAGCCCTAAGAAAAGGAACCCGAACCTGCAGAAAATTTTCTTTATATCCGTTGTCAAACTATGTTTCCTATCAAAACCTATCTCCAAGTTTTCGGGCATGCACGACCAGTATAACTAATGATGAGGTTCCTAAGTCTATACACGAAGCTCTAAGTATTTCTAAGTGGAAGGAGGCAGTCTTAGAAGAAATGAGGGCCCTAAAGAAAAATGAGACGTGGGAAATGATTGAATTGCCTAGGGGCAAACACACGATTAATTGCAAGTGGATATTTACGGTAAAATAAAAAATTGATGGTAACGTGGAAAGATACAAAGCGAGACTAGTAGCTTGTTGGTTCACTCAAACCTACAGTTTAGACTACGAGGAAACATTTGCACCGGTTGCCAAACTTAACACAATTAGAGTTTTGCTCTCCTTAGCAGTAAATCTCGATTGGCCATTGTTACAATTTGATGTCAAGAACGCGTTCTTAAATAGGGAGTTAGAAGAAGAAGTATTCATGCAAGTTCCACCCGATTTTGACAGGAACTCCGATGGAAAGGTGTGCATGTTGAAGAAGGCTCTATACGGCCTTAAATAGTCTCCCCGGGCCTGGTTCAGAAGGTTTTCTAAAGCGATGAATGATCAGCACTACAAAGAGGCTCAATCTGATCACACCATGTTATACAAGCACACTCCGGGAGGTAAAATGGCCATACTAATTATTTACGTAGATGACATGGTTATGACAGGAGACGACGAGGCTGAACTAAAAAAACTAAAGCGTTTCTTGGCTCAACAATTCGAGATAAAAGACTTGGGAAACTTCAAGTATTTTCTGGGAATGGAAGTCGCAAGATCACCTAAGGGAATTGCAATTTCACAACGGAAGTATGTGTTGGACCTCATGTCTGAAATTGGTCTCCTCGGGTGCAAACCGGCTTCAACACTGATTGATCCCCACCACCGGCTCAACAAGAAAGAAGGATATGTACCGGAGAACAAAACCATGTATCAAAAACTCGTTGAAAAATTGATTTATTTGGCTCACACTCGTCCCGACATCGCTTATGCCGTGAGTCTTGTAAGTCAATACATGCATATTCCATCTGAAAGTCACCTCGAGGCTGTGTACAAAATATTACACTACCTCAAGGGCAGTCCAGAAAAAGGAATAATATTGCAGAAAAATGAGAGCAGGCAGATTGAGGTTTATACCGATGCAGACTGGACGGATGTTTAGATGACACAAGATCAACCTCAGCATATTGTACCTTTGTTTGGGGTAACTTGGTGACATGGAGAAGTCAAGCAGCAAGTGGTGGCTCGAAGCAGTGCGGAAGCTGAATTTTAAGCTATGGCACAAGGAATATGCGAAGTCATTTGGATAAGAGGCATCCCGGAGGAACTACAAATCGAATCAAGCTCACCTATGAAACTTTTCTGTGACAATAAATCCGCAATCAGCATTGCTCACAACCCGGTCCAACACGACCGGACCAAGCACGTGGAGATAGATCGCCATTTCATAAAGAAGAAGCTCGAGAAAGGAGAAATCTGTATGCCATTTGTTCCAACAACAGAACAGCTTGCAGACGTACTGATGCGGGCCCACCCATTATCACCTACACACGTCGCAGGAGACGTGGAGCCATTTTGGCCCACTTTTTAGGCCTTTCAGTTATTTTAGTCATGGAGGGGTATTGGTCTTTCACCACAATAACCCTCCTAGGGTTTGCTTTTCTTTTCTATTTATAGTCAGGGCTAGCCGTCATTACTTTTATGCTTGGATTGAGAAAACTCTCTCCAGTGTCATCAAGAAGGATTTTATTACTTTGTTCCGTTCAATCAAAGTTGGGAGTTTTGTTCTTTTCCTATATTAAAGATCATTCTGTTTCTATTCCTCTTGTTCTTTGATTTATTTGCTTTCTTTCGTGAATCGATTGAGTCGATTCACAACAATTGGTATCAGAGCCCTCTACGAGCCATGGTAGACGGAACGAGAGCCTCAATCGACGAAAAGATCCGAGGTCTTCGGGAGGACTTCACCGCCGAGATCGATAGCTTGAAGAAATCCATGGAAGCCTCCGTTAAAGATCAAGCATCCACGAACCAGGAACTCCGAACGAAATTCCGCACGGAGATGCGGGACATGCGGAAGGAGACGACGGCCATAATGACGCTCTTACAAAACATCTCGAAGAAGATCAACGACGAGGAAGCGGAGACGGTAACAACCCAAACCCTAGGCGATCAACTAGGGTTTGCTTCTGCGGAGGGGGAGGCGACCGAGGAGGAAGAAGGACCGGCCGGCGGCCGCTGCCCCGCAACTACCGTCGCCGCCGCACCTCCGAGCTGGGCCCTGGCAACCGGCGATCACCGCCGGACAGCAGCCGAGGGCCGCGGGAGCGCCACAGCAGGCCGCGCGAGCCCAGGCGGGGCCGCGGCTGCTGTGGGCGGCCGTTGGCCGGCCCCCGACCGCCACCCAGGGCCGGCCGGCGCCAGGGGAGCCGCCGACGAGCGGCTGTGGCCGGACGCCGCCAACCATTTCAGTCCCGGCGGACCGGCGCCACACCCGGGAGAGGCCCTAGGGCTTGGGGCCCCCTATGGGGGTCGGACGATGACCTCGAACTACGGTGACAGGTTCACGGGTTCGGGAAGGGGCTTAGCTAGAGTTCCGGCTCGGACGGGAGGGACGGAGCCGCCAGGAGGGGCGAGGAACACCGGAGGCAGCAATTTTTTTGGAGAAACGGCGGATCCCGCCAACTTCCAGAGAGGGGATCTACCCCCACGACAACCACCACGGAGGAAGAGGAGGAGGAGGAGGATCCGACGGAGGAAGAGGCCGCTATAGCAACAGACGCAGTTCCCAGATTTCCACCTTGAGGACAAGGTGGCTCTTTTAGGGGGCGGTATTGATGCGGGCCCACCCATTATCACCTACACACGTCGCAGGAGACGTGGAGCCATTTAGGCCCACTTTTTAGGCCTTTCAGTTATTTTAGTCATGGAGGGATATTGTGGTCTTTCACCACAATAACTCTCTTAGGATTTGCTTTTCTTTTCTATTTATAGTCAGGTCTAGCCGTCATTACTTTTATGCTTGGATTGAGAAAACTCTCTCCAGTGTCATCAAGAAGGATTTTATTACTTTGTTCCGTTCAATCAAAGTTAGGAGTTTTGTTCTTTTCCTATATCAAAAATCATTCTGTTTCTATTCCTCTTGTTCTTTGATTTATTTGCTTTCTTTCGTGAATCGATTGAGTCGATTCACAACACGTACTCACAAAGGGCCTATACAGGCAGAAGTTCGATGATTGTCTCAGCAAGTTAGGCATGAAAGATATTTTCGCACCAACTTGAGGGGGGGTGTTAGAATTAGTCTAAATTAGTTACTGTAACTATGTTAGTTCCTATTTCTTAGGATTAGTTACTGTAACTATGTTAGTTCCTATTTCTTATGATTAGTTATCTGTTTTGTTTATCTATTTATGCTATTAGTTAGGAAGTTAGTTCAATTGTATTCTTATTTATACCACTGCATTAATGAAGAGAAATATAAAGCTCAATTACACCTGCTTTTAAAAACTACTACAAAACCTATAGTCTACCAAACAAACACACTTAAGCATCAACTACCAGAATACACAACCCGATCAAACTACCCCCTAATCCCTCTACCCAAACCTCATTAAAAACTTGATGTCCACATTGAGTTTACAACAATTCACAAGGACAGAGGCTTTCATGTGATGCTCACTGCCTCTATGCCCACAAATAGTCACACCCTCATCTTTGAAACTGAAAGAACCAACATACATAGTGTGCAAACCACTCGAGAACATCATCATCATGCATACCTAAAAGAAAGTGATCTACCACCATATATCTAAGTCCCATATCCCCACTTCTCTCCTATAGGGATCCTCCACCACCACCACCACCACCACCACCCCACCCCCCCCCCCCCCCCCCCCCCCCTCCCACCACTTCTCTATCCATATCTCCACCACCACCACCACCACCACCACCACCACCCCCCCTCTCCTCCCACCACTTCTCCATCCATATCGTATAAATCAGACCTCGACACATAATACATAAAAGAGCGTCCCAGTGTCACGAGGCTCTTGCTACTCGATATTCGAATAGGCTACTTCCATGACTCGAACTTGCATCATCAACGAAGCAAGTGCAACATATACAAAGAAAAAAAAGAAGAAGTTGCCAGTTAATTCCTGTTGGTGAGAATATAGATATTGAATAATATAAAGATTGATATAATCATGTCCATCCCATATTACAAAAGAACACCACCAATATTAATCCCACCTCTCCAAATGGGACCAATTCAGAACATTGCTAGTGAACTCCAGGAAAGCATCAACTCTCCTCCAATTTTCGTCACGAAGTTTGTTACATTTTAAGTAGATACTTACAATTATAATAGAAACATTCAATAGGAGGGGGAAAAAAAAAAATCGAAAGTGCTAAGTTGCCCACAGGCTTGGACCACAGTCCTAGTCCGCGGGCCACGTGTCGCCTCCTGATTGGTCGGAGGGCTGGTGGGCCTAAAAGTTAGCAGGGAAGGCCAATCGGGAGGCGACACGTGGCATGTGGGCTAGGACTGTGGTCCAAGCCCGCAGACAACGTAGCATTTTTGAAAAAAGAAATATAGATTAATATTCAAGTGAATAGAGAATTGAGATGTTTATACCATGGCTAGCAGGTCCTGAAATCAATCACCAGTGTCCCCTTTCCCTTTGGCTGAAAAAATTGAAGTCAAGATGAATCACTTCCGACATGAGTTGCTATAATTGGCAGAATGTACTTTTTTTTTTTTTTTTTTTATTCTGGTTCACGTCAGTTCAGATTGTGGCCATTTTTCGTCAGTCCTACGACATTGTAGATGCCCCTGCATCGCAACCAAGCTCATCATCTCCCTGGCAGAATGTACTTAAGTTGTCACCCTCCTCATCCTCGTTCTTGCGAAGAAACCCAAAAAAAAGTATCAGTTACTACTTACTAGCCATCAACTACTGGTGCTTCATCGATCGATCGAAGTTTACTCCGCAACCGGTTGATCCAGCCAGGCTCCGAGAACTGCACGCCCCTCCGGTTGAACCGCAGAGACATTGATCCCACGATTAAGCTCGGACGTGTTCACCAGCGACTGAACCCAGGAAACGTCGGGCTCCCTGCCGCCGGAGCCCTGCTCGGTAGCTGCCGGCCGCCTGAATCGACCGAGCTCCTCGTGATCGACCCCCCAGTCGGGTTTTCCCGACTGGGATCCCCATCTACTACTCCAAGCAGAGCTCACGGGGGATCCAAGATCGCGCGAGCTGAGGCTTCTCAGTCGCTGTGAGAACTGAGGCGACATGCGAGAGCGAGCATCGACGATGCTCCGTGGGGACACGGGCGAGAGCAAGGTTTTCTGGAGCTGGTTGAGCACTGCACACTGATCAGAATTGTACCTCGACGAAGGAGAGATTTTGTCGAGATTTGGTGTGTTCATAGTCTTCTTCCACCGACCCATTCGATCCTCCTCCGCTAGAGTGCCGAACCGTGCTCGACTAGATTGGTAGCAGAACTCGTCGAGATCTGATACTATTGTCAGATCATCTACTGGCATGTCTCTTGCACTGAGCGACGAGCGCAGCCGACTCGATTGCGAGTAGCTGCTTCCCGGCACGTTAGGCTGCTGTCGACCGGGAGAAATCATCGCACTCGTGGGAGGTGACATTACCGACATGGACGATGCGGCCATCTCCACTGCAGAGGCCGAGGACCGTGGGGACGACGCAACCGAGCCAGTCGAAGCATACAGCGGGCGGAGCTCCTCCTCGGTGTGGGCAAAGAAGCAGATGCGACGGGCGCAGGCGGCGCCGTCCTTGCAGACCCTCGTGCGGTACTGCGCCGGGTGGAGCCAGCACTCGAACACGCCGTGCGCGTACTCGCACGTGTTCCCCCTCTTGCACGCCCCCTTCCGGAAGTCCGGGCAAGGGACGCAGCTGTAGGGGTACTTCCTGGGGTCCCTCCTCCTCGCGTTCTCCCCCGGGTGGACGAACGGGCACTCGGTCCAGTCGTGGGAGTACGCCCTCGAGCACGGACGCACCTTGAACGAGAACATCCGGAACTCGTCGCTGGCGTAGATGCTGTTCTTGATGTCGGGAAAGGACGGGTCGACCAGATACTCTTTCTTCTCCGGCCCGTCCTTTCTGGCCATTGGCGAGGAAGTCGAACCGGACAACGGCGACGAGCTATCGCCATCCTCGTCCGGCGAGGACGAGAGTGACGGAGAGCTCGCACTCGACGAGCTTGTAGTCACCCGCAAGCCCGATTTCTTGCCAAGGAGCTCCTCCAACAAAATCATCGCACCGTGCAAATTCGGAGGGACCATAACAACGTCCGCCGGCCGGTTCCCGTCGGCATCGACAGCACTGATATCAGCACCGGCAGATAGCAAAACCCTGACCGTCTCGACGGCACTCGTCGAGCCGCCGGATGCGGCACAATGCAGCGCGGTGGTCCGGTCCTCGCCGCAAGACCGATTGACATCAGAATCCGACACCGCGAGTACCAGCCTAAGGACGTCGAGGCTGCCGTAGGCTGCGGCGACCATGAGCGGGGTCCGTCGGTCCAAAGCCACCAAATTGGAGCCTTTCCGGCGGCAGTACCACGGCCCGGGCTCGTCGACAGCGGACGGGTCGTTTTCGATGGAAAGCTTGAATCTTTCGACGTCGTCGTTCGCGGCGAGCTCGAGGAGGAGGGCTAGATTGTTGTTGTCCATGGTGTTCTTGTTAGGGTTTAATCTACATTTTTAGCACATAAATAGACATGAAAAAAGAGAAGAAATTTTGGATAAATTGGAACTTTATTGCGATAATCTAGGGGGCGCAAGAGAAGCCGATAAAAATTAGGGATTTTTTTCGCAAGATTGCTGGTTCAAGAAATCTAATAAATATGCATAAAAAATCCATACAAATAAATAACAGTGTATTTTACTCGAACTATTGGTACTAAAAATTGAACTTTTGGAGGCTTTATATCAGAAATGATTGGAAAATCATCCAAAAGGCGTTAAATTTCATCCATAAAAGATGAATATTTGTTAAAGTTAGTAAAAATACAAACTTTTTCGAGATCAAACACTGAAATATTAAAAAAAAATCGAAAATTCACAAAAAATAGTAAATATTGAGCTCCGTATGAAAAAAATAATAATAAATAAATAAAGGAACCATTCCAAAGAAGTGAAGAGCTTACGAATTCGAGGCCGAGAAGCATCAGAGCTCGCGTCTTTCCAAATAATCGGCGATCCGGGTGGGTTCTAATCGCTCAGTAGCTAATTCCTCGGCGATTATTTGGAAGGAGGAAGAGGAAAGAAAGAGGAGGAGGAAGAGAGGGGACACACTTTAAACGCCTGGAACTTTGTCATAATAGACCCTGTTGTTTGCCGATATTGCTACGGAGAGATTAATGGACGTTTCATATTATTTTTTATTTTTTATTTTTTTTTAAAATCACACGCACACACACAATTGGGATTATTTTTTTTTTGTCTTATTTGAGATTATTTCTAAAATTTTGAACTCTACCAATGTAGTTGGTAGCTTCATAATCGACAGTCACGTTTGGAACGACAACGGACTGTCGAATTTTTGGATGTCCTTGTTATACTTAGGATTGTCAAAAAATTTACAGTCGTAAAGACAAATAAATATATCTCCAAAACTTGGCAGTCCTAAGAAGGAAGTTTAAAAAATTTAATGACACGTGTGCAATAGGTCATGTTGTATTACTTTGTCAATGAATATGCACTCTCTTCTTGTTATAATGAAATATTTTCATCAAAAGTGAGGGGGGTGTTCATGCTTTATGGTAAAGCAATAGGGTGTATCGTGAATATGGATAAATAAAATGGGGGTCCAACTCAAATTTTCTCTTTATTTTTTGAGAGACATGGACTCGAACTAAAAATATTTTCTTTATCCCACACCAGTCCTAATTAGAGACTGTTTGGAAGCAAGTAAGTGGACTGCAAGTGGATGATTTTGATGCAAGTACAGTTCACTTTCACACATCGAACGTTTGGATAAGTGTAAGTGTATGGAAAGTGCCACTTCCAATGTATATTCAATTGATATCAGTTATTTAAGGAATTCATAAACTTATTTATTTTTTATTTGTGGGGGCAACCGTCAGATTATTAAAAAATAAATTTATAAACTTATCTCTGTGGAGCCGAATATCCCAAAAATGTATGCCTCTGTAGAATTTTTTTCATGTATGTTAGTCAAATATGATTTTAAAACACAATAGTGAGTGTCAAATCATAATCACAATCTTACTAATTTGAGACATAACACGCGATAACATAATACAAAATTGCTACAACCTGCTAATCATATATCGATATTATGTACATGAAAAGTCTCCAATAATAGTAAATGTGCAAGTAATTAATTAGCTAAAAAGTGTAAAATCTTGTCTATAATCTAAGGCCTTGTTTGGTTCAATTCTTTATCTTTTTCTTTTTCCTTTGAAAAATTACAAAAAATTTATTAAAAAATATTCGGTGTTTGAAAATGTCCTAAAAATAGGGCAAAAATGTGAATAGTTGACGGTAGAAAAATGAATCAATATAATGAGTGGAACCTTTTCTTTTCCTTATAATTTTTTTTTCTGCTCATTTTTTTTGGCATCCAAACGCAGAAGAAATATTTTTTTTTTCCCTTGATCCTGATTCCGCAAACCAAATACAAAGTTGTAGTTGTCCAGAAAGTCAGGCGATGGCACAATATAGGCCATGTAATGGTTTAGAAATTGGAGTTCTGAAGGTTTAGCAATACTATAGATTTTGAATTCTTGGATCAAAGTACAAGTAAGGATACAAAGTGGCACCATAAATGGAACTTTAGTTATCCATGTTAATGAAAAATGAAAAGTTTACATATAAAAAATTGGAAAATTATATATAAAAAAAATCGAGTGCTAATCCGAATTTATAAAGATATTTCAAATACAAGTCGCTTAAATATTCTATATTTAGAATTGGGTACCCAAAACCTTTACAATTTGAATGGTAACTGGGCCGTGCAGACTGGATTTGATGTGGTCTGTTCCAGTTGCAACTTATATTCCAGTTCCAATTTGGTTTTGTAATAAATTTGTTTGGCAAAATTTTGACTGAATTTAAGTAAATTTCCATATGCCTCAAACATCCGAACCGAACCCAAACGTGATGGCAATCTAATATCTGACCGCATGATGTAGCAGCTTAATCACAAACGTGAGACTATCAGTCTTAATATTATCAAGACGTAGACTTTCACGTCATGTGCTCAACAAAATATAGTTAAATTTTGGTATATCTTTAATATTATTGATTGCCAAATATTTTTTTGACATGATACCAACATCAAGATAAGAAGATGCGAGCACATTGGGTGAAGGTTTTTTGCAAGAAGGGAAGGCTCACCCTTCAAAGTACTAAGCATTTTTATTCAAAGGAAAATGCTAAGTTTACTACCATATTCTTACAACCTTTTTACAACTTCACTCACCAACTCCTTACACATGGGTCCCACCGGATCCCACCACCCCTCACACCCCCCTGCTACATGGGCTCCACCCGACCCCACCACTTACTCCTCTCCTCCAATCGAAATCCGACACGTGGCGGGAGTAAAGAGGTTGTAGGAATTTGGTTGTAGGCATAGCATTGCTCTTATTCAAAGTACTGTGTACTATTTTGTATTTCTTTTTAGGAAAATGCTAAGTTTACTACCAAATTTTTACAACCTTCTTACAACCACTCTCTTCCACCCCTTACACATGGGTCCCACCGGTTCCCATCATCACTCTCACCCCCCCTGCTACATGGGCTCCACCCGGTCCCACCACTTCTCCCCCTCCTCCAATCGAAGTCCGACACGTGGCAAAGTTGTAAGGGAGTTGTAACATTGGTTGTAGGCATAGCAAAGCTCTTCTTTTTAATTACAAGAAGCAAAGGCTCACATTTCAAAATACTAAGTACTATTAGTATTTATTGACTATAGGTTTAGACTTCAGGAAAATATAAGAGAGAAATCAAGTTGTTAAACGGGCCGGGCCGGGCCGGCCCGAAGCCCACATTGGGCGGGCTGAACCGGGCTCGGGCCAAGCCCAGCCCGGACCGGAGCAGAAAGCGGGCCGGGCCTGGCCCGGCCCGGTGAGAAAAATTGCAGCCCAGCCCGGCCCACAGGACCGGTGGGTGAGGGGCTGGGCCGGGCCGGTTCGGGCCAGCGGGCCGGGCCGGGCCCGGGCTTGGGTTGGGCCGGTCCGGGCTTGGTTTTTGATTTTTTTTTTAAAAAAAAATTGATAAAGTTTATGTTAAAAGTATATAAAAGTTTATTTGAGTTTGAGATGCAGAAATTTATTTGAGTTTGAGATGCAGAAATTGTGTCATTCCCGTAGCAGGTCTCGTAGTGTCTTAAAATTGTACCCGTGCCACCTCCAGTCTTCCATTTGTATATGTTGGCACATTTCTTGCACTGTGCCGCGTACGCTATTGGATTTCCTTTCGGATCTAAAACAAGAGAATCATCGGGATTAGTTTGATAAAGAATAACAAAAAATTTCCAATACTTTGATTTTTTCTTTCTTTTTGGCACATTCCGAGTGGAACTCGCAATTTCAGGAGGGGATCCTACTAATTCTTCAGGAGTATCATCAGGAATAGGATTTTGCTCAAAATAAGTACTAAAATATTCATAAGTATTTCCGGCATCACCTGTAGGTGGGTTAGAACCTTGTCCGGCCATTATAAAAAATTAATGTAAATTTTTAGAAGAGAGGGAGAGAAGAAAAATACACCGAAAAAAAATTCCCGAAAAATAAAAAAAGAGTAAGTAATATTTAATAAGTAAGAGAGGGAGAGAGAGAGTAAGAAAAATACAAACAAATTTTGTTCAAACAATATAAAACAATTTTGAATTTTTAAGAGAGAAAGAGAAGAAAAAATATTAAATCGGACGCCGGATTTCGGAGCTTGAGCCTTGAGCGGGGTTGGGAGCTTCTTCGCAAACTGATGGAAAGCCGGATTTAGTTTAGAGAAACTTGTATGAAGATTGAATGAGTGAATTGTGTATGAAAAATGAATTTTATGGACTATTTATAGGATTTTTCCCATGCCAAATGACCCCCTCTACCCTCAAAATAGAGTTGTTGGAGTGGTTTTTTGGTCATTTTCTTGAAAATGACCAAAATACCCCTCCAACGTTTTAATAACAGCTATATTATGGGGGTATTTTGGTAAAATACCCCCTCCAATTCAAAAAAAAAAAAAAAAAAAAATAAAAATAAAAATAAAACCGGTTCAGACCGGGCTAGACCGGGCCGGGCCGGTTCGGGCCTACCGGACCTAACGTTAACATTTAAAAAAAAAAAATTTCGGTCCGGGCCGGGCCGGGCTTGGGCTCGGAGGGGGAGGCCCGACCCGGACCACTGGGACAGGGGGGCTGGGCCGGTCCGGGCTTCGTCGCGGGCCGGGCCGGGCTAATAGGGCGGCGGGCCGGGCGGGCTCGGGCCGGGCACCGGGCCGCCCGGCCCATTTTACAACTTGAGAGAGAAAATAATAGTAATCATGAGTTCAGACTTGCTAATTTATCTTCATGAGTGATATTTTAGGTATATTTAGTTTTAGGGTCTCATATATACATGAATAATAGAATTTTAGTTTTGAACTTGACTAATGTTAGAGTTTGGATTTCGAAATCACTGTTCACGTAGGCTAATGTGATTTCAAGACTCAAATTCTAGTATCGGTCAATTTCGAAATTCAAACCCTAATATCTATACATATGTGAGACCCTAAAATTAAATAACCCTATTTTTTTATGGAAAATCCTGATTTTATATTCTTCAAAATTTCATAGAAGTAATCACTCTAATATTTACTTCCAGGCTTCAGGGTGCTAATGTTCTTTTCAAATAGAAGAAACCAATGGAATAAAAATAGTAATATTAAGTATTTATTAAACCATTCATCCACGGTGGTTATTATTGTTTACCTACTTTATTATTGCAACTGTATAAACTAATTTTAAAATGGATGGTCTTGTAAATTTATAGATATACAATTTAAAAAAAATAATAATCTTTAATGCGTTACTAATGAATATTATAAACATATTATAGCTAGTAGTTCTCCAACATCAGCGAACTATTGTGTCCAAGGATCGAAGGTCGACAAGAATCGAATGTTGTCGAATTCGAATGACCTTTATGGTTACCGAAGAGAGACATAAAATTTGCTGACAATCAGTAGATCGAATCACGGAAACATATTATTTCTTTCATTATAAAAATTGTAAAAGTTATAAGTAGTGGGTCCAAAAGACATACAATACAGCATGCACAAAAGTTTAAAGTTTTGTATGTAACACCGAACATGTCAAAAAAAGGTATCTAATGCCAAAATAATACAATAAGTGAAGTCTTAAAAGATACTTACTCAAGCAATTCTTTGGTCATTCTATGACATGAAAAATTACAACTTCCATTAAAATTTTTTTTCCGGTGTTTAGAAAATTCAGGGAAGGGCAAAAAAAAATCTGAAACAAATGATCCACAAAAATTATTATCACCTAAATATGAAATATTGTAATTTGCCTACAGTATAAAAGTGCTAAGAATTTTGCAGGCAATGTTTGCAGCAACAAGAAATGAATAATTCTTATAAGCAACAGAAATTAGCAGTTCATAAGCAGAGCATCATTTACATACTCTCCTGGTAGCTCATGAGTACAACAATAAATCCACTCTTGACACAAATTTTTTCTGATCACAAAAATCCTATAAGCGGATGTAAATTCATCCTTACATATTTTGTACAAACTCAATCCTCGGGGTCACCTGGAGCTAATACCAAGCAGAAGCAAGACGAACGCGACCAACACGATCCTCAGTTTCAGCTGCACGTTCTCTGCCTGACTTGCAGACGACGAAGCCCCAGGTGCGTTGTTATCGTCGGTCTTACTCTCCAAGGGGCAGCTGATGTTGCAGCGGCTCGGACGCAGAACCCTGTAAACGCCCTTGCTGGTCATGATGTAAACGTCTTTGTTGTTGTCCTCTCCGAATGAGAATATGTAGCCCAGCGACGGGAGGGAACTTCCTTCGACTGCGTCGCAAGCAATCGGAGATTTCTCCGAACAGCTGAAAGGAGTAATGGTGCTGCTGAAGTTCCCGCTATTTACGGGGTTCTCGGTGCCCACCCACATTGCTCCTGCGTAAAGATCGGCAAACAGATACCTGAAACCAATTACATGGATATCATCAGAACAACGGATTGAATCATACTGGCAAGGGTCGTTGATAAACTATGTTACACGAATAAAGTATCGGTATCGGAATCGGTATCGGACCATTCCTATGAGTATCGGGATATGCGGTATCGGCAATATCAGAGGTTTAAGATCGGAGTATCGGGTTTTTTTGTTTCGGAAAACAAATAATTATTAACGTTTTAGAAAATATATTTTCATACATTTAGGCATAATCTTAGTATTTTCAGTGTTGTTTCTTAGTAGTTTTGAACCGATTGATTTACATAGGATAGATAAGTTTTCTTCTTTTACATGCTTTTATAACCTTTCTATGCTTTTACACCCTTGTTGATTGGTCTTTTTCGTTCAATTTTCTTTGTCAAATTGACCAGAAAAGAGACCCCCAATGTCGGTATCGGTCACTATCGGGTATCGGTCGGTATCGGATCGGGACATGCCAAACCGTATCGGTATCGGCCGTATCGGATCGATATCGGCCGATATTGCGAACTATGACGAATACGGAGACAATTTACAGCGACGTTGTCAAATAGGTATAAAAGTAGCTACCTATGTTTTTTTCTGAAATTACTTAAAATTATACCTAAATATATATATATATAAAAATCTGAAATTTTAATAATTTATTAATAATTATTTTGTTTTCTGATACTAAAAAAATCCGATATCCGATCTGAAGCCGCTGATACTGCCGATATCGTCGATCCTGTCGATCCTGATACACTCATAAGATGGGTCCGGTACCAATTCCGATACTGATATTGCGAACCTTGATATAGACATGGATGTGATACGAACAAGATACGGATACAGAAACCACTTTGGCATGTTCGTGCAACATAGTTGACAAAAAGATACATTCAAATGATTCAGTTGAGCTCACTCACCTTCCATTCAGGCAAGGGTCGGCTGCGGCCCGGTAGACGTAACCTCCGGTAACCGACGCAGACCCGACACTGTTGTTCAAGGCAGAATGAGGATAGCCCATGACAGGAAAGAGGGGATTTATGGAGGCAGCAGATGTATTTCCTCCAGGAGTTGAAGTGGGATGGAAAACGTCGGGGCCTTCAAATATGCGCCATCCATAGTTTCCACCCTTGGAGATCAAGTCTATTTCTTCATATCCATTCTACAAAATATGTTGCAAATTTCAGCCATACTAAGTAAAAACACTAATAAATTGATATTAAATCTGTTGCTTTCTTCACTTGATACCATTTTGAATTAAAAAAAATGGTCCAAAATGGGAGTTTTTAGTACAATTGTATTGTCCAGTTTATTATTTCTATATTTGAGATATGCAAGCAACCTGTGTTGCACGGATACTCCTTCAGAGTTCCGTATCCGAAACGACACTTCCTCAATACTCATCTCAGTTGTGCCTCGCCCGTGTCTGGGCACCAAAAAACCCACAGCATGGTTAAAGGTGATTTCAATGATCATTGTCGTGCCAACCATATTTGAGATATCAAAAATTCAGATTTCTTTGTATCAAATCATTTCCAGAAGTGGTTGGAGCCTATTACTACTCAAAACAGGCTTAACTATAGATATTATCATAGATATGTTTTCATGTGTATGTATCTTTTCTAAAAATGTCGGTAACCAGAATAGGTCTCATGTCCGTATCTGGGTCAATGTCCGTGTCTATGCAACCTAGCAAGAAATACAAAGATGACATGAAACCATGCCGACCCGAATCAGATAGATTCTCAAGCATTTACTGGGATCTCTAAATGACTTAACAACAAAGTGATCCGACTATGAGGAGAAGTGTAAATGTACATACATTCAACTTTTGCCCTGATGATGAATTAATGATAATTGTGTCTCAACTTTTAATATTCTTTTACTCCTCTCATATGAGAACCTCGTATATAGAAGGGAAAAAAAATGATAGTTTACCATGACTATTATGATAGAATTCAGAGTACTTAGGCGTGCAGGGATGTTCTTTTTGATGTACTTAGGCGTGTAGGGATTTCTACAAAAAAAAAGGCACCTGTGAACTTGTTGTCTGATCCGCAAGAGGGATGATCGACACTCAGACCGGCAGATGTTCTGGTTTACGGGTGGACGGGGGAAAACATGCATGTGTGGACCTAACAGGAGTTTTTCCACTAGTGGGCTTGGGGAGCGGAAACTTTACTGTGGGACAAGCTGCTCTCAAAGCGGCCTCAGCCAAAGTGTCCAAACACGAGAAAGCGTGCACCGACAATCAACATGTTTTCATCCCGTTCGCATTTGACACGTTTGGTTTTCTAGCACCAGACGTTGGGGAGCTTCTTAAGAGAGTCCAAAAAGTTATGCACAATAATGTCACGTCTCCCAGGTCTATGGATGTAGTGTTTAAGAGGATTGATTTTGCCATCCAAAAAGGGCTGGCAGCGCAGCTTGTTGCCCGCTTGCCATCTATTTCTGTGTAATATTTCTCTCTTAAAAAGAGTGTTAGCTCACAATAATGAGCTTTGTGATTGGGAAAAAAAAAATCAGAGTTATGGATTTCATGCTTAAGTTGGCTTGTTTGAATCATCACCTTGCCGTTTAAGGTTTATCGCTACTCTTTGTAATACTGTTTCTAATGTGATGAAAAGCATATTAATTCTCCCATCAATGTGAAATAAACTCTTTAAACTAAAGTCACATATAAAATCGTGCATGGTTGATGACCATGAACATTCTTATATCAACCAATGTGTTTCTATTGCAGGAAACTCGTATGTAATCTAGTAGTCTACAGAAGAAATAAAAGAAAAATTATAAACTCAGTGTGCTGAAAGTAACAGAAGGAAGTAGACTTAAAATACCTCGCCAGTATCTCCACAGAGAAAATAAGAAGGCCTGTCATGATCAAAACTGCAACGCCACGGATTTCTTAGACCCAGTGCCCAAATTTCACCCTGTAGCTCACTATCACCAGCAAATGGATTGTCCTTAGGAATGGAATAGTTTCCCCACAGACCAAGATCATCTATCTCTTTCGCACCTAGAAACGGATTTCTGTTAGGTAAGATCATCAAAAGCAGAGTATATACCTTAAATAACAATTCATCAAAATTATTGGGAATATTCTCTCAAAAACGAATACTCGGAAATGAAAGAAAGCATATAAAATGCTAATATACGGTATCTGTTATAACAAATTTGTCCTCAAATATATTCAGAAAAACAGTCGTTGTGAACAACCCAAAGTACAACAACACAAACATGGAGAGAGCAACTATCCTAGAGTATGGAAATGAAGAATCAACAACTAAGTTTGCAATATAATGGAGGTATTATTTCACCTTTCATTGGTGTAAAGGTACTTATTGGAAGTCAAGAAACATTCGTTGAGTAAGTTATTTATATTCATTCAAGTTCCTGCGTCATCAAAGACACAAATCTTTCGTTCTCAGTTGAAACTAGCATTGGTACCATGCTCAAATTAGGTTGCTGGCCAGTCGCAGCTAGTTGTAGACAGCAAAAATGCACCTTAAGGACCAACAAAACCTCAACAAACATGCACCCTGTCCGACCTTTGAGTAGCCCAATGTTCAAGATTTAAAACTTGAATGGTTGTGTAGAAAATAATTGTTGGGATAATTTTATTGATGGACTACTTCACTATATATAGGGAGTCTAGCTCCTCTACAAACTACATATTCCGATGTGGGACTAAAAGTCTCTTATTGATTATCAACACTCCCCCTCAAGATGGGCGATAGATATTGATCATCCCCATCTTGTTACATAGCTTCATCAGACTTAATGAACTAAGGCCCTTAGTCAGACAGTCTGCAACTTGTTCTTCTGAGCGAACATGGTCAATCTTCAGTATCCCTTGTTCCAGCTTCTCCTTGATGAAGAATCGATCAATCTCGATGTGCTTCGTTCTGTCGTGCTGAACTGGATTGTTAGCTATACTTATTGCAGCTTGACTATCGCTCAGAAGACGCAATGGTGCTCCCTTATCCAGCTTCAACTCTGTCAGCAATGCTTTCACCCATAGCAACTCTGACACTCCCAGAGCCATTGCTCTGTATTCTGCTTCAGCTGTCGACCGTGCTACCACAGACTGTTTCTTGCTTCTCCATGAGACCAGATTTCCTCCTACAAAAACACAGTATCCTGTAGTAGACCTTCTGTCGTCTATGCAGCTCGCCCAGTCTGCATCACAGTATCCCTCAACTTCTATGCGTCCATTCTTCTTGAACCATAGTCCCTTTCCCGGCGTTCCTTTCAGATACCTCAAGATCTGAAATACTGCGTCCATATGACCCTTTCTTGGATCATGCATGTAGCGACTCACTACACTCACCGCAAATGAGATATCAGGACGAGTGTGTCCCAGATAAATCAATCTCCCTACAAGTCGTTGATATCTTTCACGATCAACGGGCTCTCCTGCTTCTGCTCCCAACTTGCACTTCTGGTCAATTGGAGTGACCGCTGCTTTGCATCCCAGCATCCCTGTCTCCTTCAGCAGATCTAGTGTGTACTTTCTCTGTGAGAGAACAATTCCTTGTTCGCCTTCACACACCTCGATACCTAGAAAGTACCTCATCGCTCCTAAATCCTTCACTTCAAACTCCTTTGCGAGTTTTGACTTCAGTTTAGTGATCTCGACTTCATCATCACCTGTGATCACTATATCATCCACATATACAGCAAGTATACTGATGTGGCCTCTTGCATGCTGGAGGAAGACCGTATGATCTGCATTTGTTTGACGGTATCCCATGCCTGTAACAGCCTTTCTGAATCTGTCAAACCAGGCTCGAGGAGATTGCTTGAGCCCGTATAGCGACTTCTTCAGTTTACACACCTTTCCTTGCGACGTCCCTCCGTTTGACGCCGTCGCGTAGCATCCTGGCGGGAGCTCCATGTATACTTCTTCTTGCAGGTCCCCATGAAGAAAGGCATTCTTCACATCCAGCTGGTACAGCTTCCACCCATAATTCGCTGCAATGGAGACCAGAGTTCTCACGGTGCTCATTTTTGCTACTGGGGCAAACGTCTCATCATAGTCTATGCCATATGACTGTGTGAATCCTTTTGCAACCAACCTCGCCTTGTATCGCTCAACCTTTCCTTCTGACGTCTCTTTCACTGTGTACATCCATTTGCATCCCACAGCTTTCTTCCCTTTGGGTAATGGAACCAGCTTCCATGTCTTATTTTTCTCCAGTGCCCCAAGTTCTTCCATCATTGCAGCTTTCCACCTTGGATCTTTCTTTGCTTCCTGCCAACACTTGGGCAACGAAGTAGAGTCTAACGATGAAATGAAGGCTCGATAATTCGAAGAAATGTTAGAATAAGACAAGAAGTTGGCAATGTCATGTTCGTAATCATCAAAACGAGCAGGAGCCTTACCCGCATTGATGCGAGAAGATCTCCTTAAGGGAGCAATAGGTGGTGGAGAGATCATACCATCCGAGTCAGAGAGATCCGCATCAGAATCCGAGTGATTCAGTGCGGGGGCAACATCTTCAGGAGTTGGGGCAGGAGTAGACGAGGGACTTGGTACAGTAGGCACAGGGCACGGCATAGGCACAGTACTGGACTTCTGTTGTCTCCTTCTGTAGACTTGGAGCTCCTTTTCCCTTGTCTGCTGCTCCCCCTGCGTAACATATGGATCTTCTTCTTCAGTTTCTGTATCTGAGTCACTGTGCTCTCCCCCTTTCGTCCAGTTTTCTACAACCGGACACGGAACCGATCCGACGACCACATTTGGGTGTATTATCTCCCCCTCACATCGAACACCATCTGTGTTAGGTGTGTCACCAAATGCGGAACCTTCATCCGAACCATAGTATGGTTCGAGTTCTCGGAAAGTAACGTCCATGCTGACAAACATCTTCCGCTCGACTGGACTCCAACAGGCATAACCCTTCTGAGTCGCCGTGTAACCGACAAAGACACATTTAACTGCCCGAGGATCCAGTTTGCCAACGCCTGGCCGATTATCCTGGACAAAGCATACACATCCAAAAACTTTTGGTAGAATAGTGTATGTATTGGCTCCAGTAAGCATCTCCAATGGTGTCTTCCAGTCCAATACCTGAGACGGCATTCTGTTGATGAGATAAGAGGCCGTTAATATAGCCTGCCCCCATAAGTGCTTCGGGACATTCATAGCCAGCATCATCGTCCGTGCAACTTCCAGCAAGTGTCTGTTCTTTCGTTCCGCCACACCATTTTGAGCCGGAGTATAAGCACATGAAGTTTGATGAAGTATTCCATGAGTTGAAAAATACTCAGCAACCCGCTTATTCGTATACTCCGTCCCATTGTCGGATCGGAAACACTTAATCTTAGCGCCATATTGTGTTTCCACTCGTCGATGAAAATCCTGAAAGGCCTCAAGGACGTCACTTTTATTTTTCAGAAGGTAGACCCATGTCACACGGGTATAACAATCAATAAAGGTGACGAACCATCGAAAGCCGTTAATCCCGGTTGTAGGACAAGGGCCCCATACGTCTGAATGTATCATGTCAAAAGCAACTGAACTCCTATTCCCTGTGCTCACATACGAGCTTCTGGTATGTTTTCCCAAAGCACAAGCATTACAAAATAACTTCTCTTTATTAGCCCTTTGATATAAGGACGGATACATTCTACCAATAACCGGAAAAGAGGAATGACCGACACGCTGGTGGTGGAGTAGCAAGTCGGCTTCAACACTGCGACAGAAAACTTCAGGTGATGCGTCTGCTACCAAGGATGCCAATGCTTTGTCCAGTCCAGTCCTGTCTAAATACCACAGCCCCTTATGCCATGTGCCAGTCCCAAGTCGTCGTCCTGTCCCTTTCTCCTGAAAAGTCACCTGAGGAATGTCAAAGGAAACAGTACAGTTAAGATCAAGTATAATGGCACTAATGGATAGAAGATTGACAGGAAAAGATGGAGCATGAAGGACATTGGTTAGAGTGATGGAAGGGGTGCATGCGACAGTGCCTTTATCCATTACAGGGTTGGATGTACCATCAGCGGTCTGAATACTCTCCGGCAATGGTAGGGGAGTATATTCCCGAAACGCATCACGGGACCCCGTGACATGGCGAGATGCCCCAGAGTCCATAATCCATCCTGGCTGATGGATAGATGCAAGAGCACGTGCAGAATCATCGTTGCTGGTTTGGGCAAAGCAAGTGAAATGATCTCCCGAGTTTGAAGATGCCCCAGGACTGTCGGCCGCACCCAGCTTCGTGCCACGCAACTTCTCAAGGAACTCCCGCTCAAGCGGGGTTATTTCAGCCAGGTGATGCTCTCCCCCGTTTTCCGCCAGATTTGCTTTGTGGCCGCCCCGTCAACCAGCATATCCTCCTCTACCACCACGTCGGCCTCCACGACCCCTTCCTCGATCAGTAGACTGACCGCGCAAGGGCTTTGGACAAAATCGGATGTAATGTCCGGAGTCACCACAATTGTGACAAACACCACCCATAGATGGAGGTTGATTGAAGGCAGCAAGGGCAGACTTTTCAACCGTGGCTGACTCCCCCTGGGAGGAGCCCTTGTTGGACATCAACTTCAGTCGAGCTTCTTCCTGTGTCATGACAGCGATAGCTTCTTCCAAGGTCGGGAGCGTGGTTTGGGAAAGGAGGATATTCCGTCGCTGCTCAAATACAGGGTGTAGTCCCTTCAGGAATTTCATCATACGCTGCCGGGAAATATAAGCCAGGAACGTCTGAAAGTACTTTGCGAAGGCTGGTTCGACTTGTGCATCATCCATCCCAAGAGGATCATAATGATCCAGATCAGACCAATACTTCTTCAATAGGGCCGCGTACTCAGAGATGGTACGGTCATCTTGGGCCACCCTATCGAGTTCATCTTGCAGTTGAAAGACTCGCATAGGGTTGCCGGAGCCGGAGTACATATCTTTGAGAGTCTGCCATATATCAGCAGCAGCCTCCATAGCCTCGACATTGCCCGACACCTGGTCGGTTAAAGAGGCAGTCAACCACCCAGCCACGACGTTGTTGACAATCTCCCACACAGCAAACTCCTTCGTGGAGTGATCTGCTGGCGCCTTTGCTTGGCCAGTGACATAGCCAACCAAGCCACGTCCCTTCAGTGTCCTCATTGCCTGCCGCGACCACTTCAAGTAGTTGGAAGTTCCTTCCAACTTCGTCTCCAGTTTCTCCAGCTTTCCCATTTTGTAAGGCGACGGATCCACATCAGTATGGATCACACGTGGGGTTACCTCGGTTAATCTCTTGGATAAGATATCATCAACCAAGGCCTTCATCTCATCGGCCGTCAGTTTGCCACTGATCGAATCCATGGCGTCTGCAACTTTGAACTTAATTCGTCGTCTTCTTCGTCGTCGTCGGAGTCTGCAACTGACCCAACCTCGTCGTCTTCGCCGTCTTCGCCGTCTTCGTCGTCGACGTCGTCTTCTTCAACGTCAGAGACTTTACTAATGCGCTACTAACTTGGCCAGCACCGGCGCGCGCATGTAAAGTGAACACGTCAGGTCACCAGAGAAGACATGATCAGCCTCTGCATAGATCCTGATGTGAAGAAGGAATAACAAATAAAGCATTTGTTAGTTCCAAACGGCGTAAGCACGGAACAGAGTTGGTGCAAATAAAGATTTGACAGCCGTCTCTATTCGAAATACGCCTTTTTTTTTTTTTAACAGCTAGGGTTAGGGTTTGATGGGGCTGCTAGATCTAGGCTTAGGGTTTCCATAAGGAAAAAAAACTAGGGTTAGGGTTAGGGTTTGGGGGGTACTGCTACAGTGGGGGGGCGGAGGGGGGGGGGGGCGGGGGGTTCTGGTACAGGGGGGGCGGAGGGTTCTGCTACAGTGGGGGGGGCGGAGGGGGGGGCGGAGGGTTCTGCTACAGTGGGGGGGGCGGAGGGGGGGGCGGGGGGTACTGCGACAGGGGGGGGGAGGGGGGCGGGGGGTTCTGGTACAGGGAAGCGGGGGGTTCTGGTACAGGGGGGCGGGGGGGGGGGTTCTGCTACAGGGTGGGGGGGGGGGGGGGGCGGAGGGGTTCTGCTACAGGGGGTCGGGAGGGGGGGGGGGGTTAGGGGGCGGAGGGGGGTTCAGCTACAGGGGGGAGATCGGCTATAGAGAGAGAGAGAATAAATTTTTGTTTTTTTTGTGGAGAGAGAGAGTTATGGCTCTGATACCATGTAGAAAATAATTGTTGGGATAATTTTATTGATGGACTACTTCACTATATATAGGGAGTCTAGCTCCTCTACAAACTACATATTCCGATGTGGGACTAAAAGTCCCTTATTGATTATCAACAGGTTGTTTACCCAGTATTGCACTGTCTGATTTTGAAGTCATCATGGAAGGAAGAAATTGGACGAAGGTACGAAGTGTATACTGGTAGAAAATATTAAGCAGATGAAAGTCAATAAACTCTATATCTAGTAAAAAGCTACAAACAGTAGGAATTTCGTGAGATGAGTGCATGAAATTGAAAGGTAAGTAGAGAAATGTGGGAATATGTGTTGCACGGATACAAATACGATTAGACACTATACGGACATCTTCACAATTGCCTGATAATAAACATTTTCATGTTTCTCAGCTTTATCTACTAAAAGTTATTCCAATTAGAGATCATTCTACCGGTATTACACTGTCTCATTACCAACAAACCGAAAGTCAGTTATGGACCATGAAACATAATACTCAAACATATCCATGCAATCTATTATAGAGAGAATGAACACAATGGCCTCTGAAAGATATCCTATATACTCACTTGGTATGTTATCTACATCAAGACGCAATATTTTCCCCAGCAAAGATTTGTTATTCTGTGCAAAATTGAAAGGATCCCCTTTGTTCGATCCATCCCCCATCATGAAATATAATTTTCCATCTGCAGGTCCAAAAAGGATTTGACCCCCATGGTCAGATGTAAAAGGAAGACCCATGGTAAGGATCCTTCTAACTTCAGTTGGCCTGGCAGAAGTTGACTGCAAATAGAAACACAAGTTGCTTGAAGGATTACATTCCAAAGGGATCTTAAGTAATTTTCAAGATCACGAACAATATTAAGCATATAAATTATAAATGCATACCGCAGAAGGAGAGGATGAGGAACTATTGGCAGTAAATTCTGCAATGACACTTTGATATTGACAAGGTTGGACACCATTACTAGTGCCAAGTTTTGAAGGATCGCAACCAGCATCAGAATTACATGAACATCTTCCGGAGCAGCTTGGTGATTGAACCTTATCACAGTTGAACGAAACAAAAAACCTTCCGTTCTCCGTGAAATTAGGATGAAACGCTAGACCCATCATCCCAAACTCAGTGTCAAGCAGAACATCATCAGTTATATCGAGGAAAGGGCTAGACTCGTCTAGCTCCAACGTGCCTCCTGATCCTTCTTCCGGAATGGTTGCCAACCATATTTTACCAGCTTGGTTAGCCAAGAAGACGCGATTAGACCCGTCAGGGTGTGGAGCCATGGAGAGGTAGGAACCATTTCCAATTCTCTCTAGGCAGATACCTTTTGGAGTGACCGGACTTTGTGTACCGTTAAACGAAACTGATTTTCCGTTGAAGCAGACTGTATCGCCACCTGTTGGTCCTCCAAATGCGTTACAGAAGTCATTCTCCGATTGCCACAGATCAGTAAGTTTGGAAGAAGAAGCCGACGCTCCTGCAGGTCCCTGCAACGATGGTGCAAACGGAGAATTCTGTATAGGTATCTCTTTGCAAGTATCCCAAACTTGAGCACAGAAGTCTGCTGTAGTATCCTTGGACTGAACTGGATTTCCAGAGAAAGTGGAGTTACACAGCACAGGAACTGTTCGAAGCTTTGGTTCGACTGTGAATAGCTGTGCTGAAAAAGGATCACATTTCTGCGATGCAATAACATAATTAACCAGTTAGAATAATATAAATATATAACCCTCGACCATCAATATAACTCTTATGGGGGTGTAACCAGAACCTCAGATTGATGCAGTTACTAGTGTGAGTCTCAGGTTTCAACAATATACATATCCTTGGGGTAATTTCTTATACACTTCACTGATTTATAAATAAATCAATCCTCTGAAAAAGGATGAAGCTGTCGATGAATTTTAAAGAACATATTTAACATATTGGTACGGAATGCACTTCAATTCAACTATTTGGCTTATATTGACCATAGATAACTGCAATTCCCAATGAAAAATCATATAACTTTTCCCTTCATCTATATTTTTTTTGTATTCTCTTTGAGATTGTTTTCAGTCGAATGAGCTTCAACATGAGTAATCTATGAGGTAGGGTAGTTGTCCCGGCCAGGAACTTCCTGCCATGTGACGGTGATACGTTTGTATCGGCCGATTTGCCAGGCATAGTTTACAGTATCGGCCGATACCGATCCGATACAGCCGATACCGATATGGTTTGACATGTCCCGATCCGATACTGACCGATACCCGATACTGACCGATCCTGACATTGGAGCTCTCTTTTCCGGTCAATTCGTCAAAGAAAAATGAATGAAAAAAGACCAATAAGCAATGGTGTAAAGCATAGTAAGGTTGTAAAAGCATGTAAAAGAATAAAACTTATCTATCGCATGTAAACCAATCGGCAAGGGTGAGTACTATTTCCTTCAATTTCAAAACTACTAAGAAACAACACTAAAAATACTTAAAATTATCCCTAAATATATAAAATATATTTTCTAAAATGTTAATAAGTTATTAAATAATTATTTGCTTTCTGATACCAAAAAATCCGATACTCCGATCCGAAACGAACGATACTGCCGGTACCACCGATCCCGATACTCATAGGAATAGTCCAATACCGATATTGTGAACCTTGTTGCCAGGTAAGGAACTTTGAGTCAACTCCCAAGGTAAGTTAGGTTGACAGGATTTGATAAACTTGGCCAGTGGCTCCAAAAAAAAAAAAAAACTTGTGGTGGTAGCTGTATGTCATACACAGGGACATACTAACATGAGCCTCTCAAGTTCATAGCTGCCTTCTCAGTATAGATTTGTTTTTCATACACAAAGACCATCTTAGGGTGTGTTTGATTGCAAGGTGGAAAATGTGGAAAAGAAATTAATTCCACGGAATTATTTTCCTAGGAAAAAAAATTCCATGGAATTTAAAAAAATTTCCATGGAAAACTTAATTTGGGTGTTTGATTGCCATTATTTTCCACGAAAAATAGTTATTTTCCATGGAAAATGATATTTTCCTATGGGTTGGACAAGTTTCATTTTCCACCATTTTAGATGAAAATATGGAAAATGATAGTTTTTTGGAAAATAATTCCATGGAAAATATAAGCTATCAAACACTACAATTAGTGGAAAATTTGTGGTGGAAATATTTCCCATGGAAAAAACGTCCAATCTGTTGGGAAAGAAGCGCGGAAACCTTTCCCCAAACCGGAGAGTACCTGCGAGAGGATCGAGCAAACAACGCACGAACCCAAAAACAAGCACACAAAAACAACCACGCAGACACAGAGAATTTTTGACGTGGAAACCCTTGCGGGAAAAACCACGGGACGATCGGAGTCCAACCCTGAGAAGCCTCCACTAATGGAATAGAAGAATTACACCCTCTACAAACTCCTCCCGATCCAAATCGGATCCCCACAACACTCAGAGACAAGAACAATGATCACAAGGCTACGAAGAACGAGAACGACGAGTAGAGATTACCCGAAACACGATCTCCTTCGAAAACGACCTTCAATCCTCCGTCTTCTTCTCCGAAGTTGTAATGGCACTCTTGCCTCCTTCTCTCTCAAACTTGTGTTATGTTGCACTTGTGAATTAGGGTTGAGAAAACTCAATATATATCTCCTTAATCCCGCAACCAACCTGAACCGTTGGATTAGATCCAATGATGAAAACTCATCCAAAATCCCGCTTCAGCCCCCCGACACACAGAGTTCGGCCAGAACTCTGTGCGGGGCAACCAGCACTGGCCGACCCACTTCTGGAATGAGGAGGCAGAGTTCGGCCAGAACTCTGCCAGGGGCAGAGTTCGGCCCGAACTCGGCCCCTCTGCTTCCAGCAGCTCTCTGCAGCTCTCTCAGCAGTCCTGCTTCCTCCCCGAGCTTCTTCGACACACGAACGGCGCTCGTCGCACTCCGGGGTCTTCTCCACATAGGTTGGGAACCCCACCCACTCCAACAAATCTCCCCCTTCACAACTATGGGGAGGACGTCGTCATCCCGACGATCTGCCTGCAGTACTCAAACTTCCCCCTTGGTAGAATCTTCGTGAACATATCAGCTCCGTTGTCATCTGTATGCACCTTCTCAAGCTCCGCGTCCTTCTTTTCAACCACATCCCGTATCCAGTGATACCGAGTCTCGATGTGCTTGGACCGGCTATGAAACGTCTGATTCTTCACAAGATGGATAGCACTCTGACTGTCGCAAAGCAAAGTATACTGCTCTTGCTTCAGTCCCATTTCCTGCAACAGCTTCTTCATCCACAACAGCTCCTTGCAAGCCTCCGTCGCCGCAATGTATTCTGCCTCCGTCGTCGACAAGGCAACACACTTCTGCAACCGCGACTGCCACGACACCGCTCCTCCCGCAAACATCATCACGTAGCCCGAAGTCGACCGCCTCGTGTCTACATCTCCAGCCATATCAGCGTCAGTATACCCGACCAGCTTCGGCTCGTCACCACCAAAGAAAAGTCTCCAACCAGCAGTGCCCTGAAGATATCGTAGAATCCACTTGACCGCACTCCAATGTACCCTTCCAGGATTCGAAAGATACCTGCTAACCGTACCAACTGCATGAGCAATATCTGGCCTCGTACACACCATGGCATACATAAGGCTTCCCACAGCTGAAGCATATGGAACCCGCTCCATATCTTCTTTTTCGTCCTCGGTAGATGGACACTGCTCCTCAGTGAACTTAAAGTGAGCCGCGAGGGGGGAACTCACTTTCTTCGACCCGTCCATCCCGAAACGCTGAAGTACCCGGTGAATGTACTTCTTTTGGGACAAGTGTAGCAGCTTGGACTCTCTCTCTCGGCTGATCTCCATCCCAAGAATAGTCTTCGCTGTGCCCAAATCCTTCATAGAGAAGGCCGCGCCCAGTTTGCGCTTCAACTCCGCTATCCTAGTGGCATTTCGACCCACTAATAGCATATCATCAACATATAGCAATAAGATGATAAAATCATCATCGGCAAAATACCTCACAAATGCACAATGGTCCGACGTCGTCCGTGCATAACCATGCTCCCCCATAAACGACTCGAACTTTCTGTACCACTGCCTCGGAGCCTGCTTCAGACCATACAAGCTCTTCCTCAACCGGCAGACCAAATGTGACTTGCCCTTCTCACAGAATCCCTCCGGCTGCTCCATGTACAACTCCTCCTCAAGATCACCGTGGAGGAACGCCGTCTTCACGTCCATCTGCTCGACCTCCAAGTCGAAACTGGCTGCTAATGCTAGCACCACCCGAATAGACGAATGCTTGACGACAGGCGAAAAGATTTCATCATAATCCACGCCTTTCCGCTGACCGTAGCCCTTGACTACCAGCCTCGCTTTGTATCGAGGGCGAGTAGCGTCATCCGTCTGCTTCACTCTGAACACCCATCGATTCTTCAAAGCCTTCTTGCCCTTTGGCAACCGCACCAGATCATAAGTAGAATTGGTGTGCAAGGAACTCATCTCCTCCTGCATAGCCACCATCCACTCCTGCCTGTGTTCGTCTTCCATAGCCTCTGCGAAACTTTCGGGCTCTCCCCCGTCAGTCAGTAGCACATACTCATCCGGCGAGTATCTCGTAGATGGTCGACGATCCCTGTTGCTCCTTCTCAGTGGAGCCACTGGTGCTGGCTGTATACCGACAGCCTCCTCCCCTTCAGAAACTGCCTCCCCGGCATGCTCATCCTCCTGAGGGACACCCTGACCACCATCAGCAGGCTGATGATCAAGGTTGGGAGCAACTCCATGTACCGGCTCCCCCATAACTGGATCCTCTGCGATGTCCTCTGGAAACTGCTCGAAGCGAAATGACTCTAACTCAGGCAATTCCTCAGCCTCAGAAGGCGTCTCGGAATCCTGAGTGTTGGTCATGGTCTGATCCTCGACGAACACCACGTCCCTGCTTCTGTAGAGCTTTCCTTCCACTGGGTCGTAGAGTCTATAGCCAAACTCATCCCGACCGTAGCCGACAAAGACGCATCGCCTCGTCTTCGGCTCAAGTTTGGTCCTCTCGTCCTTCGGTACATGCACGAAGGCTTTACAACCAAACGCCCGCAGGTGATTGTATGACGGCTCTTTGCCGTACCATACTTTGTCAGGCACATCACCCTGCAAAGGAGCACTAGGAGACAAATTAATAATATAAGCAGCTGTGAGAAGAGCCTCACCCCAATAACTGCCCGACAAGTTTGCTTCTGACAGCAAACACCGCACCCTCTCCATCAGTGTCCTGTTCATGCGCTCCGCTACACCATTGAGCTGAGGTGTCTTTGGCGGAGTCTTCTGGTGTCGTATCCCTTGCTCTCTGCAATACGCATCAAAGGGACCGATGTATTCGCCGCCATTGTCGGACCGAACACACAACAACTTCTTGCCCGTCTCCCTTTCAACGGAGGCCTGAAACTCCTTGAAAGTAGGCAGCACCTGATCCTTGGTCTTTAAGGCATAGACCCAAACCTTCCTGGAACAGTCATCAATGAAAGTCACAAAGTAAGAAGCACCACCAAGAGATTTTACCTTCATAGGACCGCAGACATCCGAGTGAATCAACTCGAGCAACGCCGGCTTCCTCGAACTTGGGTGACTCTGGAAAGACACCCTACTTTGCTTCCCAGCCAAACAGTGCGTGCACTTCTCCAACTTTGTAGACTTGAGCCCCGGAATCACTTTCCTGTTCACCAAGTAGCTCATCCCCTTCTCGCTGATATGGCCGAGCCGCCTGTGCCACAACTCGGTAGACGCGTCACTGACTGCGTTCACCTCCTGTGCCCCCTCTGCGCTCCCCTCCATATAGTAGAGACCGGACTTCTTGCTTCCTCTGGCAATCACCATCGAACCTCTGGAAAGCTTCCACTGACTATTCCCGAAGAGACTGAAGAATCCCTCGTCATCCAACCTTCCAACCGACACCAGGTTGAAACGGATATCAGGGACATGACGAACATCCTTGAGAACAAGAACCGCACCCGTCTTCGTTCTCAAATGCACATCTCCAATGGCAACCGCCTTCGACACATCTCCGTTGCCCATCTTCAACACGCCACAGTCGCCTGTCGTGTAAGTGGCAAACAGTGCCCTATTGTGAGATACATGTGCTGAAGCCCCTGAGTCCACCAGCCAAGAATTGTCATCGCAGGCGAGGTTAGTAATGACCTCATCACCTACGACGATCACATCGCCTCCATGTACCGAGGCCGCCGCTGTAGTGTTCTCTTCTTGCTTCCCCTTGTCGCCCTTCTTCTCCTTCTTCCAAGCGAAACAATTCCGCTTGATATGGCCCTTCTTACCGCAATGATAACACTCTGAGTCCTCGTACCGACCCTTGGACTTCCCCCTGCTCTTGTCTCTGCCACCACCTGGACCCCTGCTTTTGCCCCTTCCGCGGCTCTCTGAAACAAGTGCCTCTGAGTGGTGGGATGTGGATGAAGTGCCCTGAGAACGTCTCCGCATCTCTTCATTCAACACCCCGCTCTTGGCAAACTCCAGACTGACCACGCCCTCTGGAGCAGAAGCGATCATAGATACTCGTACGGTCTCCCACGAGTCTGGCAAGGTACACAGCAGCCACAGTCCCTGAACTTCGTCGTCGAACTTGACTCCCATAGAAGATAGCTGGTCAACCACGCCCTGGAAATCACTCAAGTGATCCGTAATAGACGCCCCATCCTTGTACCGCAGACCCATCATCGTTCGGATCAGGAACAACTTGTTTACCCCGGTCTTCTTCGCATACAAGGATTCCAGCTTATCCCACAACGTCTTCGCGTGCTCAATATTGGCAACGTGGTTGTACACGTTCTCATCAACAAACTGCCGTATGTACCCACACACCTGTATGTGCTCGAACTTCCAGTCCTCCTCGGATTTATCACTGGGCCTCTCGGATGCAAACACAGGTAGATGCAGCTTCTTGACAAATAGCAAATCCTTCATCTTGCTCCGCCAATAATGATAGTTTGTGCCATTAAGGTTCACCATGCGCACCGGCTTCGCGTCCATCTCTCCTCTCTGGTTCCTCTGTCAACTCCTGACACCCTTTGAACCCAAAGCTCTGATACCACTCTGTTGGGAAAGAAGCGCGGAAACCTTTCCCCAAACCGGAGAGTACCTGCGAGAGGACCGAGCAAACAACGCACGAACCCAAAAACAAGCACACAAAAACAACCACGCAGACACAGAGAATTTTTGACGTGGAAACCCTTGCGGGAAAAACCACGGGACGATCGGAGTCCAACCCTGAGAAGCCTCCACTAATGGAATAGAAGAATTACACCCTCTACAAACTCCTCCCGATCCAAATCGGATCCCCACAACACTCAGAGACAAGAATAATGATCACAAGGCTACGAAGAACGAGAACGACGAGTAGAGATTACCCGAAACACGATCTCCTTCGAAAACGACCTTCAATCCTCCGTCTTCTTCTCCGAAGTTGTAATGGCACTCTTGCCTCCTTCTCTCTCAAACTTGTGTTATGTTGCACTTGTGAATTAGGGTTGAGAAAACTCAATATATATCTCCTTAATCCCGCAACCAACCTGAACCGTTGGATTAGATCCAATGATGAAAACTCATCCAAAATCCCGCTTCAGCCCCCCGACACACAGAGTTCGGCCAGAACTCTGTGCGGGGCAACCAGCACTGGCCGACCCACTTCTGGAATGAGGAGGCAGAGTTCGGCCAGAACTCTGCCAGGGGCAGAGTTCGGCCCGAACTCGGCCCCTCTGCTTCCAGCAGCTCTCTGCAGCTCTCTCAGCAGTCCTGCTTCCTCCCCGAGCTTCTTCGACACACGAACGGCGCTCGTCGCACTCCGGGGTCTTCTCCACATAGGTTGGGAACCCCACCCACTCCAACACAATCAAACACAACCTTAGTGAAACTTCTCTTGCCCATAACTGTTTTGACCAGGAACTGGTACCAAATGACAAGTTTAAGGTTGATACCAGTTGTTTAAGTTGGTTAATAACACCAATAAGCTTCTCAGCTGGACTTGTGCTTCGTAGCCAAGAGCATGAAGAGGTTAAAAGATCAAGGTTGTGAAAAGCGCTAGGCGCTAGTCGGACGGGCACTCGCTGCCTAGTGCCTAGCCCTCCTAGGCGGCCGCCTAGATCTAGACGGTTCAAAAATAAATAAATAAAATCCAAAAAATCTACTGAAAATTGCAGAAAAATTCCATAAAACCCCACAACATGTATAGTCGGCCGTCGGAGGATCTAGACGGGTGCCTAGGCAGACATCGGGCGGACACCAGGCGCCTAATGCCTAGGCGGCCGCCTAGACCACCTTTTAGAACAGTGCAAAAGATGATGGGTACTGGTAGACAGATATCCGTCCGTCGCATTTAACATGCAGTCAACCTCAGATATCGGCAATAACAAAATTGAAAAGATTGATTAAAGTGAATGTTGCTTCATTAGGAGGCTCGCGATTCGACAATGATCGTTATGGATTGGTACTAAGATCGAGTCCTAGGCAAGCACACCTAATTTTAACAGCTTGAACAGTAACAATGAAAATGGCTCCTTCCTACTTGGCAACATGATAAATCTACAAAAAATGTGAAAGTGAAGGAGCTGGTTACAGTGCAGAGGAGGGACTTGACAAGCGAAGCGCAGGCGGGGTCCGATATGTTCATGGACTTGAACTGCTTCTGGATGGAAGAATCTGTTGCGGAAGTGCAGCAGCTGCTGCCATTGTAGGAGCAGAAGGCCAGGGGTGCCTTCAGAGTCACAGGTGCCCCTATCAACACACCAAAACAAAATAAATGGTAAAGATCAAATAAGATTTCATACCAACTAAGGCAAATGTTAAAGGCACTATAAAAATTACATTTTTGACACTCTTGTGTATATTCAGTACCCAAAAAAAAAAAAAAAAACTATTTGGCTGGTAGTACTGGATATGCACATGACCGTCAAAACTTTGTAGTTATTAATTTTGGTAGCCTTGGAATATGAACAAGACTGTGAAAAGTTTGACAGTTTTAGAAAGTGTCAGAAGTGTGTTGCCTTCTATTAATGGTTGTAGCGACCTTAATATTTGTCGAAATTAAACACACACCAAAAAGAGGACATGGTAAGATAAAGATGGGATAGGAATTAAACAAGAAAGAGGGTAAACCCACATGAGTCAGTGCACAATGGTTGGGCAAAGGTGGTGGTCAAGAAAATCAAGAGGAAGAAGAAGATGGGCAGAGAAGCCACCATCATCAGTCTCTTCATCTCATGCCAGGCTGAAGAGGAAGATGAAGAGATGGAGAAGACAAGATTTTAAGGAAGTATAGAGACAAGAAACATAAACAATGATGTTCAATGGGAAGAGGGGTGGAGGGGGTTGTTGGGGGGTTGCAAATTGCAATAAGAAAATAGCCCATGTAGTGGTACTTGTTTTTTTAACTTTAAGATAATTTAATGTATTGTCATCATAATCATCATCCTAAGTTTAAGTTTTTGGGAATTGCAAGAAGATTTTTACAAATTTTTTAATTTTTAAGATGGATTGTCAAAATTATTTTAATTTATTAAAGTTTAAAAAAAATTATGCATTCTCTTGTAAATTAAGAATAATTTTTATAGTTCATTTTACAAATTCTTGGACATTGTAAAAGTTTTTCCTACTTTTTAAAATTTTTACATTAAGGTATTTGATCATCACCCAAAATCTTACCACAAGAATGGGATGGTTAAGAATTATATTGCAATTTATCCCAAATTTCTATGCTATGAATATTTGTGGTTTTTTTGAGCAGTAAAATAAAATAAAATTGGGAGAACATGTAAGATTATATTTGTGATTCGTCGACACCAACATAGAAAATGTGAATGAGAAGTTGATGCTATAAGGTGCTTTTGCAATTTGTTACTGTAAATTGCTCGTGGTATGTCTCTTGAATGCATGTTTAGGAGGGAAAAAAACAAGATATTTGATAAAAGTATAATTTCTACAAATCAAAATTTAAAATTTATATATATATATATTAGTAGATACAAATTGTAACCAAAATTCAATCGGCAAGAAGAGAATTGCACATTCGTTAGACAAAAAAATGAAAATGAAAATGAATGACCTTGTTCACCAACGGTTGGGGGCTATTATTGGCAAGGTTCTTGGTTCAAACCAAAAAATAAAAAAAAATAAAAAAATATTTTATTTGTCTCACCAAAGGTGACCCAGTCAATATGGTTGATGAGAGATAGTGGAGAGATTTTAGATTCTATTTAGACATTAAAGGGACGTTTGATTCAAGTTTTTGAGGCTTACGTATGGATTTTTTATTCTCTATCCATGTTTGCTATATCTAAGATTGAAAATTGAGGAAGGATACAAGGGACTTCATATTGCCATTGTTATGGAAAAATAAAATCCAAGACCACCTTGAAATTATTTTTGCTTCCATGACAATGTCTTTCGGACATTTTGTTTGGACGGTAATACTCTCATTTTACTTTCAAAATTCTAATATCTATCTCAAGAATGTGAATTAAGAAAAACTAAACAAATTAAGATTCATATTCTTGTACAAACCAAATATGTGAACGAAAAATTTAAAAAAATAGGACTACATATTTTTAACCTAACTAAATATAGATAAAAATGATCAATTCATTTTCCATGAAAAAAGAAATAGAAATTGGATTCCTAAAAATACAAAACTTTTATCCAAACGTCTCCTAAAACGAAATGTTGTCAGCCGAGGTGGCTCAACGGGTGGGATAAGATGAGGTTATTGGTTTCAAATCGATCCTAAAAATAAAAATAAAATAAAATAAAATAAAATAAATAAAAGAACTTGACTGTGTTGTTGTTGGTTTTTTGACTTGGTAATTTGATTAGTTGAGGAGAAGGGATCACGAGAGATTTGGGGGGTGCCTGATTAAGAATGGGTCAACTTGCAGAGGATTCAAACGTGAATGGATTGTGACAGTATGGCGGAAGACTAACAGCCCTGTCTTTATTCAGATGAGGATGACATGTTCTGATATTGGCCTCATCCAAAAGATACCAACCAATAATATCCTATAACATATATATTAAGGGGACACGGTTATTAGGACACGAAATTAATTCTTCTTTTGACACAATATTAACTAGTTTGACTTTGATAGAGTACCAACGGAGAGTGCCGGCCATTGAGTAAGTCGAACAAGGCTTCGTGCTCGGATAAACCCCCTCTATCAGGCCAATCGGCATAATTCCACCAAAGGTCGGATAACTTCCTAGGACCGGCTCACAATAAGAGTCAAGAGCAACCAAACTTAGCTTCGGATAGGATAACCCAACCATCTGGGCCGGCCGTACCAATGGACAAGTTATCACTAAAGTGTTGCTCCAAAAGAGCTCATGGAATGCTCGCTAGATATTGACATGACTAATTTCATATATGTACTTGAACTTTTTTTTATAATCATCTTTGTCATCCTAACCTAATTATTCCTCTCGTAAAAATTGGAGATATTATTCAGTAAGACTGGCTCATCTTAATTTTCCTTCACTGGATGGCATGAGGAGGAGTGCATGCAGTGGCAGCCTGAAACATGCATCCTCATCTCTATGCCATCAAGTGATGGAAAACCAAGATGTACGGTGAACCTGACTCACTGAATAATTTTTCGTAAAATTGGTTGACTACAAAGAGTGACAAAGTTCATAGAGTTATCAAAGTATTTATAGCCGACTATCATTTAATATTAATTCCTTTTTTTTTAATATGTATTGAGTTAACTATTAGACATTTTAAAGACTGCTAAGCCATGCTCTATTACCCTAAAAATTTATGGACATTTAAACCTCATAAATTTCAATTCATATAAGAGAAATCTTCACTTTAACGCGATCCGCTATCAAATAATCGGATACGAATATGTGAATATGTTTATTCTACGCTACAACATCGACAATAACACGTTGTCTATATTTCAATGATCGTATTATATTACAGATAATACTATTACTCTTTCCACATATATAAGCTGTAATAGGTAGACAATGAGAACATCAAGCCGTCTAACTAAAATCACCAAGATTCAAAAAATAGGTACATCTCATAAATATATGAGAAATTTTGACTTACCCCCCACTTGCAATACCCATATTAAGGGTGCACCCCACAGTTTTGCATTAATGAAGAAATACCCCCCATTTTGGACGGAAACCGTCAAAAAATTGAATTTTGGACGAAAATGCCCTTGGGTTCTTCCTTCTTCTTTGTTTTTTTTCCCTCCTCCTCCCCCCCCCCCCGGCGGCCACCGCTCCCCCCCCCCCTCCCAGCCATCGCCTCCGCTCCCCTCCCCCTCCCTGCCTCCGCCGCCGCCGCCGTCGCTCCTGCCGCCGCCGCCGCTGCAACTGCTATCGCCGCCGATGTTGCCGCCGCCGCTATCGCTGCTATTGCCGCCGCCCGCCGGAGGTGGGGAGGGGGGGCAGCGAAGGCGGTGGCAGTGGCTGGGAGGGGGGAGAGCGGTAGCGGGGAGGGGGGGGGGGACGGCGGGGGGGGGGGGGGGGGGGGGGAGGGGGTAGGGGGAGAGGAAGAAAAAATCCAAGGGCATTTTCGTCCAAAATTTAATTTTTTGACGGTTTCCGTCCAAAATAGGGGTATTTCTTCATTAATGTAAAACTGTGGGGTGCATCCTTAATATGGATAATGCAAGTGGGGGGTAAGTCAAAATTTCTCTAAATATATACTCGAGAACAATTCCCAAAGGAGTACTAACCCTAGGGCTAGAAGCTACTAAGATAACTAATATTAGAGATGCATTATCCTTAACATCCTCACCAACAATTGGGGATTTATTATGGTTTTAGTATAATTTGTATTTAGTAAGGACTTCCTGTTTCATCTGATATATGGCAACTTATGCAAATAAATTAGATCACAAGATGTTACATATCTGCGTAGGCCCGACCCCACTGTCAAATCGGACCGGGCGGTTCGGGCTTCCGGTTCCGGATTTGGAATCCAGTCCGGACCCGCTAGGTTAGGGGGACGGTCCGGTCCGGATCGTTGACCGGACTCGGGCCGGCCCAGACCGATTTTGACCGGATCTGAGCTGGGGATCGAGCCGCCCGATCCAACTTACACCTTGATTGAAAGTGCACCTGTGATATCAGACAATTTTTAACCTTATAAATTTAAAATAGCACTAAATTTTTGATGTTCCTTTTATAACTCATAAATAATTGGAGCCGGTTGTAGGTGGCAGTTGAGTGCTTTCATACTCGGGAGCAGATCTGTTGTCCCATTTATTTTTGTCCAATTCTACCCTCTTCCTATTATATGTGGACCACCAACCACATATCTACTTCCATGGCCCACATGTAATAGGAAGGAGGACAAGATTGGACATAAATAAATAGGACATCAGATCTGCTCCCTTCATACACACCTTCGACATTCAATCATGAATCAATTCCTTTTATCATTGGATCATAATTACATCCTTGCACAAAAACGAAATATTCTTGAGTGCATATCCATGTTTCAAAAGTCTAAGAAAGAAGAACACTTACGTGTTGTTTGGTTTAAGTTTTAGAGATTTGGACATAAATTTTAGATTCTTTATCCATATTTGACAAATCTGAAATTTAAAATTGTGAGAATATGGGGGTTTCAGTTTTCCACATATATGGAAAAAGTAAAACCGAAGATGTATCTTGATTTTTTTTCCTGAAAATATTAGTTGGATGTATTAATTAGATTTTTTTTGGTATGGTAATACCCTCAATGACACCAAGTGAATTTAGGTAATAGTAACATTATAAAATTAATGAAATAATATTTATAAAAAACTAAATAGATTAATATTTCTATTTATGTGTGGGAAAAAAATCTGAATTTTTTTTTTTATAAATATATTTTCAACATAATCAAACTTGGATATGGAAATGTTAAATTTCTTTCTTCCATGAAAAGAAAATGGGAGTAGGGGTGAGCATCAGTTCGGTTGGTTCAAATCGAACCGATTTTTTGAAAACCGAAAACCGAAAATTGCAAAACCGAAAATCGAACCATTTCATGAAAAAACCGAATAAAAAAAACCGG
The DNA here is from genome assembly GCA_029216955.1 of Iris pallida. NCBI lineage: Eukaryota > Viridiplantae > Streptophyta > Magnoliopsida > Asparagales > Iridaceae > Iris > Iris pallida. Next base: position 627,689 of record JANAVB010043020.1, on the reverse strand, counting down.
TTCGATTTTCGGTCGGTTCGATTTTTATGGGCCAGTGGGCCGGACCTACACTTATATAAATTTATAAGGTTCCACAGATCATTGTGCCGGGCTTGAAATATAATATATAGGCAAATTTGAATTATTTTCATAGGAACCAGTTTGCAGCATAGGAATGAGAGAGAGAGCCAATTGTGAAAGAAGCATTACTTTTGAGATTTGTATGCTCAATCGCATGAGCAAAGCCGGCCATGATTGTGATTGCTAAGAGAAGAAGATATGTTTCATATTGATATGGTCTACTTCATAAACATAAAAGAAAGCAAAATAATTGGCTTCGGCTATGGGGCTGTCATTTGACTCTAGGCAAGTTGGCCAATTCAAGCATGATCCAGGCAGGAGTTATTTGTTGTATATTTTTATATTTATTTATTCTAAACATGTTTTCCAATATATAGTCATTGTATTCGTCATCATCTAAGTCTTTCCTCAATTTTTTGACGTTCGTCCTACTTATTAATATGAATTTGTGCTTACATTTTATTTTTTGTGTTTACTAGACCTACATTCTCATTTTGTCAGAAAACGAAAATATTATTTTTTTCGTGACAAAATAAATGTTTTTAGCGACAGCAAGTAGAATGTAAGTCTAATAAATAAAAAAGTTGAATGTAAGTACAAATTGATATTAATAAATGGGACAAGAGTCAAAAAATTCTCGAGATTTTATTAGCAATAAATTATATAGACAAAATTTTATTTGAGAATTAACAAAAAGTTCTATCAGTGGCTGTCAAGGTTAAGTCAATTCTCTATGAAAATTCTAAACAGGAGCCTAGTTAATCAATTTTTTCTAGTTTATATCATTTATTATCTGCAACATTTTCTTACATTTCAATAATATATTTTACATGTATATCATGACTTTTATATTTTGCAAAAGACTACTCTCTTTTAGGCGATATTTTAATTTACACCCTTCTTTACCCTCTTATTTTTTATCACGAAAGAGTATTAGTAACCTGATTTTGGCAATATTACTGCAAATATTATTATTATTATTATTCTAAATTTGATTTATTATTCCTTTCTTTCATTATTATACATTTTTAAAGAAATCAAAATATATTTTAAAACTAAGTGTTTTAACTTAAATCCTATTTAAGTGATTACCAAATATACCTACCTCATTTCATCTATTTACCCCTTCAAAACAAGCAGCAGGGGAAGAAGTAGAAGAAGGAACATAGTCAGCATCAAATAGAGGTGACCATTATTAGATTTTGGATCCATAATGGAATATCAATTCGGTTTGAAGAAAAAAAAAAATATGTTTGATTTCGGTTTTAAAAATATTAAAAAAATATATTCGATTTCGTTCGAAACTTAAAATCGAATGACTTAATTATATAAATATCCTTAATTTTATACACATCTTGTGATTAAAAATGTATATATACTTTTGTATATTTTGAAAATAAAAAAATTTATGTATATATTTTAAAGTCAATTTTTTTGTAATTTAACAGCTAGTTCAACTTTGAGTCTAATTTGAATACAACAGACATATATATAAAAAATTATATTTTAAAAAAATCTATACTACTATATAATGAGAAAAGTAGGCTTTACCATGAAAGTTTTTATTCCAAAAATATCATCATATATGTTTAATAATTAAAAAAATTCATTAGATTTAATATGGATAGTTATGTAATTACATATAGAAAAAGAAAAAGAAAATTTAAGGAGGTTATTATTTGCTATTTCTAATTATTATGAAATATGTGTAAGGCACGTGCATATAGACTATATATCTATACTATTATATAATCCAAATACCAGGGATATTTGGATTATATAATTTCTATACATTCTCAGATAAAGTTATTTTTATTTCAGGATAAGAATGTCATTTACACCATCTATTAATTTTAAAATTCAAAATCTTCCTAACCTACTCATCCCACTCATTTTTTCTTCACGTAAATTTTTTTATAACTACTCCTGATGAAGCAGATATTTTTTCACTACCTTCATCTTCTCTTTCTAAACAACTTCATCCTCATATGATTATGATAACTCTTCATAATTAGTCTCATTTGTCGGCATTTACTCATGGCATCTCTGAATCTGTAGTTCTGTACCATTTGAGTGAAACAAGGTATGATCTCTTCATTTATTTTATTTATTCTTTCTTTTAAGTCCTCATAGTTGAAAATTATCAAATAATTTGAGACATATATCTAAACAACAATATGGATTTATAGATGTAATTTTTAATTTCTATCATCTAATAATTCAAATAAACTTTAAATGAATACTATATTTAAAAATATTAGTAAAACTAAATTTACAAATGATTATTATATTTGATTATAAAACTAACCTAAATTTACAATATGGATGACATCTATATGACAATCGTATATTATTATTAATTTTCATAAAAGAATTTTCTTTTGATATATGATACAAGAAAGGGATATTATTATATCAAATATCATGGATGGAGGAGATTATTATATACGTGTACTATGTGTTGAATCAATTATCATATTAATTTTCATTATATTTCACCTGATTTAACCATATTATATTTTCAACCGTACATTATATTAACCAATTTCAAATTCAGGTTCAACACATTATATAATAATATACGGTTGACAATATAATCCTTTTTTTTCGACATTTTTTTCTTATACTTCTCCTACGAGTTGGAGAGAACAAACGAACCAGTAGAAGAATGTTGACAATATAATCAATTCAATTCAACACATTATATTACAGGAAAGGAAATATACATTGAAAACTTAGAAAGGAATTTAAATGAATATTATATTACAAATAGAGGAGAAATTTTACAAAGAGATTTATATGATTATTTTGAATTTTTTACAATGTGTTGAACTGACGCTCCAAGAGAAGGAAAAATAATGAAGAACATATGGAGAAGAAATTTTGTTTTCTTCCGATATTTTCGTATTATTTTTTATGGTTATTTCATTATTAAACCGTATATCTCTATTTCATAGTTAATTCATATTGTTCGGTGGCTAGACATATATTTATTCATTAACATGGTTTTCATGTTGCCGACTAATCATATAGATGTCATCCTACTTTATAAGGCATCCATAAATTTGGTTTCAAAATTTGGTGAACTATATGTCATGAGAAAATTTTATCCACGTGGATATATTTTTGAAAATTTTCAAAGTCCAAGTTTTAAAAAATTGCAGAAGCGAGGATGATGCACCAACTTAGTTGGCGGATTCTCGAACGACCAGAAATGAACCAATAGGGTTGGAAAGTAGATGCGCAAATTTTTTTTTGACATAATTCTTTTATATTAATTTTAAAAATCATGATTAAGAATTTCACACATCATTTAAATTTAAAAAAATCGATTAGGATCATTCTTACATGTTATTTAAAAAAAACTAATTAGGATATTTTTGGATATTATCTAAAAAATATAATTTAAATTTTGATTGGAATAATTCTGTTATATTATTTAAAACAATTTAAATTTATACTTGAACTAATTATGCCATATTATTATTTTTTAAATTTCTTTATTGTGATAACAATAACACTATCTATCTATAACAAATCTACATTTTTAAAAAATCTATCTATAAATTGTCCATATTGAAAAAGTAAACCCTGGTAGATAAAATATGGCCTGTTATTACAACACACTTTAATCTCGGGCGAACACACATTTTTTAAAATTTAGATTTAGATTTATTTCATATTTTTTTCAATGTATTATTAAACCGTATATTTCTCTTTCATGGTTATTTCATATTGTGCGGTGGCTAGACCTATATTTAAACAATGAAATGGATTTATAGATGTAATTTAAAAATTCAACTATCTAATAATTCAAATAAATGTTTAACTGGAGATTATATTAAAAATATAAAAAAAATAAACTTAGAAAGTATTTAAATGAATCTCATATTATTTTATTTTTATTTGGAAATGTGTTGTACTTACCTACAAGAGGAGGCAAAAATAATGAAGAACGGAACGAGGAGAAAATTTAGAAAGTAATTTTTTTAGTCTTATATTCGTATTTTTTAAAAATAATTTTTCTTATTAAGCCGTATGTCTTTTTTACTGGTTATTTCTTATTGTAAGGTGGCTATACATATATTTAAACAACAAAATTGATTTATAGATGTAATTTAAAAATTCAATTATCTAATAATTTAAATTGATATTTATACTATTATATAATCCAAATATCAGGGATATTTGGATGATATACTTCTCGAAGATGCTGATAAATAACATTTTATTATTATAATTTTGTCATCTGAGTTATTTCTTATTGTTATTGGAAGATTAATATTTTTGTTGAGTATGTTTGGTTGGATGTTTTCTTTGTTAAATAAGATTGTTTCAATATTTCTAACATATAAAATTTTCTATTGAAAATAATAATTTTAATAAAATTTTAAATAAGTTTGGTTGTATATTATCTTTGTTGCATAAAATGATATCACTATTTGTAAAACGCATTGCACACGCATCGCATGTGCCATGACACTAGTATAATTTATCTGTAATTCTAACTTTGGACCTGGTTAATTAAACAATAAAAATAGTCGATTGAATAAAATGAATAAATCGATTTGTTTTTTTTCATCATGGCTAATTTCGGTTCGATTTAGGGTTTTGATTTGTTAATGTTCGGTTGATCCGGTTTTGATTATTTCAATTTCATTCAAATCGGATAAACCGAACACTCACCCCGAGCAGCAGGACAGAGCAGGAGGCGGCAGCGGCTACTGCCGGTCGGCTGACCGACCCGCCCACTTCTCGCAGCCTCCGGCGCTAAAAGCTCATTTCTCTCAATTCCATTTTTTTTTCTTTTCAAGTGATGAATGTATGGTTGCTTCTTCGAACAAGAAGGGCCATGGCCTCTGTGTTGTCGTTGTTGAAGAGTGTTGGGCCGTCTTCTGTTCTGATGTTAAGTCTACGTTGTCAGCGACGACAACATCACGGGCTGGCCCAAACTACACTGATTGGGCCTGCCAAGAAGGCCTTCCAGCTTGGTCTTCAGAGAAGAATAGGTCAAAGAGGCCTGCAAGACGCTCAAGTTCGCAACCAAAGTCCGCAATCGAGTCCCAAACGGATACTGACCAATATCGATGTTGGAGATCTCTTTTTCGGTCAGTTCGACAAAGAAAATTGAACCGAAAATACCAATCGACAAGGGTGTAAAAGCATGTAGAAGAAATGACTAATCACGAAAGATGACTACTATTTCATCCAATTCCAGAATTGCTAAGAAACAATACATAAAATACTTAAAAAGTATGTCTAAATGTATAAAATATTTTTTTCCTAAGATTTTAATAACTTATTAATAACTACTTGCATTCCGCATTCCGATATCAAATTTTTTTTGATATTCCGATCCGAAACCGCTGACACCGTCAATTTCGATACTGATAGAAAAGGTCCGATACCGATTCCGATACCGCAAACCTTGATATCAAGTGGTGGCGACGTACATCAAGATAGAGGTAGAAGAATTCATGAAGTTTCGTTATTGCCATACTCCTCCCTCCCGCTTAGAGTGTCCGATACATGGTATCATGAATACGTTCAACCGTGTCGTAGATTTCTTCACAGTGAGGGTGAGATCCGTCCCAAGAATAGAACTTGTGAGCCCTCTCTTGTACATGCACCACGCTGCAGCCACTCTCCAGCCTCGGCCTGCTCTCCCTCATCGACCGCCTCACGCTCGCCATCTCCTCCCTCAGTCCTCCCTTCGCGTACATGCTCGACGCCAGCAGGTACCCCGCCGAGTTCGTCGGCTCCAGCTCCAGAACCCGCGAAGCCGCCACCTGCCCCAGCTCCACGTCCCCGTGGCTTCTGCAGGCGCTCAGCAGCGCGCTCCACGCCGCCTTCCCCGCCTCCAGCCCTTCCGGCATCCCCTCGATCACCCCCACCGCGCTCTCGAGCTCCCCGGCCCTGCCCAACATGTCCACCACACAACAGTAGTGCTCCAAGCCCGGTTGGAGCAGGGGGTCCTCCTTCATCCTCCGGAAACAAGACAGCCCCTCCTCTACCAAACCTCCGTGGCTGCACGCCGACAGCACCGACAGCATCGTGACCCCGTTAGGCTTCACGTTCCGCACCTCCATCTCGCGGAGGACGTCCACGGCCTCCCTCGTGCGGCCGTTCATCCCCAGCCCCCCGATCATCGCGTTCCACGACATCACGTTCCTCTCGGGCATCGCCCCGAACACTCTGGTCGACGAGGCCAGGTCCCCGCACTTGGCGTACACGTCGACAAGCGCGGTGCCGACGGCCAGCTCGTCCGCGAAGCCGTTCCTGATCGCCAGCCCGTGCACGCCCTTCGACAGCTTCAGCTCGGCGGAGACGGTGCATGCTTCCAGGAGGCCGAGCACGGTCACCGAATTGGGCGTTTCGTTCGCCAGTCGCATGTCCAGGAAGAAGGCAACGGCTTCGTCGGGCTTGCCGCAGTGTGCGAAGCCGGCGATCATGGTGCTCCAAGATATCACGTCCCTCCTATCCAATCTTTCGAACAGTCTCGACGCCAGTCCCAGGAGGTCGCATTTCGCGTAAGCGTCCAACAACGAGTTCAGTACGAATTCGTTGGTTTCGAACGACCTCCGGATCGCGAAGGAGTGAATGCATTTGCACCAGACCCCCATGCCGAGCTTCTTAGACGCCTGCAACAAATTCACCACCGTCACCTCGTCGCCTTCGACCCCAACTTCGCTCATCGAACCGAACAGCTCTAGAGCTTCCGAATACATCTCGCTCCGAACCAGCCCCGACAGCATACTATTCCACGACACGACATTGGTCCCCGGCATCAAACCAAACGCCCGAACAGCCGAGTCGACATCGCGGCACTTGGAGTACATATCCACGACCGAATTGCCGACGAAGAGGTCAGCCTCGAACCCTCTGCGGACGACATGGGAGTGGACCATTCTCCCGAGCCCAACACTGCCGCCCGCAGCGGCGGCGGCAGCGCAGGCCTGCAGGACGCCGACCATCGCCAGCCCGTCGACGTCGGAGGACCCGATCGACCGGAACACCCGCACCGCGCTCTCGGGGTCTCCGCTGAGGGCGCATCCGCTTATCAAGACGCTATGCGCGACGACGTCGCGGTGGGGCATTTCGTCGAACAGCGCCTTCGCGGAGTCCATGTCGCGAGATTTTACCTAGAAGCTGAGCAGCGAGTTCCGAATGGAGGGGTGGTCGGAGAATAATCCGGTTTTGAGTAGGAAGCCGTGGATGTTCCGGCCCCGGCGGAAGGCTTGGAGCTTCCAGCAAGAATGGAGTAGGAGTACTAGAGTGGACACGTTTGGTTCGAACGCGTCGTGATTAATCCTAGCTTGAAAGAAGTACTCTTGAGCAGGGTTGTGATGGCCGAGGGCCAAGAAGCCGTGGATCAATGCGTTCCACGAGACCGAGTCTCTCAGGGTCATTTCGTCGAACAGCTTCGAGGCGGAGTCCGGCATTGCGGACTTCATGTAGAAGGTGATGATGGAGTTGGAGGAGGAGGAGGAGGTTGTTAGTAGGCCGAGCTTGATCGCGTCGGAGTGGAGTGACATCCCATGTTTGGGTGGGTGGTTGAGGAGGGAGAGGGCTTTGAAGGTCGGAGGGAGGATGGCGGAGTCGAGGAGGAAGGGTGATGCTCTTTTGGTTTGGTGGTAGTGGGAGAGTATGTGCTGCCATGGCTTCATGCAGGAGGAGCTCATGAGAGTGACTAGTTGTGGTCATTGGAGTTGGAATTTGGAGGTTGGGACAATGTTTTTACAGAAAATTGCATGAAAACTATTGAACATCTGTTAAATTGCGTACAAGATAAAAAAAATCCGGAAACTCTTTTTTGTCCGTCCGTACTTTTCCGCGATTCGATCTAGAGTATGCTCCTATTCACTCATTAAAAAAATGACTATGAAAAACGATATTTTTTTTTTTAAGTACCTTCCTCTGAGAAAGAAGACAGTAAAAAAAAATAAATAAAAAATGGATGAAAATAATAAGATATTTTTATTTATTATTTATTTGTCATCCATATTTATACATACAGAATTTTTATCACGAATTTTAAACTAATACCTAATTCGTTCTTTATATTTATTGGTATAACGAGTATTTTATTAAAGGATTAAGCTATTATTAAATAAAAAGAAATTGAAATAATAATGGATGAGATAAATTCAGAAAGCGTTCCTTTTTACGCAGGGCTGGCCTGCATCCGCGTGACGAAAAGTCATTGTCTTCCTGCTAACCTGGGCCCACCACAGACGGAGGAGCCAATGGTTACCTGCAGACGGACAAACTAGCAGTGCCGAAAAAATTTAGGCATACATATAACTCGTGAATCATGAAATTGAAAAATAAAAGTGGTTATTTTTTTATATTTAGATGCAAAAAAATTGAACAGGAAAGAAAGTTACTTCCAACAAAAAAAAAAAAACTATTAACTAATATAACATTAATATATAAAAATAAATATATTAACTAGTATATTTTGTTATTATCTGTATTATAAATAATATTAAATTAACAAACAGATTAAACTAAACTTAAATTTTAAACCAAAATAAAATAAAAGATAAACTAATCTAACGAAAAATAAATCGGCAGGCCGTAAATAAAAATACAACTTACGACCAAAAAAGGACGTAAATCACTAAAATATATTTAATTTACAAATATTACTTTGTACCTTTACTTGATAAATATGAATTTTGATGCTTCGTAAATGATTTTTTGATATTTGTATGACATCCTATTTATGCGGTGCCGCTAACACAGAAACACTGACGTTATTTAAAACAAAATAGTATCTACTTGAATCCTAACCCGCAACCGAACCGACCTACCTTTCGCGTAAACCCCAAGCTAACGCCTCCCTGTACCAATCTCCGCTCGCGTTGACAGGGCACCGCTCTTTGTGACCCTGTTTTGTGACTCATCCGCCCCCTCCTTCTCTCTCCCCCATGGCTGACGACAGCAGCAGCAGCACTTCGGCCACTTCCGCCGTCACGAAGACGGAGGAGAAGAAGTCATGGGCCGACGAGGCGGAGGATGAAGCTGCTTCCGCCACTTCCGCCGCCGCGGCCGAGGCGGAGCAGCCGGAGGAGCTGAAGAAGATCGAGACCCTCTCGATCTCCGACGAAAAAAAGGAGGAGGGCGGCGGACGCCTACTCGAAGATCCCGACGATTCCGAGATCAAAGCGGTAATCAGATCTCCACACCCTCTAAACTCCAACAAACCCTAATTTTCTTAATTTTTGTAAATCATGAAGGAATTTGGATCAATAGTGAACATTCTTTGGAAAGCTGGAGTTATATTTGTCTTTCTCCCAAATCTCGATATCAAGACTGCGACTAATCTTTATTTGATTCGTCGGAACAAGGTCTGACTTTGGAGTTCTGGGACTGGTGTTTGAAGAGATCAAACTTCATTTAGAAAGCTGGAGTCATATTTGTTTGAATAACTAAATAATTAACTCTCAACCCTTGCCGCTACTTAGTAGTTTTGGAGAAATTATTCGGTGTGCTGCGCTCACCGTGCACCATCCAATGCCATCCATTGGATGGCATTCCAATGGGTGCATGTACAAATACTCATGCAATCCAACGGATGACATGGAAGCCTCCAACCCATGGGGTCGTGGCTGTGACTTTAAGGCTGTGTTTGGTAGGAAGGATGGAAAAGTGGAAGGAAGGAAAAAGATAAGGATTCATTTTCCTTCCATGTGGAAAGGAAAGATCATTTCCTTCATTTGTATTTGGTAGCAAGGATGGAAAAGATAACAGATGCATTTTCCTTTCTTTGATATGAAAGAAAAAGTGGAAGGAAAGAAAGTAAAAAATATAGGGTCTACCAATTCTACCCTCAACTAAAAACACGTATTTACCATTTGACTTCATAAATAATTTTTAAATAATACATTCATATGGGGGTATAATTGTTAATTAATACAATCCTCCACTTTTCCTCCCACTTTTGGGGGGATTGGATTTCTTAGGTTATGAAGGAAAAGTAATCCCTCCACTTTTCCTTCCTTCCTATTTTCCTTCCATACCAAACAAGAGAAAATAAATCTTTCCCTTCACTTTTTCCTCCTCTATTTTCCTTCTTCCCACTTTTTCCTCCTACCAAACACACCCTAAGGGTCTGCTTGGCAATTGTAGGGGTAGCGGTTATGAGGTGTTCTTAGAGTACCGGTTATGAGCGGTTATGAGGTGTCCGATTTTGGGTGGTTTTTAAGTAGCGGCTTTTAAACCAGTCCAATCTATGCTTGGTAATTCACTAACGAGCGGTTCTAAAAGTTTTTTACACGAATAGATTAAATAGGGAAGGGTATCAGTAGTTATAATTATATATATTTTGTGAGGATATAAATGGAATAAAAAAATAGAGCGGCTTAAAATCCTACCAATTTGGGGTGTTTATAAAGCCATCCAAAAATACATTACACTGATTTTGGGAGGTTTTTGAGCCGACCAAAATCTGTGCCTCAAAAAAATTAACAAGCAGGGGTTTTCATAAACGGTCGGTTCAAAAACACCTCAAAACCGGTGAAAACACCGTTACCTGCTTGGATTGAGGTGGAAAAAAAAAGCAGAGTTAAGTGGGGTTAAATGAGGGGAGTTAAGTGAGGGGGAGTAGAGTCAATACATAGAACCTTGTTTGGATTGGAGGGAGAGTTAAGTGGGGGGTGTTTAATAACTATTTGCTTGGATTGAAGGTTTTGAGTGAGAGGAGGATTAATAAAATTATGACAGTTACCAAAATAACCTTATTACATATGTCATAAAATTAAATTTGATTGAATTTTTAATTAGAACTTATCAAAATATCTTCACAAATTAGGAAGGTAAACAACAACATGTTGAAAACAAGAAGAAACAAAGAAAAAAAAAACATAATATTTTATAGAACAAATAAGAGGTATTTATGACTTTTTAAACAAAAAATCCCAATCCCCCTCTTTAACCCTCCGATTTGGGGGGTTAAAAAAATGGACAAAACATGGTGAAATAAATTCTCACTTAACCTTCTATAACCCTCCCTCCTATACCCCCACCCTCAAACAAAGCATGATTTTATTTCCCCCTCAACTCTCCCTCACTTAACTCTCTTAACCCTCAATCCAAGCAGACCCTAAGAACTCTAGAGTTTGCTACTGTGGCTGGGACTTCAGCAATAATTAAGCTAGGGGAGTTTGGAAGTTGTATTGGAGTTACCGATGAGGGAAGGAAATGGAGTTTCACAAAAATCTAATCGGATTGGAGTTATTTTTAACCCCACTTTGGAAGGTGTTCATGTGGGAAAATCGGTGTAATTTACCAAAGATAATGGTCTATGTTGCACGATGACATGATAAGGTATGGACACGGCGACATCGTCATGACACTGGGTGTACTAGTGTATTTTCGAGTGTTTGGGTGTCATATATGTGTCCGACATGATAGAACACACCACTGATATTTGGGTTCTTCGTGCCTCCTCCTATAGAGGTGATTATCTGAGTAATTTTTTTTTTTTAGGCCGAATGAACTAGGTGGCTAGTATTAGTCTTCATAGATGTTGTTCTTATGATGATGGGAATATTGTTCCTAGCTTCCTATTTAATTCTTTATATCCGTTTTTTAATGATGAGATCACGTTTCCTTGCTTGCGAGTCACTTTTTCTTGTTATATCTATGAGTTGTTTGTGTACTAAATTGACATGACGACCTTAACTAATTAGTAATTAATTACATCATTATTTAGGGTCGAGTAGTTTAATTTTCAAGTTTGAGTAATTAAAATTTCATTTGGCCAACACTTACTTTAAAGTTTGCTGACTTTTGGGATATGAAACTATAGATAGCCTATAAATAGGGACTTTTTTCAACAAAAAATTAGAAGACTCCTTCTTTGATGGATAATTGCACCATTGCCAAAGCTGAATGCTTAGCATTAGATTTCAGGTCCTCCAGGATGGATGGCTATTCTTTTATGCCCAACATTTTGCTGAAAGTTTTGCTGTATTTTGTGTAAATTCACCACTGATCTTGACTGCCCACTGAAATAGGGACGTTTTTTTCGGCTGTCTTCCTGAAACCACAGCTCGCTATCAGTATATTTAAAGTTATGGCACTTTCTGGTTGCCAGCGTTTAACTGATTCGTCTTCTTCTTATATTTATTAATTAAAGCTACCATCCTCCCACTGGAAGACGGATGTCATAGATCAGTATAATTGATGTTATGAGACTTTAAATTTGCCTGACATTCAGGTGAAATTTTGTGAAGTTTTTATTATAAAAGCTATAGTCCTTCCACTTGCTGCTTGCATCCTGGAGGTAGGTTCGAATCACGGAAACCTCTCCATATACAGGGGCTAAGGGTGCATACATCTTGACCCCCCCATACCTTGCATAAGGAGGAGCCTCGTGGGACTGGGATGCCCTTTTTATTGTCCTTCCACTGGATTAGAGACATTGCAGCCCAATGTACGAAATCTCCATCTCCTGGATGATTTGGAAGAGTTTTGGGGTGATTTGATTGAGATTGTTTATCAGTAGTTTTGTTACTGGTTAGTTCTTTTCCTTGCTTGGAGGTTCTTGGTGGTTTTGTTACTGCCAAATTTAGTGCTTTTATGTAATCTAGTATGGGGACAGTTTGAGGAAATTGGATCATATGAACAACTTTAACATCTATTTGTGTACTTGTTTATGCATATTTTTATTACTATCATTATGTGATTGCAAATTTTATGATAGATAGCTATTCCTTGCTTGCAAATTCTTGCGGCTCTATAGTAAGTTTTATGATAGTCTTTCTTGAGGTAAAGACTACAGAAGTACTTTTTTCCTCAACTGAAAATTGGACTTCGGCTTAATCTTCATAAAGACAACATGGTTCTGTATGTGCTTACTTATTTCTTCTTTATCGTCTGACATCGTGCATTATCTTCACCATAGGAAACCTCTGGCGATACAGTGTACACCTCTGCAGTGTCATTTGAAGATTTGAGTCTATCAAAGGAATTGATCAAGGGGCTGTATGTGGAGATGAATTTCACTAAGCCTAGCAAGATACAGGCCATAACCCTTCCCATGATTCTCACTCCACCATACTTGGATTTAGTAGCTCAAGCGCACAATGGTTCAGGAAAGACAACATGTTTCGTCCTTGGCATGTTGAGTCGAGTGGATCCTAGCCAGAAGACCCCTCAGGCCATCTGCATATGTCCTACCAGGGAGCTAGCTCAACAGGTTTGGTTATAACGCTTGTTTCACCATATAGCAACATTACCGTAATAGATTTTAACACATGTTGAAAATGTAACAGAACCAGGCTGTCCTTATGAAGATGGGAAAGTATACAGGGATAACTTCATTTTGTGCTATCCCTCAAGATTCAGCCAATTATATCCCAATTACAAAATGCCCACCGGTGACTGACCAGGTTGTTATAGGTACCCCTGGTACAATAAAGAAATGGACATCGGCCAAAAAGTTGGGTACAAGGGATGTGAAGATACTTGTTTTCGATGAGGCAGATCATATGCTAGCTGAGGTAGTTTTTTAATTTCTTGATTTATATATTTATTATTTCCTAACAATATTATTCATTAATTCTTTTTAACGATTTTTATCCTATTCCCATCCTCTCCTAAATTATGTCATCAGATTCATATAATTAATCTTGTTTTTTTCTTGTGTGTTTGAGTTTGTTTATAACCTTTTACAGGACCCATAAATTGATTAGTTTCACCTTCCATGGTTAGGTAAGCATTTTAGAAGGCAACTCTGTTGCCTATGCGGCTTAAAAGGAGTAACCTTTGGTGTCTTGCCTAGGGCTAAGACAACCGAATGGGAAGTTCTGGCTTTGACAATCTTAAAGGAAAATACTCACTGTGACCTCCTGGCATTAGACCTTCTTTGCATTGCCTTGCTACCCTTGCTGATTCCCTCTTCCACCTCAGCGACCTTGGAATTAAGGAAAAACAGCACTTCATATCCATATGATATTATCGTTTAAAGCAAACTATCAATTAATATACTTATATACCTTAGTTTTCTAAATAAATAATATTAAATCTAAATAGTAGCAACATTTTGGCTGATGAACTTGTAGAATAGGTAATGATTATTTACTATGTCTTGCCAGTTTATTATTCATCTATAAACCATAATAGCTTTATTTTCTATGTTGTATAATGATGATTTTATCACCTTCTTCATATTGTAATCCTATACTCTATTTCCATTACCTGCTGAATTAAGTTGGCTAATTTTGGATAGCAATGCATGTTATCATTTGTCTGTGTTTATTTAATTAATTCCCTTGCGGTAGGTGTTTTCTGTTAGTATCCATCTGTAGATATTTTGAACTTTTTATATAGTCATGTTTTCTCTCCTAAAATGTTGTTTAACTTTGTTACGGCATTTGTAGGATGGCTTTAAGGATGACTCTGAGAGGATCATGAAGGAGATTAGAAGAAGCAGTGCAAGCTGCCAGGTCTGCTCTTCTATACTTTACAAGGATTAAACCGTTGTTAGATATTGATCTCGTAAAAAGCTTGAATGTTCTATTGTCTTCTCCTTCATTCTAAACACTTTGTTATGCTTTCGTTAACAATTACAAGAAATAATGGAACTTGATTCAGTTTGTCAACATATTGGTCAAGATCCTCTTTTAAGTACAAATATCACCAGCAAAACTATTTATGTTACCAGATTAGTGCATTTTGCTAGAACGTAGAAGAAATTACAATAAGAAAAAAATGTGAGGAAACTACCATTAGAGATGTGTGACGCTGTAATAAGCACATGAAAATTAATGAGTGTACCCTTGGGAAGTTAAGAGGATGCCCCAGCTCATGACGAATACAAAACACTTGCATCAAAGAGATGCTGATCACTGCACCAATTAACAGATGCCCTAGGATATTAACTGACTGAGCTATTATGTCAGTTAAGGGGGTAACATGATCTAGATGTTGCCAGATGCTGATTGCTACACCAATTAACCCAATTAAGGTATGTGTTTGGATGTTAGCTGAATGAGATATTAGGTTTTTTTAGAGGGTAAATGAACAAGAACTAGCTAAAAATTGTCATGGCAGTTGCTTATTAATAATTTAGGGCTCTTACTAGAGTGAATGGAGGAATAAAAAAGTGTGCAGCCTGCTCTCTTTTTGGTGCTTCTCCATATTTCAATTTTTAAACTTGTATGCTAGTCTTTCTAATGCTAAAATCATAACGAATCCCCAATTTTCTCATTTTTTAAATTTTATTTTCTTCTCGTCAGACTAATCATCCAGAGTTCATTGGCTCTACTCCGTAGTTCATAGCAATATTCTTAATGTTGATACATGATACAAATGGTCCCCAATCTCAACATCTTAGTAATGCTTGTACTGGGCAAAGTAGTGATATCTTGAACAGAAATAGTGATATCATTAAAGCTGAAGTGATATCTTGAACAGAAAAAGTGATGTCATGAAAGCTGAAGTAGTAATATCTTGACCATGAGCATTGATACCTAAACTAGGTCAATTAGTTACATTAGGAGCAAAGTTATGAATGGTCAGTACATGCTGTGATTCTGATACCTTGAACCTAAGTCAATTAGATGCATTAGGAGCAAAGTTATGATTGTTCAGTACATGCTGTGATTCTGACATCCAGTGTTAGTTTCAGAATGAGTTTAACCACCACCTGTCGATCAATCGGGTTTCAAAAATCACTTTGGATAGAGGTTTTAAATCACATGGCCTGTTTTTCATTCAATTTTCACATTATAACCGCACCTAGGAAATGTGTTCTGAAATAGCAAACCCCTCTCCCCTAACTGTAGTGCCCCGTCCCGCAAAGTCAATCGGAGGAATCGAAACGCCGACGGCGTTCGGCCTTAGTCTTGCAACGGCTTGCTCGGAGACATCGCTCAGGTGGGGTAGTTTCGGTGAACTCTCCTCATCTTTGCCTTCACATAATAAATCGTGTTTTCAACTTGCACAAGTTAGGCTTGATAAATAAAAGCTACGCATCCACATAGCTAAGGGAATAATCCCGACGGTTTGAATCGAGTTAGGATATGGAAAACGTCCCACGGTCGGCTTAGAGTTGGTGCACGGCGTGCTTTAAAAATGACACTCGGTCCTTCGTCCCGCGGCTTGGGAGAAGGAAAGTTGGTTTTCGGTGCAAAAGCTGAGAGTTAGCCTAAGTCACAGGCGTCACCCGTACAAATGCTTGCTAAAGCATGCACGGTCCTGTCCCGCAAGGCTTGGCATAGCCTTTGCTCGTCCCTTGGGTTAAGTTGTAGGCTTGAGTGAGTTAGGCAAAGTTATGCCGGTCGACCTAAGTTATTCCACGTGTTGTCCCGCTCATTCTGCGGTTGTCAAGATAAATAGTCCCACGACCCCAAGGCCCGTCATAGGAAGTATGACTTGGGCGATAGCGTTGCGTAGAACACGAGTCGGTTTAAGGCACGAGCCACGGTTGGTTCAGTATGAGAGTTAGCCACGGTCGGTCGATACTCATGGAAACACGTTATGTTCAAGTTAAGTTGGAAGGCTATGCAGTAGCCGTTCCCTGAGTTCAAAGAATGTTAAGTCTAAGCGATGGGTAGTCGCCGAGGCAACCCTGGTTAGGGGCTCTGCAAAGGAAGTACAAGAAGTGGAAAGAGTAAAGCAACCAAGTAAATGAATTGATCACATAACAAGCCCCAACGGTATCCTAAAATACACCATGTTAACCTATATGAACTTGGACAACTTGTCGACAAGGGGTGGTTTCTTCGAGCGGCAACCCGGGGCCACGGGACCGACTCGGCCTAGGAAGAAACTGGTTGTAGCCGAGCTGGGTAATAGGCAACGCTGGTTAGGCGATCGGTAAGACGGGGACTTGCATCGGGGCTCGCTACCTGCGTTGCAAGGGTCCCGTATTACCAGGCTACGTCCAAGGCGGCTGGTTAGGCCAATCCCATAACAAACACTTGATATAAATTGTTATCAACTAACATGGTAAGTTTTATGTCCAAAATGGCTGGTTAGGCCAGTGACCTTTCATATAGATGTGTCGGCACGGGCGGCAATCCGCGTAGGTGTCTTTGGATTGAGTTGAATATGCATGAGTTAAAAAGACACAATGTCGGAGCCTAAGATTTGGCTACAGCGAAGGCGACGTGCTTCGGCACGAGATGTGGCGTCGAGTGTTAAGTTGTTGGCATAGAGTTGCATGAGTTAGGCTTGAGCTGTCGCGAGTTAAGTCGAGAAGGGCCGTAGGGCTAGTTGTATGAAGTTACGTTGAGTTGTTGGGCTCGGCCTCGAAATATGAGGCACGGTCGCGTTGTCACAACACAAGTGTAGGCGAGACTAAGCGAGGAGGCACTATCTCGGTAACATTGAAGCACGAATCAAGTATCGCATGACCGAGTCGTTACGTCCCAGAGTTCGGCACAAAAGACAAGTATAAGCCGGTGCGTCGACAATGCAAGCACGAGAAAGGTCTAGAGGCAAGGAAATGGAGTCTTTCGTGTAGTTGCGTCTCTGATTATGGCCGTAAGGCAAACACGACTTGATAGGTTAACGTTGTTGGCACAAGGAGTGGTCTAGGCACAAAGTATGAGTTAACGTTGACATTGCTAGCACGGGATGGTTCCGATACACAAGTTGCGCTAAGGCGCCGGTCCTAAAAATTGATTCTAAGACAAGAATAGAAAGACAATCGTAAAAGGGTTTATGTTGCACAAAGTAAATGAAACGTGTAGGTTTTGTATGGGTGGGCGAGAAGCTCACTCCACCAGTACAGTGGTACTGACACCCACACAGTGTTTCATGTGCAGGCACAGGTAGAAGCTCGTGGCGCGGAGCTCGCTTGGATGCGTCGAGGCACGGAGTTCCTTGGCGATTCGAAGCTTGCGGCCGCGGTGATTGAAGACTTATACAGGACATAATGTATGGACATCGCCTTCCGAAGCTTCCGCTGGATTCAAGTATTGTATCGAGAGATGAGAGAGAGCAGAGTGACTTGTAAATGAGAGAAAAGTGAGCATGAGAGACATTGTAATTTGGCCTTGCGCCCACAGATGTAATCTTGTATTCAATATCAATAAAAGAGATTCTTTTGAATGACTTGTGTTCATGTGTTCTTCTGTAATTCCGCTGCTTTAAATCAATGTCTCTGCACGGGACTTCTGTGCGACGACCCCGTCGCAGCCGCTGTAATCGGCCGTTATGGAACCCGCCTTGCACGAGCGCAATCTAGGCTCGTGCGGCATCACGCCTTAGCGAGGACGATCGCTCCTACGGCAGCGGGGCGTGACACTAACTCCTCCCATCCCTCATTTATTTCGTACCCTACCCTCTCCTCTCCGCCCTTGGTGCAAGCCCGATCATGGCCTCTCAATCAAGAGCTACTCTCATCCAAGGAAATCTAACTCTGTCATTGACCTGAACTCCCTCTGTGGCAGCCTCTGCCTCAAAACCAACTACATCCTCCTTTGCCCTTTTACCAAAAAACAATTGTACGATCCACGAACTATTCCTCTACCTCCAGTTCTACAAGCTGCGGTACAAACGATTGATTGGTCATTGTTGGTAGGGTACCTGCCGACGTGGAATGGGGAGAAGTCTATCATGTCATCTAGATTACAATCATTCACAGATCCAGTCTTCCATTTCTAGCCCATCAACTCGTGATTGGGTCTTGATTCCATATTTACCGGCTACACCTAGAACCCCATTGAAACACATTTTCACATGAGCATTCCAATTCGGGGTACATTTTTTATTTGGATCGTTATGGTACTCTATTAAGATATCTTGGGATCCAAGTCACTTGTTGAAATGTAAACTTGCTTTTGTAAGAGATTCTTTTAATGCGAAGAAACTAAGAAAGTTGCAAAAAGTGGAGTTTCTTGTTAATTGAGGTTTCATAGCTACTCGTGAGCCACCAGTTTGTTTTGCAAGTTGCTCATGCAAAGAAGGAATTAGCAATGAGTTTACGAGATTTTGTGAATTTTTGTTATTTTGTGTAGAGGTTCTGCCATTTTATTTTGTTGGCTATTTTGCCAACTAAACATCCTAATTTTCACCGATTTGCAAGTCGCTATCCTAAACTATCAAAATTAGTAACTTGCTAACCTAAAGTATTATAATTGACAACTAAATACCTTAAACTTTCATTGATTTGTAACTTGCTATCCTATGCTCGTAAGGTAGGGTACCACTAAGAAATATGAAAATATGAAGGGTGCTATCATTAATGGTACAAGGGTAGCAGTTAACGGCATAAGGGTAGCACGTTGCACATTTGGATATGTTCAAGCCATTTAGTTGCCAATTATAATACTTTAGGGTATTAATTTGTTAATTTCGATAGTTAAGGGTAGCAACTTGCAAATTGGAGAAAGTTCATGGTATTTAGTTGCAAATTAGCCTATTTATTTTATTTTATGGTTTATTTATGTCTTGATTTGGCAACATATTAACATTTTATTTTGAATGTTGTATTTCACTTGATGTATAAATAAGAAAAAGTTTTACATCTTATTGAATGAAGTAAAGTAATAAGTTTTGAATTTTTATATGACTCAATTATTGAGTCTAATTTGAATGGTAACTAGTATCGACCAAATTTGTATTTCAAAGTGTGTCACAAACCGAATTGGCGAACCAACTCACCCTACCCCTTAGTAACGAGAATAAAGACAAGTAGCGTACCATGTTCCCGTAATATGACCTATGACGTACCACGTTTCAGGTAACTATGGTTGATTGAGTCGTTATTTTGTGGATTTCCAACTTTTTAATGATCATATTAATTTGAAGTGAAAGCCTTCTCTTGAAGATGAGATTTTTCTCACTTTCTTGAAATAATGGTTGTAATGGTTTTGTTTGTACCTTTTCCTAAAGATTTTCATAGGACAAGTATTCTTAAAGGATGTGATTGTGTTTATTCTGCATTTGTTCATAAATTTGCAAAATTTCGGAACTGGAACAATAGGCCTGTTTGAATTACACAAATATGAATGAGAACACAACTAGATCCTCATTGTCTTCATTGATTGTTCCCAATAACTTGCTATGAAATTTCCTGGGACAACACAGTGGTGATGTGAAGAATGTCTATTGAGATGTTCTACTAGTAATAATATCCAACCAGATCTAAATCTAACGTCACAATCAAGAGGAATTTGATTTAGTTACCGTGAAGTTGAACAGCAATACCACTAGTCTATAAGGAGACAATAAAAAATTAGATTGATGCAGAACACGGGCATTAGGGTTCCATATTTCCATTTGAATTGGTACAGTTAACATTCTCTCATTGCTACTCTCCTTGCATAATATAGTGATCTTAATAATATAATAATAGATCTGACTTTTCAACGCAAGTTTGACATCTTTTTTGTGCTAATTGGCATCAGGTGCTTCTATTTTCTGCCACCTTTAATGAAACTGTGAAGGCATTTGTATCGAAGGTGGTAATTGGTGGAAATAAAATTTTTGTGAAGAAAGAAGAGCTTACGCTGGAGAAAGTAAAGCAGTATAAGGTGCAATGTCCTGATGAACTTGCCAAAATGGATGTAATAAAAACAAAAATATTTGAATTTGGGCAGAAGGTGGGGCAGACTATTATATTTGTCCGTACCCGTAACACTGCAAGCATGTTACACGAGACTTTAAGAGGGGAGGGCTATGAGTGCACATCTGTCCATGGTGCCCAAAAGCAAGAGGACAGGGATAGAATTATAAAGGAATTTAAGGATGGATTAACTACCGTCCTCATAACTACTGATCTTCTTGCTCGAGGTTTCGATCAATCACAGGTATTTGTTTGATTCACTTCCTATAACTTTCCAGATTTATGTTAAAAGGGGTTTAGTTTTTAACACGTATGTTATCTGAAGGTTAATTTGGTCATCAACTTCGATCTTCCTGTCAAGTACGAGTCTCCTTCAGATCCTGATTGTGAGGTGTACTTGCATAGAATTGGTAGAGCTGGACGTTTTGGACGCAAAGGTAATATTCCCTAGCACCTCATATTTTCTTTTTTCTTCATGTGTGTACGCATTTCTGTATTTGCCTGCACTGAAGTTACTGAAAGCTCCATGGTGCTATTGGTGTTGTTAATTTAAGTACTATAGGAATAGAATAAAGTTTGAAGGAGGTACTCCAAGTAACATTAACATATGATGACTTAATTGGTAGTGTTTATTATATCTATTAGTGGATTGCTGCTGTGTCTCACCATCATTATTGAAGCCTTCTCATCGGAATGTGGTTGGCTATGGAGCATAAAAAAGAAAAAGATTGGACGAAGTTCGTATGAGCGGATGTCGAACTGATGTCAACCCTCTATGTTGGTACTAAGCTCCATAAAAGATTGATGCTGTGTATCAGTACCATTTTAGAAAATGTGTTTTCCTAGTTCGGGATGCTTACATTTCTAGCTAATATTTATAGCATAATGTGATGTTTCTTTCAAGAAAAGAATAGCATTTATCAGCATTGGGATTTGGATCCTCCATTCTTTTTCATGCTATCACCCTCTCCAGAGAGTGAGCGGAAGTTTGTTATGTTTTATATTTGGGACTTTGTAGATTCTAAATATTTTCGGAGAGAGTCTGCTTAAGATTTCTTTCTGGAATTGTACGATATGATCTCTCTTCGGAGTTGTGGATTTGTAAGAACAGTAGAATGAAGTAAGGCATCCCTTTGTTAGCATGATAGTTAGTTACGAGACTTTTTCATTCAGTGGCAGACTTCCGATACTGACATTTAGGGTCTCTTTCCAGTCAATTCACAAATAAAATTAAACAAAAAGACCAATCAACAAGGATACAAAAGCATAGTAAGTTTGTAAAAGAAAGAACTCATCTATTGCAGGTAAACAAATCGGCAAATATCACTACTATTTCATTCAATTTTAGAACTACTAAGAACAACACAAGAAACATTTAAAATTGTGCCTAATGTATAAAATATATTTTTTTCTAAAATTTTAATAATTTATTAATAATTATTTGCTTTTCGTTGTCAAAAAATCTGATATGCCGATCAGAAACTGTCTTATTGTGGATACCGCCGATCCCGATACTCATAGGAAAGGTTCGATACCGATACTACGAACCTTGATCTTGCCAAGGTTCGCAATATCGGAGTTGGTTTTGGACCCTTATAAGTAGTAACACCAGTTTAAGAGGTTTCTAAATAGTGTTTCAGAGTTTTTCGTTTCAGGAAGTCGAAATTAATAATAATAATTATTTAAAAACAAGAAAATATTTCATATATTTACGCATAATTTTATATATTATTTATTTATTGATAGCTTTAAATAGAATAATATTGATATTGATGGATCATGTGAACCTACAATATACAACTTCGACGGATATACTGGTTACATTGTGTCGATAAGTATTTTGTAGCGTCTAGATCTTGACAGCCGAATCATTGAGCTGTTATTTTTTTTCCATAATTTTCTTTTCCCTGTAATTTCTTATTTGAATCAACTTGTAAAGAGCCTAGTGTAGGTAGCGGCCAATATCAATAGTAGTAGGTATTGGATTGGGACATGCCAAAAATAGGAAATTGTCGATACGTATCGTATCAGCGATGCTGCAAACCTTGCTATTGACACTGAAAATTTTACATGTTCTTCGTTAGCGCATGGCCCCCCTCTCCTCCTCCTCATAGTGTTCTAGCTTGCTCGTCGCCTTAGGCCATGCCTAAGTGTTTCATATACCATGGCGTCTAGGCAACTAATATTTAGGCGGTGAGATCTTGAGACATTCGTCTTGGAATGGGAGGCATCCGTCTTGAGCAGTCTCAAGTGCCTTGACCTGCAAAGACTTGAATGTAATACACTAAGTCGTTTTTTGAATTTGGAATTTGACCCAAGGCATATAAAATTTATAGATATAATTAATAATTTCAAATAGATATTAGAATTGAGAGGAAATATTTTTTCCTCTTCCGGTAGTCTCTTTTGTGTTTGTCCTAACCATTGCAACCCGTTCTATTTGGGTACTACCACAGGTATCTATTTGGGCACTACCACCAACCAATACGTAAATCTCTCTCTATAACTCACCCTTTCTTCACGGGCTCTTACTTTTTTTTTTTACCTATGCAAGGTCTAATGATCTCAAGCTGACGATGACTTTTGACCGATGTTGATCTCTTCGATAAGCCGTTGTCTTTCTTCTCTCTTTTGTTTTGATGAATTTTTCTTACCTTTCCAGTAGGGTTTTTCCTCATCATATCCTCACATGAAGTTAGGAACCATAGATACTCCAAAAATCCGTGTGATGTCCAAAACGTGTTAGACACATATCAGACACGCCACAAACTCTCCAACATATACTGGGGCATCATACTACGTATTTAGGATGTGTCGTCATGTCTAAAACTTGCCATGTCATATTCGTTGGTGTGAACTTAGGTGACCATGGTTCTGTCAACCATGATTAGAGCTCATTTTTTTTCTTACTCAGAGAGGGATGCTATGACATTGGATAATATACGTTTTAATAACTACATGTTTTCCTTAACATGCCTACTACACGCTCCAAAATTTTAGTCTTGAGGTCCTCGTCTTGCTGCCTTGAGGCTCCGCCTAGGCCTTTCCGGTCTTTGCTGCATCGCCTCCTTCAAAAGCTTTCCACCCACCTAAATACCTAATTGTGTTTTCCCCTTTGATAATTATGATTGAGTTTTTTTGGCACCCATTGAGTATCAAATATTAGAAGTTAGATAATCATGACTAATTGGTGTATGAGAACAGCTACTTGTTGCTGTTGGTTAGTGCTGGCACTACGTTTTGGAGTCTTCTCCTATGTTTTCCTTCGAAATCTAGAGCTGACTGCTTTACCAGTCAACAGCTGTGCATCAAAGAATTCACTTGCCTTGCCTCCCTTATCTGTTCTCGAGCTTCATCAACTGCCATTGCCTACTCTGTTAGTCAAGGTGCCAAGGCCAATCCTGTTGACTTGGTGTTCCTTTTCTCTTTCTTATGAACTGATCGCCATAAACAGCCAACATACTACCGGTATTGCCAATCTTTATTCTGAGGCTTCTCAGGGTGCAGTGGTGACTCTGAATCTCTTACAACTTAGTAGAATATTCTATGATTCTCCCATCTACAAGGTTCTAATGGAAAACTGATAATGCCTATAAGCTTAAAGTTGACTTGTCAATATTCCTGTAGAGGAGGCTGACTTATTGCTAATCAATTCTCTCTCTCTCTCTCTCTCTCCTCTCTCTCTCTCTCTCTATTCGCACAAAGTATTCATCTGGCTAAGTTTTCGATGTTGAAAATGGTTTAAATCTTGGCTGGACTCCTCAGTTACTGATCAGTCTCTAGGTATTGGTTTTGAAGGTTATGTTGAGCTCAGTTTCTTTAATATCATGTTTTGTTTATCCTTTATTACTAGTAGTACTACCAAGCAAGCCTACCACCGCCCCATTTGAGGATGATTATGTTGTTTACCTTGACCTTGTTGTTGAACCAGTCCAGATCGAATGGCTGGTGGGAGTGCACATACCCCATGTATCGTTAGTAGCAAGTCTCGTCTCCCCAAATCTTGCGATATATGGAACCTTAGAAGCCGGGAGTGGGGGCTGGAGCGGGAGCGGGGATCAAGACCCTTAGAAGAGTCTTAAAGTTGGGTGCGTGCGCAAATTATTTTTTTGTGTATTTTAATTATGTTATCAACATTTATAGATAATCTTAATATTTATTAGAATTTATAAAGTTCAGTTCTAAGTTACAGAGATATTCGCATGATGATTTTTATGATGTCAAGGTAAGTGATCCTTAGTTTTTGTTACTTTGATGAACGTGTATTAACAATTCAACTTTCCTCCCAAAATGTGTCCTATTTTGAAATTATGGTCATGTTATGAGGGGCGCTTATGTCACCTGGAAAATTTTTATGGGAAGCGCTTATGTCACCGGGAAAACGATCTCCCATCGTCGGAGAAACGAGCTTTCAAGTAAGAAATGCCGAATCGAAGTTCTTGCGGAGATTCGTTGACATTTTAGGAGTTCTTCTCGCATCTAAATATGGAACTACTAAAATAAAAGGGGTAAGAAGGCGTAAGTGGAGCGAGACACGAAGAAATCAAGGTACTACCAGAAGCACAAGCCGGAGAGAAAGTAGCAAAGCCATAAAGAACCAAGCTAGCCCACAACAGTACTACTGCCAAAGCTAAAGTACTAACATAGGGCTTAACATATGTTAGTACTTTAGCTTTGTTTATAACAGTGTGTGCCTTGATGTCGCAAACAGTTTGGTCCATTTTCTGGTTCCTTGACGTTTTTCTCCCTCTTCTGTCAGACCTCCCACCAGAAGCACCCTTTGGTTACAGCAAAGATCTGTGTCAATTGCAATTATCTAGTTATATTAAGAACATAACTATTTTCATATAAAAAAAATCTAGCAACAATGCTGCTAGTATGATACATGTGGTTATGAATCGAAGTTGAGCTGCTCCTGCTTCCTCTTTCAACTTTCTCTCCTTTTCTTCTCTTGCCTTTATCATTAGAATAAATTTAGTAGACATTGTTTTTGGTGTTTGGATGTAGGGGGAAGGCTCCTTTTTTCTCTGTGGCTAGTGTTTCCTACATCCGGGACATTGTCAAGAGCCTCTAGATTCTTCTATTTCGTACTTCATTGCTTTCAACTTTTCTTATTTCATACTGTCTTATCTAAGAGCCTTCTGGAGTTTGTATGTAGGAGAGGGTAGTCCTATTTTTCTGTATTACTAGTGTTTTCTGAATCAAGAACATTGTGGAGTGCCTACAGAATTATTTTATTACATACTTGAAAGGCTTCTTTATTTGATGTTTCTTTATTACATGCTCTTTCTCATCTGAGAGCCTCTCTGTACTCCCTCAGTGTGAGGCTCCATGGTACTAAGCTATTTTAAATTTTAGCAGCACTGGCAGGATTATTGAAAGCCCAAACCAACTTTTCTCCTCTTATTATTTATACTGAATTGGACAGTGTAAATAAGGTGATAGGAAAACATAAATTTGTTTTTAAAATGAAATTGGTACATTCGTACGTGATGTATTTTGGTATGTGAACCTCAGGAAGCACTCGCATGAGGACACACTTTGGACCTAATACCTTGAAGTTTAGTAATAGTTAATCAATTCTTTTGTAGTAAATACAATATCAATAGTTTTTACCTTCGTGAAACGAATTTTCAACATCTAAAAGGTGTCTACAAAGTATTTTGGTCAAAAGTGTTGAATGACAAAACTACTATCATGTATCTCGAGACTGCAATACTGATGTTGCTTGGTAACAGGTGTTGTGTTCAACCTGCTGTGCACCGACAGAGACAAGATGATCATGGAGAAGATAGAGCGCCATTTCAATCATTTTGTGAAGGAGGTAATGCTGCATTATATTATATACCATGCCCAAGATTATCTTTACATTTAATAATTTACGGAAAGAATCTCCTCACCTACAAACTCACGACGCACTTGTGCTTCTCAGGTGCCTAACTGGAGAAGTGATGATGATTTCGAGGCTGCCTTTAAAGAAGCAGGCTTGCTTTAGAAGTGCATCCCTTTTTTACTTGCAAGACAACTTTGTAATTTATTGCGAGTCTCTGCCAGTCTAAGTATGAGTTTAGCCTCAGGTCTCTACTATTAGGCTACATTTTTTCTACGCCCGACATCAGTATTATGGAGAAGGGACATCAGCAATTACAGGAATCAACAATATCCATGTTCTTCTTCTTCTTCACTTGTGTTTACTTGTGCATTTGTTGATGAATGGATTGGTTGTGCCTATAGTTTTGGCATTACATGTAGATACCCTCTTTGAGAATGTTTGCAATATTTTGCTTCTTGGTTAGGGTTGGACCAAAGCTTGAGTGTATGTTTTCACGTTTAAGTGAAATTATGCTTAAGCCAAATTTATTTGTTGAAGCGATTCATATTGGAAGAAACCAAGCAAATTAATCCTATGGATATCAAATTGTCTCATGTGGTCTGAAGGTGGAAACTGGGGTTTGGTGTTGATTTTGTTGAAACTTATCGAAAACTGTTGCAATGATCTAAGTTGTTGGGTTCTTGGTTAAACCTGTTTCTTTGACTAATAATGCAACAAGATGGTGTTATGTATCCAGGAGTGTTTGGACTCGTCCCAGACAAACAATTCCACGACGACCTCTCTTTACGATTTGACATCGTCTAAAATTATAGACCCTTTTGTTTTTAGCACTTTTTAGATACCAACAACAATATAGCCATGTACTACTTCTGAGAAGCACACTTTGACAAAAAATTTCTAAGTCAGAAAATAGACCACAAAAGACTTACCGAAGGATTTCCGAGTACATATACCGTTTATTTATAACACTTTACCACGACAAAGTAACATGTTTATGTCAATATCATGGGTAACATACCAATATTATAAATTAAATATTAATATCACATGTTAAGTATAAGTACTAACAAGTTCTTGCAATGATAACAAATCATGTACCAATATCACGAGTTATATGAGAATGTTACAAGTCAGAAGCCATAAACTATGTAAAACAAAGGAATACCCCACAAATGACCGTGATGTATCTAACTTGTGATCATCACAAGTGACTTGTGATCTTGTTTTCATATAACCTATGATATTGATATCTTTTCATATAACATGTGATGTTGGTAGCTAACTTGTGATCTTGTTTTTATATAACCTTTAATATTGGTACTCAACTTCAACTTGTGATAATCATAAATGATTGTGACCTTGGTACTAAACTTGTGGTATTAGTATTTAACTTGAGATATTGATGTACGTAAAAATATGCTACTTGGCATTGTAATGTATTATAAATAAATTGTACATGTATCAAGGAATTGAACCCTCGTGTCTTCTACTATTCTCAATGCCACAAATAACTGTGATATTGGTGCCTAACTTGTAACCATTTTCCTTGTAGAGCAATGCTACAGTTACAACCAAACATTTACAACCTTCTTACAACCACTCACCCATTTCTGACATGTGGGCCAGGTGGTGGCCTGGCCCACATGTCATCAAATAGGTGTAAGTTGTAAGAAGGTTGTAAAAGTTTGGTTGTAACAAGGAATTGAACCCTCGTGTCTTCTACTATTCTCAATGCCACAAATAACTGTGATATTGGTGCCTAACTTGTAACCATTTTCCTTGTAAGTAATATGTGATCTTGGTACTTGTGATATTAGTATTTAAATTGTGGTATTGATATGTTACATATGATATTGATATATAACATGTTACTTGCTATTGTAACATATTATAAAAAATTTTACATGTACCAAGGAATCCTCTCGAGAGCTTTTTGTATCTTTTATGGTCTATTTTCTGACTTTGAACATTCAAATTGTACTTTCCGAAAGCAGTCCACGCCTAAAAGAACGTTGGGGTAAATAGTTTATAATTTAAGACAATGTTTGATCACAAAAAGGAGTTGTTAGACGAACTAGTCGACCTGAGACAAGTTCGTAGACCTGGAGCACACCACCGTCGGAGCTCGTTGGCACAAACAACATGAAAATAGGGTTTGCATGCAAACCGAGAAAAGAAATCGGAGACCATAATTTGGTCCAAGTAAAAGTTGAAATAAATTATATAAAGATAAAGTGATTTTTTTTTAAACTATGGATGTGAAGCACGTTAATATCAGTATTATATTCATCTTCTAACTATCTTATTCTTTCAAAAAAAGAAGTATCCCTAGTAGGAGATTTAAAGTCTTTTAACATGAATTATGCATCATTGTACATACTACTGTATGTACAAAGTAGGGATCACATTGAGGGTTGAGAAGAAATTAAAATTTTGAAGAGCCTCTAGGAATTTTTACCAAATTTCTGAAAAAATAATAATCAAAGGATAATGGCAATGTTGAAATTTTGTAGGAAATCATATACATTTTGAGCTGCTTTACCTTCCCACCCACTCATGAATCTATACTAATAGAAAAAAGTTAAGTTCATCCAAAAAAAAATTTATTCCAAAATTTTTATCTATGTTTAATAAATAAAATTATTTAATAAATTTAATATAGTATAGACAAAAAAGGTAAGATTTGCTATTTGCTTATTTTCAATTAGTAAAAATTTTAAGGGACTATTATTTATACTTTCAACTAACGAGCGGTTATGAGAGGTCCGACTTTGGGTGATTTTTAAGTAACAACTTTTAAACCGGTCCAATTCATGATTGGTAATTCACTAACGAGCGGTTTTAAAATTTTTTACACGAATAAAATTAAATAGGGAAGGATATTAGTTATATTATATATTTTTGGTGAGGATATAAATGGAATAAAATTATAAAATCCCTCAAAACCCACCGATTTGGGGTGTTTATAAAGCCACCCAAAATTACATTACACCGGTTTTGGAAGTTTTTTGAGCCGACTAAAATCGGTGTCCCAAAAAAATTAAGGAAAATTTTGATTTTCATCCCACTCGTTAATATGAATTTGTACTTACATTCACTTTTTAATTTTATTGGACTTACATTCTACTTTTTGTCACGAAAAACATTCATTTTGTCACGAAAAAAATATTTGTTTTGTCACAAAAAATATTTTTAGTGACGAAAAGTGGAATGTAAGTCTAAAAAAAATTAAAAAGTGGGATGTAAGTACAAATTCATACTATAAGTGTGATGAAAGTCAAAAGATTCTAAAAATTAACAAGCAGAGATTTTCATAAACGATCGGTTTAAAAATATGTCAAAACCGGTGAAAATACCTTGGGTCTGCTTGGCAATTGTAGGGGTAGCGGTTATGAAGTGTTTTTAGAGTACCGGTTATGAGCGGTTATGAGGGGTCCGGTTTTGGATGGTTTTTAAGTAGCGGCTTTTAAACCAGTCCAATCCATGCTTGGTAATTCACTAACGAGCGGTTCTGAAATTTTTTTACACGAATAAATTAAATAGGGAAGGGTATCAGTAGTTATAATTATATATTTTTTGTGAGGATATAATGGAATAAAAAAATAGAGCCGCTCAAAACCCACCGATTTGGAGTGTTTATAAAGCCACCCAAAAATACATTACACCGATTTTGAGAGGTTTTTGAGCCGACCAAAACCGGTGCCTCAAAAAAATTAACAAGCATGGATTTTCATAAACGATCGGTTCAAAAACATCCCAAAACCGGTGAAAACACCATTACTAAGCAGACCCTAAAAGATTATTATTTACTTTATTAAAGTTAAGAAACTATTTTATGGGATAAAAGAAAATAGAAGAAGAAGAGTCGATGTCCGTGTTGTGATCTAGCGGTAGAAACGGGTCCCAACGCGGAATACATTCAAATTTTTTCTTGATATTTGCCGAGCCGAAAAAAAAAACTAAAAAAAAAAAAAAAAACCGTCGCCTTCAGCATTACGCAACATCCACCAATTTGACCAATTTCCCCTACAATTCTTCAAAATTCCCACATTCCACCATTTAAAAAATATAGAAAAAGAAAAAAGTCACATTTTCTTCTTCTTCCAGAAATCTAGGGTTAGGGTTTTGTAGTTCAGGGATGGGCAGCAGAGTCTGATCTACAGCTTCGTGGCGCGGGGGGCGGTGGTGGTGGCGGAGTACACGGAGTTCACCGGGAACTTCACCAGCATAGCCTCCCAGTGCCTCCAGAAGCTCCCCGCCACCAGCAACAAGTTCACCTACAACTGCGACGGACACACCTTCAACTACCTCGTCGACGATGGATATAGTAAGTCCCCCCCCCCCCCCCCCCCCCCCCCCCCCCCCCCCACCCCTCCTTCCATTTCTGTGGATTTCGCGTGATTTTGGTGTTTCTGGA
The DNA here is from genome assembly GCA_029216955.1 of Iris pallida. Taxonomy (NCBI): domain Eukaryota; kingdom Viridiplantae; phylum Streptophyta; class Magnoliopsida; order Asparagales; family Iridaceae; genus Iris; species Iris pallida. The sequence continues at coordinate 596,852 of JANAVB010043020.1, read as the reverse complement.
TCTTTATTTGATTAGGTTTGTGCTGCTCTATAATTAGGGTTAGGGTTTTGTTTAGGGTCTAAGAGAGATATACTTGAATTGGGGAAATTTTGCTAGCGAATTCATAGATTCAATCAACTTTCGGTGCAGTCCATTTGATCTGGAGAGTCTAGGGTTTGGATTATCGTGAGAAATTCTCAAGATTTAGGTGTTTTCGTCTCTGGAATTGAACAGATCCGTGTTCCTGTATGCTTGATCCGTCAGTAATTTTGATCATCAGAGGCGTAGGGTTTTCTTTAGGATCCAATTTTAGTGTAGATTGTGTGTTCTGTTCGTAGGTTCAGTTCAATTTGGCTACACTGAGTCTTCTCTTCAAGTCATAGATTTGTGCTCGTGGATTTTTCCTCCGTGGAAAATGTTGGTCTCTAGAGACGCTAGTGTTTGGACGATCCTGATTTAGCAGTGCTTAATCTGGATCTGGTGGACCTGTGGTGTTAGATCCGCAATAATTTTTCATGATTTATGTGTTTCTGGATCTGGATTTTATTGGATTCTTGATGCTGTATGCTTGATCTGTGAGGAATTTTGATTTTGTTAGGGTTAGGGTCTGATTTGATATCTAAATTTGTGTAGATCCTTGTGTTTTGATTTGATCTGGGCGAAATATGGAAGATCTACGTGAATTGGGAAAGTTAGATGGAAATTCGCAGATTCGGTTCCTTTTTTTTATGACATGACAATAGATTTGTACCATAGTAGAGACATTGCTGGAATTTGTTGTGGTGGAAAGAAAATAAAGTTCGATTAGGATCCATGTAGTTTTATGTAGATGTGTTTTTCCTTAATTTTTTCTGTTTGTTCCGAGTGTTATATTTGCTAAACATAAGGTGTATCATTAGTCCAATAGAATGCGTTGTCTCGATAGAGGGGCATCCACTAGGAAGTGTGTTGGACACTCCAAAATTTTGGCCATGTTTATGTCGCATTGCGTCGGACGCGTATTGTACACAACATAGACGCTCTAAAATATAGGAGGCATCAAAATCAATGTTCTGTGTGTTATCATCAAGGAAGGTATCTTACAACTTGATTTTGCACTAAGGATGGCTTAAATAATTGCACTAGGCAGTTCAGTTGTGATACAACAAAAAAAAGCATTTTATCCCATTTTTTGGGATCGGCTGTTTGAATCCCCTTTTCTTCAATTCAGTTATGTTAAGGGTAGTGTCTTCTGTAACACTAACAAAAACCATATCCTTTATTAAGACTTCAATCCATGTTTGTTTCATGTGCATTGTTTGATGACTATTAAGAACTTTGAATTGATTATTCGATGTTAAGATCGCATGACATTACTTTAAGTACATATAGCTCTTATTGTTTATTCAAGGAAAAAGCAAAGTCACATTGAAGTATTACCTACTGAAGTATGTTGATATTAAGACATGTAGCAAAAGATGAAATACTTTTTGGAGATAAAACTGCCCCCATCTACTTGTAGAAATATGTATCTGTCATTCCTTTTTCTCATGAAATGTTTAGGTCTAAGGCTACCTGAAAAAAAATCTCATCCATATGGAAGGAGGAGATGGTGTTTCCCCCCCTGTTCTGTGTGGACAAAGAAAAGGTTGTTTGATATCAGAAAATAAGTTGACAAATATTACTATTTATTTGTACTGTTAAACATATCGGGAACACTTTTAAGTATTTGACTGTTTGACTAGTGTTTTTATGAGATTCATGATGTGATCTGGTTGGTTTATGCCTATAGGCTTTTGAGATTATTGACCTAGTCGTGCTGGAATGTTCTCCATATGTGCCCACTGTTCTTAGTTTTGTTTTCTAAAGATAATAGATAATATTGATCTATGGGAGCAAAGCTAATCTATCTCTCTTCTTTGGGAGTCTGCAGCATATTGCGTGGTTGCAGTGGAATCTGCTGGGAGACAAGTTCCCATTGCATTTCTCGAGAGGGTCAAGGAAGATTTCAACAAAAGATATGGTGGGGGAAAGCTGCAACTGCTGAAGCCAACAGCCTCAACCGGGAATTTGGGTTAATATTTTCCCCTGATTAACTAGCCTCCATGGATACTACTGTTTGCCTTTTTCTTTATTTTTCTTTTTATTTCCTCTCGGATTAGAGGAATACCTGACGAAGGTTCTATTATGACAATTTAGATCAAAACTGAAAGAACACATGCAGTATTGTGTGGATCATCCTGAAGAGATCAGCAAGCTTGCAAAAGTTAAGGCTCAAGTCTCTGAAGTGAAAGGAGTTATGATGGAAAACATCGAGAAGGTGAATATTGAGAAATTTATTTATTACTGTACTATTTCCTTGGTTACTTTGGGATGCAAATTTTGCTATGATTTGAGAAAAATCTTGACAAAGCTGGCTCGCTCAGTTCACATCTCTTGCCTATTTCAGGTTCTGGATCGCGGGGAGAAGATTGAACTTCTTGTTGACAAAACAGAGAACCTTCGCTCACAGGTTTGTGATGTGTGAACTGGTGTGCTTGTGATCAATTTCGTTCGATTTACCTGGCTTTTTGTGATCCCTGGTGGCTGTTGTTGACTTTCACCATTTTTCGATCAGGTATACAATAGCTAAACATGTTATTATGCCTAATGTTTTGCAGGCACAAGATTTTAGGCAGCAGGGAACACAGATGAGAAGAAAGATGTGGCTGCAGAACATGAAGATAAAGCTGATTGTGTTGGCCATCATCATCGCCCTCATCCTCATCATTGTCTTGTCCGTCTGCCACGGCTTCAAATGCACTTGATCGTATACAACCTTCCAGTTGCTTGCATTCCCCTCATCATTGTCTTAGTCCCGTCTGCCACGGCTTCAAATGCAATTGATCCTATACAACCTTCCAGTTATTTGCATTCGTACTACACTGCTGCATCCTCTCTCCAAGTATGGTGATCTGTCGATGATTTTGTCTTCTGATTCTGGTTAGGTGGTGATATACCTTTCGGATGTGGAGTGATCTACCTTATTTTCTAACTTGTGTGTTGTGAGTGATTGGGTTGTGGGGGCTGTTGTTAATTTTAAGGGATATTTTGTAAAACCTCCCCTAAATAATGGGCTAATTTGCGAAATACCCCCTAAAGATCTCGAATTGGTAAAACCTCCTTTCCGTCAAGACGGTGTTTAATTTTGGGTGACGTGGCTATCCGTGTGTGGCTTTTCCCAGTCAGACGAAAATACCCCTGCGTACGTGGCTTTTCCCCCTCTCTCTCTCTCTAACGGTCATCTTCTTCCTCTCTTACTTTTCCTCTAACCTATTTATACCGATCATCTTCCTCATCTTTCACTTGATCCTCTTCCAGCGTACAACTTGTCTACCAAAGATCAGGTTCCTACAAGCATGGGGGTGTTTCTTCATCTCTAGAGAAGGAGACAATTTCTGCCATTAAAGGAGGAAACACAAATTATTCTAATTACAGTAAGGAGGAAACACAAATTATTCTATTTACAGTAAGGAGAAAACACAAATTAAGCAGCAAGCGAAAAAGACAACCAAAGTCAGCCCAGCCAAGCTCAAAGCTGTTGGACATTTTTTATTTTGAAACTTAAACTCTCACACACATTCTTCTTCTTGTTGTTGTCGAACACGGCACTACTTTCCTCGTCCACCAGCGACACCGACTCCCTCTCCGCCTTCCGCGCCCTCGTCGACGCCCACGGCAACCTGGCCTCCAACTGGACCGGCCCTGACGCCTGCTCCTCGCGCTGGGTCGGCGTGGGCTGCTCCGGCGGGGCTCCATCGCGAGCGTGTCGAACGTGGCCGGGTGCTCGAAGGGGACGTGGCTCCAGGAGGAAGAAGGGGAAGGGGGATGGAGGAAGGGTAATTTGGAAATTTCATAAAATTTGGAAAACAGAGTTGTGGCCACGTATGCAACAATTGCCACGTCACCCAAAATTAAACACCGTCTTGACGGAAAGGAGGTTTTACCAATTCGAGATCTTTAGGGGGTATTTCGCAAATTAGCCCATTATTTAGGGGAGGTTTTACAAAATATCCCTAATTTTAATGTAAGTGTGAATGCATAGCCCAAAAATATGTATATATTATCTAAAGCTAGCTATAGCTAAATATAAGTAGTAGGTTTATGTCCTTGATTATTTGCTGCTAATACCGTCTTGTCAGTGTTAATATCCATTAACTACAGGTCGTAGTACGTCATGAAAGACTAATTTTATTTGTGATTTTGTTGCATCTTCTAAAAGCTTAAACATAGCAAATGTGCCCCCCATATTCCTGGTTGCATACTGTTTAGAGTAAGGAGGTTAGCATTAGAGTTACCAGTCGAGATCTCAGTATTAAAGTGTTATATATATGTATATAATTACATTACATTTTCTTCAACTTGTCATCTGATCCCTAAAGGGAGAGATCTCTTCAAACACTGGCAGCCTCCTTGACCTCAGTGTAGCCCACCCAGTTCCCTCCATTCTCTCTTCCAAACTCATCATCATTCCAACCTCCTCCTCCATCTCCCCCATCAACTGCTCGGCACGGTTCACCACCGCCTCCTCCGAGCCCGAACCGCAGTTCACTACTCTCCGGTGCACGACGTCCTCGAGCACCCTCCGAGCGTCCTCGAACTCCCCCGTCTTCCAAAGGCACAGCCCGAGATTGCACGCCCTGGTTGCATCCGGCGCTACGAGCTGCGCCTTCCGGTACGCCATTACGGCGGCGGCGTGATTGTCCTTCTTCATGTAGGCCCAGCCGAGGTTGCCGAGCACCCGCGCCGTCTCCTGCTCTACGGTGACCCGGAACTTCCTGCCGTGCGACCGAGCCATCTTGGTGGCCTTGCCGCGGAAGGCGTAGCCGAGGCGTATGGAGCGGAGCTTCTGCTCGAGGAGGCGGATTTGGTCGTCGAAGCGGCCGCACGTCTTGAAGAGGTCGACGAGGAGGTTGTCGAGGGAGTCTTGGGCTTGGCTGGAGCAGAGGTGGCGGAGGGAGCGGATCGCTTCGACGGCCTCTTCTGCTTGGTTGTGCTGCTTCATCGCGCAGGCCATGTCCTTGAGTGCGCTGTCGACCCTGTCGCCGGCGGCTATCGCTATCCGGTACCATAGGATGGCCGCTTCTCGGTCTTTTCTACCAACTGCAAGTTCGACATTAATTTCAATGAGCAAAATCATATATTCAACTCTCTTTTTTAAGCTAATTCTAAGGGCACTACCAAATTTACTTGGGACTAGCCTTTACTTGGGGGCAGTCCAAAAAGGTGGAACTTTTATTGGGAGCTGTTCACCTCCGTCTCCGCCGTACCTCCGTCTCCCTCCGCGTCCACGACGACTGCTGTAACTACCAAAAATTCGAATTTCCTGCTTTTTGATAAGAAATTCGAATTATAAATATTTTAATTTTGAAATCATATTTTAATATAAATAGTATGACTTTGAAAACATTTTGAATTGATTTATCTAATTTTAATTTCTATTTACTCTCTTCAGAATTGTTTTATTATTTGGTTATTAATGCCTACCAAGTTTTAGATTGGATGGTGGGCCTACGGATTTGGGCTATGGAGTAATTAGTAGCTAGGTTGATTTTGGGCCTAATTGGCCTGTTTGGTAAACGAAATTGGAGCTGGATTTGGAGTTTCATGAAGAAGTGAAGCTAAATCCATGGCTTCCATTGTTTGGTTCAGGGAACATGGATTTGGAAAGCAGAAGCAAATTGGAATTTGCAGTTCATGTCCCCCCTTGTCTCCTCCCAAATTCATATATCAACTTCCTCCCAAATCGTTAGGATGTGGGCTGAAAAACTTGGAAGAGGAGGAGAACGGCTGAGGCGTGGAGGAGGAGGATGGTCTCGCCAGAGGCGGGTGAGGCGTGGAGGAGGAGGCCGAAGGCAGGTGAGGCATGGAGGAGGAGGTGGGTTGCGGTGATGGCTGAGACGTGGATCCGACCCTTCCGGACACACCTCCTTGCGGACCGACCGGACCACGCCGGACGACCATGGCGAGAAAGAGAGAGAGAGAGAGAGAATGAGCAAGACCATGGCAAGGAGAGAGAGAGAGAGAGAGAGAAAGAGAGAGAGAGAGATTTAGAATGATGTGCTCATTCTCTCTCTCTCAGTGATAAATATCTAACTTTATTTATTAATTATATTTAATATTAGTTAATTGAGATTAATTAGTTAAAGTATTATTTAAATATTATATATTTTTGTATATAATTAGAATAATAAAGTAATTAATCAAAATTTTTTATTAACATTAACTAATACAAATAATTTTTATTATTATTACATACTTTCTCATTTTCCACTTCTCACTTACCTATCTCAACCAAACACACATGTCAACTTTTTCACTTTCCATTTTTTCACTTTTCTACCTCAACCAAACACATTTGTCCCCCACTAGGGGACAAGGAAGTGCATGGATTCCTATCATTCTTTCCTTCATGAAAGTCAAAATCCAAATCCAAATCCACTTCCTGTTTACCAAACAGGCCCTAATCGATAAAACTGCTAGCAAAGGGGGTTAGTAAGTTAATTGAGGGTTAGTTAATTTAATAAGTAATTGGTTAGCAATTAGTTGGAGTTTGTTAGAAGTTAGTTAGTCCTCCACTATGCCCCTAGATCTACTCCTATTTACAATTGTTGCCACTCCACTTGTGGAGCATTCCACTCTTCTTAAACACTCCCCCTGCCAAGCCACCACTGCAACTCCTTGCTGTTTGGTTCCTTCCCCGACACCAAGTTCCCTGACCAATTTCGGCCATCCACCATTCCCACCCTCTCCGGCAGCTCCACCGATCTCAACTCCAATCCCGACCTCCCTGTTCTGTTTCTATTCCCCTTCTGTACTGCCCCACCATCGGAGACTATACCACCGCAGCAGCCAGCACCAACCGTCGGCTACTTCGGTCATCCTCCTCCTCGCGATCAGCATCATCACAACCGGCTCCGCTCCCTCCATCGCTTGGGAGCTTCGACCTCGTCGCGTCCCCATCATTGCTTGGAAGCGACGGACTCCTGCATCCTGCCAGCCCGTGGCCGCTGCTCCGGCCGCCAGATCGTACTTCCGCGACCGATCGGAGTTGCGCCATCAGGACTAAGCTCCGTTCGACCTCCATGGAGGTCCGCTCAACCTCCATGGTGATCATCGGCTCCAGAGACCCGATCCGGCCAACCAAACCACCGAACCCCCAGAAGCATCACCGCCACCATGAGAGTTCAGCTTACTCACCTCTCGTCCAGATCCGGTCGACCGCTCACGGTCAGTCACCGCCGACTCGAGTGTCCCGGTCAGTTTCCCTCGCCGAGCCTTTGATCACACTCGTCTCCACCGCAACTGCCATCTCCGACGACTCTCCGTCGCACTCCCCCGGTCTCCATTGCCTTCACTGGTCTCTGTAGTGCCCCGTCCCTACATCGTGCCCCGTCCACCGTCTACGGGGTGCGCGAGAAAGGAACACTGTCGCTATCGATTCGGTCGGGACCGATAGGTCGGGATCAATCGAGTCGATCGAATGGGAACGGTTGAATTAAGATCAATTTCCCGTTATGGAATGGCTTCTTGGGAACCAAGTTCCATATTCAGCGGGTTGCCGCCTCAAGGATTGACTCTGCGACTGAGTCAGGAGAGACCTCCCGTTGCTCTATTTTCACGCCGCTTGCATTGGTTTTGGCTTTGTTTTCTGAATACGTTTTCGTGAATATTTTCGATGGTTTTCATGGCTTGCATTTTGAACTCGCATTTCCTATCGAACTTCTTGAATAATGCAGTGTTCTAATCTGTTGCTTGTACGATTTCAGGTAATCGCGTAGGCGACGTCTAGCGCAACCAACAAGTTCTCTCGCCTGAAGTAAACTCAAGATAAGTGGCTGACCTTTCTCTTCTCGACCCCTTCTTAGTTCAATCAATAATAGTGATGCGAAAGAAATGATAAATGCAAAGGCACGGATACTCTGTGAACTGTAGAAATGCTTTAACAAAAGAATGACTCAATTAAAGTGTGGATTCAACCTGAGTAAACTAAATAAGTCTAACTCGGTCATTGGACAACTTGTCGACAAAAAGAGAGTTTCCTCGAGCGACAACCCGGGGCCGCGGGACCGACTCGCCTAGGAGAAAACACAGTATAGCTGCTGGATGATAGCACGGGTTAGGCGGGGACTTGCAGCGGGGCTCGCTACTTGCGCTGCAAGGGCCCCGTGTCACGGACTTAGTGTTTTTGCTAGCACTTCGTCCCGTGCGGCGCATGTCTTTCTCCTCAAAGACTCGTGCAAGCCTTCCCGTCCCGACTTAGCTAGATCGCTAAGAAAACTAGAATAGTGGAGCAAAGATGGGACTAGTAAGAATCTCTTTATTGACTTGGAGAATGCTTACAATTTTAGGTGGTGAGGAACAAATGAGAGCCTCCCCCTTTTATAAGTGCTCATAGAGCAATACAAGGAAAGTCCTGGAAGGAATATTCCAAGGATTATTACATTCTACCATAACTGGAATGGCATACCAGGATTCTTCCTAGCAACATAAAAAGAAACTTCAAGGGCCTTCCAGAAGCTTCTTGGGCCTCCTAGAACGATCTTGGGCCTTCCGGAGAGATCCACAATCTTCTAGAGCCTTCCGCCATCTTCTAGAATGTTCTGGAAGCTTCCCGCATAACCTTAGTCCGCAACAAGGTTATGCAACTGGGCCTCGGGCGGGGTGCAACATTTGGGACGTTACATTCTCCCCCACCTAAGGCGTTGACGCCCTCGTCACCATGCTCGCTGAGAAACGCCTGGATCTCGGCTTCGAACTGATGCAGCGTTCAGCACGTTCCCAGCTAGACTCGCCGTAGGGCAAGCCCTTCCACCGGATGAGGTACTCCACATACGGGGACACGCCTCGTCGCCGAATGGTCCTCCTGTCCAGTACGACTTCCACCTCCTTGTCGAAGGAAGTCGTCATGGTCGCCGTCGGTCGCTTCGGAACTCGCGCTGGGGATCCTCCAAGTCTTCATGGTACGGCTTCAAGCAACTGGCATGGAAGACTGGATGAATCTTCAGCTTGGCAGGGGGTTCAAGCTTATAGGCCACCTTGCCTACCTTCTTGAGCACGGGAAAGGGGCCTTCATACTTCCGGATGAGTCCTTTGTGCACCTTGCGGAACACCTTGAACTGTTGCGGTTGTAGCTTCACCAGCACCATGTCCCCCTCCTTGTACTCAACTGGCCTTCGCTTCGCATCGGCCCACTTCTTCATCTTCCTCGCGGCCTTCTCCAGAAATGCCTTGGCAATGTCCGCCTTTGCCTTAAAATCTGAAGTGAACTGGTTGGCCGCGGGGCTTCTACTCGAGGACCCCGCACTCAGCGTGTGCGGGGCAAGCGGTTGGCGACCCATCACCAACTCGAATGGACTGCTGTGCGACGACTCGCTCCGTTGAAGATTGTAGCAGAACTGAGCGACGTCGAGGTGATGCACCCAATCCCTCTGGTTGGCACTCAAAAGTGCCGCAAGTACTCCTCGAGTAGCGAGTTGACCCGCTCGGTCTGCCCGTCCGTCTGCGGGTGGAAGCTGGTCGGGAAGTGTAAGTCCGTCTCGAGGATTTTGAACACTTCCGTCCAGAACTTCCCCGTGAAGCGGGGGTCTCGGTCGCTGACAATGTTGACCGGGATGCCCCAGAACTTCACCACGTGGCTGATGAACAGTCGCGCGGCCTCCTCTGCTGTGCAGTCCGTCGAAGCAGTAATGAAGGTCACGTACTTTGAGAACCGGTCCACCACGAGAATGGACCCAAGCGCCCCCACTTTCGGCAGGGCGGAGATGAAGTCCATCGAAATGCTCCCACAGCCGACTCGGCACGGGAAGAGGCTCCAGCAGGCCCCGGGCTTCTGATGATCCACCTTGTCCTGTTGGCACACAAGACAAGTGCGAACATAGTCCTCAACATCTTCGCGCATGCGAGGCCAGTAGTATGCGGCCTCCAGTAGCGCCAAGGTTCGCTTCTGCCCCGGGTGTCCAGCCACTTGTGTCATGACACTCCTTGAGCAGCTGTCTCCGCAAGCCACTCCACCTAGGCACAACCACCTGTCGCCCTTGGTGTAGAGAAGTCTGTCTTTCAGCCAGAACCTTCTCGTCTTGCCCTCCTTGGCAAGCTTCACTATGGCCAGTGTTAGTGGGTCCTCCATGATTCCCACTCGAACACGGTCCAGAACGTCCCCTTGAGCAAGCACACAGATGCGAGCTCGGCCTTCCTGCTAAGCGCATCGGCCACCTGATTTTCTTTGCCGGGTTTGTACTGTAACACCATGTCGAACTCGGCTAGAAAATCTTGCCATCTCGCCTGCTTCGGAGATAGCTTCTTCTGGGACTGGAAGTAGCTCGTGGCAACATTGTCCGTCATGACCACGAACTTGGTGCCGAGGAGGTAGTGCCGCCATGTCCTCAAGCTATGCACGACCGCGGTCATCTCCTTCTCCTGCACCGTGTAGCGCCGCTCAGTGTCATTCAGCTTGCGGCCTCGAACGCGATGGGTGTCCTTCCTGCACCAACACCCCACATGGCGAAGTCGGACGCGTCCGTGTGCACTTCGAACGCCTTGGAGTAGTCCGGTAGAGACAAGACCGGCTCCTCCATCACAGCCCGCTTCAATGCCTCGAATGCCTCCTCGCATCGGGGCGTCCAGCTCCACGCCCGATCCTTCCGCAGTAGATCGGTCAGAGGCGCTGCGATGGCAGAATATCTTCGGATGAACCGCCGGTAGTAGTTCGCCAAGCCAAGGAACGATCGCAGCTCTGTCGGCTTGGTGGGAGCCTCCCACTCCCGTATGGACTGGACCTTTGCGCCGTCCATCCATATCTTGCCACGCCCGATCCAGTGCCCCAAGAACGACACCTTCTTGTGCGAATGAGCACTTCTCCCCTTGACGAAGAGTTCGTTCTCCCTTAGCACCTGTAAGACAGTCTTCAAATGCTCGATGTGCTCCTCCATCGTGTTTGAGTACACAACGATGTCGTCGAGGTAGACCACGACGAACCGATCCAGGTAGGAATGAAAGAGCTTGTTCATCAAAGTACAAAAAGTCGTAGGAGCATTTGTTAGACCAAAAGGCATAACCATAAACTCATATGCGCCATACCTCGTCACGCATGCCGTCTTAGCCTCGTCGCCTTCCGCAATCCGAACTTGATAGTACCCCGAGCGCAGATCAAGTTTGGAGAAGTATCTCGTGCCTCCCAATTGGTCGAACAAGTCCGCTACCAACGGGATGGGATATTTGTTCTTGACGGTTACCTTGTTAGTGCACGATAGTCGATGCACAAACGAAGGCTTCTATCCTTCTTCTTTTGGAACAGCACCGGTACACCATACGGGGCCTTTTACGGTCTGATGAATCCCGCGTCCAGCTCCTTGAGTTGCTTCTTCAACTCGTCCAGCTCGGTGGGGCCATGCGATATGGAGCCATGGCGGGCGGCTTCGTGCCCGGCTCCAACTCGATGGCATGGTCTACCTCCCTCCGTGGAGGTAGCCTCTTCGGTAACTCCTTCGGCATGACATCCCCGAACTCCACAAGGACGTCATCGATCTCAGGCGGAAGATCCCCCTGCACGGGCGCCTCCTCCGACTTGAGCACAATAGGTAATTCATCTCTCCGTGTCACATCCCCTTCTTGAGTTGTAATGCAGAGAGAGCCTTCCCCTTCGTAAGCTCGCCTCGTGCAGTTGTCACCATGCACGGAGAGCTCTCCTCCATGATCCCGACGACTCCCAGATGAGGCATTGGGACCGCTTTGCCGAAGTGAGGAAGTCCATCCCAAGGATCATGTCGAAGTCGTCCAGTGGTGCTGCCGTGAGACTGGTGACACCCGTCCAGTCTTCCACTTGGATCTTCACCCCCTTGGCCACCCCCTGCACGGGGCGTGCCTCAGAGTTGACTGCCTTTATCGTGCTTGAGTCTTTTTCCAGCGCCAAACCCAAGCGTCGGACCTCCGCATCCGAGATAAAGTTGTGGGTTGCCCCCGTGTCGACCATCGCCCTGGTGTTGTGGCCGTTGATCTTCACGTCCACGTACATCAGCTCTCGATTCGGGGTCTTGGACACTACCGCCTTGCTCTTCAAAGCATTCAACAGGCGCAGGGCACCCATGTGAGCCCCCTTCTTAGGCTCCATGTCCTCGGCCCCCTCGTTGGACCGCGTTCACCCTCTTGCCCTTGTTCGGACAGTCTCATGCGAGGTGATTTCTACCGCACACATAGCACTCGATCTTCCGCTCCGTCGAAGGCTTTGCTTGCGGCTTGTCCTTCGGCGGCGGGCCTCCCTTTCCGTTGTTCTTCTTCGCTCCCCACCATTGAACTTGGTGGTGGTCTTTTCCTTGGGCTTTGGGGCATCGCTCCGTCGATACTCCATCAGCTTCTCGGCTGCCGCAACAGCCGTGTTCAGATCTGACACATCTTGCCTCTACAATTTTGTGCCGCCCATGGTTGTAGACCCTCCAGGAACGCGAACAGGCGATCCTCTTCGCCCATACTGGAAATGGTGAGCATCAGGCGGTGAACTCTGCCACATACTCCTTGATCGACCCGGTGTGCTTGAGTTGACGCAAACTCCGTCTTGCGACATACTCCACGTTCTTCGGGTAGAATTGAGACTTGATCTCCTTCTTGAGATCCTCCCAAGTCTCGATCTTGCAGAGCCCCTTTTCTATGTCGATGCACCTGCGTCACCACCACAACGTAGCATCATCAGAAAATATAAGGATGCTGTGTTTACCTTGTCGGTCTCATCCTCGATGCGGACCGCCTTCAGGTAATGCTCGACGTTCCAGATGAAGTTATCCACCTCCTTCGCGTCCCGTACGCCAGTGAAGGATTTGGGTTCTGGATACTTCACCCTCTGCGTCGACTCCCTCCTCGGAGTCGGACCACCAGCAATGGCCCTCTCGAGGACCTCCGCCTTGGTTTGTAGTCTTTGCGTAGTTCAGCAATCTCCGCCTTCGTGGCCTTTCGTTCCTCCTCGAACTCAGCCTGCATCTCGCGGAGATGCTCTCGGAACTCCGTCATAGCCGTGGCGACATCCGCCTCCAAACCTTGGGCGAATTCCTCGTGAGCCATTTGGTTCTGCTCCACTTGATACTCGACGCCCGTCACGCCCTTCTCCAGCATCTCAACCCGGTCCGACAACTCGCCAAGAGCCCGTTCCAGCAACGGTTCCTTGCTCTTGCCCTTCTTCGAGGTCTTCGCCTTCTCCTTAGGCGATGAGGGTTGTGCGGGCTCGTCGTTGATGATAGCTTCGGTCGAAGACATGACGGCGATCGAACCTTTGCTCTGATACCACTTGTCACGGACTTAGTGTTTTTGCTAGCACTTCGTCCCGTGCGGCGCACTGTCTTTCTCCTCAAAGACTCGTGCAAGCCTTCCCGTCCCGACTTAGCTAGATCGCTAAGAAAACTAGAATAGTGGAGCAAAGATGGGACTTGTAAGAATCTCTTTATTGACTTGGAGAATGCTTACAATTTTAGGTGGTGAGGAACAAATGAGAGCCTCCCCCTTTTATAAGTGCTCATAGAGCAATACAAGGAAAGTCCTGGAAGGAATATTCCAAGGATTATTACATTCTACCATAACTGGAATGGCATATTCCAGGATTATTCCCTAGCAACATAAAAGGAAACTTCAAGGGCCTTCCAGAAGCTTCTTGGGCCTCCTAGAACGATCTTGGGCCTTCCGGAGAGATCCACAATCTTCTAGAGCCTTCCGCCATCTTCTAGAATGTTCTGGAAGCTTCCCGCATAACCTTAGTCCGCAACAAGGTTATGCAACTGGGCCTCGGACGGGGTGCAACATTTGGGACATTACACCCGGCTAACAATGCCATAGTCCAGGATGGCTTGTGATGTCAGTGACCAAACACACGTAATGCTGCACTTGGTATGTAAATGATAACAATTGACATGGAAGAACATGTAAGTCTCATAAGGCGCGGCACGGTCCGCCGTGGGTAAGTTCTAACGTATTTTACATTATGCTTATCATATACTTGTTTGAAATTCATTAGGATGGTTAGAAACATTCATAAACTAACTCATATAAACTTTTCAACCAAATGAGAGCTTGGAAACTTAAATAGCCACGCACCAGTACAAAGTGTAATTTACTGATTCTCGCTCTCTACGCAGGTACCCCGAACCACGAAGGGCGTGCCACTTAAAGCTCAAGGCGTGTGAAACCCGTAATTTCAAATAATTCTATAATTTAAATTAGCTAATATAATTAATTTATTAATTGTTAATTTAGGAATTTGCATTATTAACTGGAAGTTTTATCAAACATGTAAATTTCTAACTAATATTAGAAATTATTATTTTAAAAAAAGTTGGATTTTTGTTTGTCTGGCCGAGACCCGAGAATCGAGTCCGAACTCAATTTTAATCTAAAAAAAATATTTTTATAGTTCTAAATTGTTAGTTACAAATTCTTCCTAAAGAAATGATATCTTTAAATTAATTTATCCTCATTTAGCCATTAAAATTTTAAGCCTATCACCATTAAGACCATTTTATTTTCATAGCCCATATCTTTGAAGTCCATTTCCTTTGTAACCCAATAAGCATAGGAACCCATTGTCTATTTCTAAACCTTAGCAAAACCAACCCAATAGGCCCAAATCCAATAATCACTTAACCCATAACCCATTGATATAATACCCATTAACTATTAATGAGAGAATAACTCTTATTTGAGAAAGAGAATAACTCTCATTCTCTTCTCTGTGAGAAACCGATGGAGCCTCGGTCTCTTGGCCGAACATCTTCCGAACGGCCATGGCCGTTGACCTTCGGTAACCCCCGTTCATCTCTCCCTACTTAAACCCTCTCCTCCATTCTTTTCCATCACCACTTTCCCTTCTCCAAAGCCCTAAACCCTAAATCCATCCCTAAGCCAGATCAGGCCGAGCCCTCCGGCGACCGAAGCTCCGACTCCGTCACCCCGACCCCGAGGGTTTTCGGCGCTGTCCCCACCGAATTCGCCCCCAGGCGCCTATTTCCTGGTCTGGCGCCCCGATCCAGGCCCTCCGGTACTCCCTGTGACCGACTGACCAGCCCACCCCAGGCCGCTGCCCAGGTCAGCGCCCCTGACCCGCGCCCTTTCGCCGACCGTGTGGCCAGGCCATTTCTCGGCCAACCCTAGCTGGCGCTCCCTTTTCCCGCAGCGATGCTGCTGTTCTTAGCGCTTCCGAGCAACTCCGCCCCACTCGGTCAGCGTGCCCCGACCCAGATCTGTGGTTTCGCTGATTTCTTACTGTCCACGAGCGCTGAACGTTCCGAGTCCGAGGCATCACTTCGGATTCCGTCAAATTTCGGTAACTTCTGGATAGTCCCATAGTTTCCTCTTAGTCTGTGATGAAAATTGGTCCACCGATTCCTTCGGAATTCGGATTTTTGGTTACGTTTCAATTACGTTACCATTTCGATTTTTCGAAGTTTCTTCGGAAATTGGTATGCTGTTGGTTTTGGTTCTGTGATCTTTTCCGATTCGGAATTTCGAATCCTTCGGAAATATTTCTGTGATTATTTTTGGTTTTAGAAGAACCTTGTTTCTGAAAGGTTCTTGGGTTTGGATTGGTTGGAATTGGTTTTGTGATATTTCGAATTGGTTTCGGGAAATTCCGATTTTGTTCGGGAATTCTGAATTCATTTCGGAAAATGATTTATTAGATGTTTTTATATATAAATTGGGTATCCCTGGTTTGGGATTTATTTTGCAGGAAAAATCGGCGCGTTTCCCAGTTTTGGGTTATCCCGAAAATAGAGGGAATGCTGCCGAAATTTCTATAAAAATTTAATTATATAATTTTAAAATGAATTTCGGAAAAGAATACTATTTTTGGATTTTTGGGCGACGACCTTATTGGTCAATGGGCCCCGGCTGAATGCAAACGAAACCGGTTTCGTCCGGACGTTGAGGCATTAGCTATAAAAATGACGATTGGACCAGTTCTGAGACTCAATAATATTTATAATTATTAAATATTATTTATATTTAATTTTGTAGGCAGTTTACAGGACTAACGAATTTTCCTTATTTTAATTCTTGGGAATGTAAGGGCATAAGCCCATTTACTATTCTGCAGTTTTGTAATAAGTAGGTAGTAGCTGTGGTTTTCTGGATTTTGTGAGAATGCGTATAAATTAGGAATAAAAATTATATTAATTACAATTGAAAATTCACGATATTTCTCATTTAAAGGAAAAGCATATTTTATATAATTATCAAAAGTATTAAGTTTTTCCGAATAAACAGTAAAACCTGATAAATACAAGTTTTTCCCAAAAGTTTAAATATCAATTGATATTCTTAATTGTAACGCACTAGTAAACGCGTTTTGGTTGTGTTAGTTAAACAGACTAAAATGGACTAGGAGACAATTTAGAGATTGCAACTAGCTTAGTTAGCAATTGGCGACTTTGATTTTCTGAGATAAGTTTCCCAAATGTAGGATTTCAAGGAAGAACCTGATTTCCGTCCCGACGTATCGACCCATCCAGTCAAGTCATTTTGAGGCAAGTACAAGTTTGTGGTAGATTACAATTAGTTAATAATTGTTTTAATGCAATTTTAAATCACGATACAACACGGAATTCTCTGAGAATAATGACTGTAACTACTGTAACTATTGGGACTGGGGAGTAGTGTAGTGGATATGACCACATCCAATAGTATAACTGATTGTATTAGCTTACCCCTCAAACACACGGGGATAAGCCATACCATATCACTAGGATATTACTGTAACAAACCCAATCCGGTCATATTCATTACCTATTCATATTTACTATTTTAACTGTTGGAAAATCATTTATTTCAAATTGTTTAAAAGTGCATATTTCCATTATTAATTTCAATTGTTAAAATATCATAATTTGTACTTTGCTCCCTCCTGACTGGAGACTATATTTTTAGGTCCTGTTGAGGATGCAGAGCTACTGATTAGTAGCTATTATGACCCAGAGTTATACCCTGCTGTGCTTCCAGGATGGATTACTGGATGAGGATGTTGCTTTCATTTAGATGTTATTTTCCAAGTTTGTTAGTTTTGTCTAAAAGAACAATGTGATTTAATTTGGTGGTTTATGTTTGAAATCTGTACTGGACAAGTTTAAGTTTTTAATTTATCGAATCATATTATTGTGGCAAATTTAGTTTGAGTTGTTGATTACCTGCATATGGAGATACAGCTTACTGCCGCCGTCTCATCAACGGTGCAGGCTGGGCATGGTCCGATTCGTTCCAAGAAATTGGGACCGGGTCGTGACATGTTTTTAGTGGTGGCCCATGCAGGTCTCATCAACACTTAGGAAAAACTATAGAGACATTTAGAACACTAGAACAATAATTTGCCACAACATAGGACCAAATATATTATAATTAAATATTTTTGTTTGATTATAGATAGGCTACCTTGCTTATGTTTATATCCTAAACCTTCCAGAGAATGGCCACTGACAATACCAATCCTGCTGGCGATGGGGTATCTTCACCCTATCATACCCCACCTCCCCAATCAAGTCCGGATCCTACACCTCGGCAGCTGGCCGACCGTCCCCATAACACGACGGTCCATCAACTTCTCGGACGGAGATGCAACCCCTGTGGTTTCGCCCACTCCAGCTGCCCCACCGGTACCTGTGGACCCCACCGACCTCATAGGTCTGCTAAGAGGAGTGCTAGAAGCCCAGAGAACTCAAGCTGAAGCTCATCGCGAGCAGACGCAATTATGAGAGAAGGCATGGAGAATGCCCATAGCGTGGCAATGGCTGCACTGGAGAGAGGAGAAGCAGCTCAACAGGAACCAAGGCCTGCCAAGGTAAACATAAATTTAAGGATTAATTTATGTAATATTAAGGCCATTTAATTAATGGGAATCATATTGCCAAGGTGGGCGATATTGAGAGTTTCAAGAAGCAGAACCCTCGACCCTTCAAGGGAACCGAGGGAATCGTCTATGCTGATGAATGGCTCGATAGTATGGAGCGTCTTCTAAGTGTCGCTCGACTTCCAGAAGACCTCAAGGCTGAAGCAGTGGGACTCCAACTGCAAATGTAGCAAGCACCTGGTATCGAATGAACCCGACTCCAGGACAGCAGATTGACTGGGACACCTTCAAGAGGTTGTTCAAGAGGAAGTTCTTCCCAACATCAGAGTTGCGGGAGATGGAGAGGCAATTTCAGAACCTGAAGCAAGGAAATATGACTGTTGGAGAATATGCGCAGAATTCGGCCAACTCAGCCGTTTTGCCAAGAACCTGGTGGCTGACCCTGAAGATCGTGCTGAAAGGTTTAGACATGGGCTAGGAGATCCGCACCCATGTGATCTCAGGCGGTGCTAAGACCTATGAAAAGATCCTGGAGCGAGCTCAAGATATAGAGAAGAGCCAACCCGCTCGCTCAAAGAGGGATTATCCTGGAACTAACAACTTCCAGGGTAATCAGAAGAGGCCCAACACAACAACACAACAACCGGCCTTCCCACCACCAGCAGCAGAACCAGCAGGCAAGGAACAATGATAGGGCACCTCAGAGGCATCCCTGTCTGCGACTATTGCAAAAGGCCGGGGCATCAAGCAAAATCTGCAGAAAAGACTAGGACATTGCCTAGTTGTGGGTCTTCCACCCACCAAGTGAAGGACTGTCCCTCGTCGGCTCATCGGATGGGAACAACTCAACAGAAAGGTCCTCTGCCCACTCAGCAACAACAATTTGGGCAGCATCAACAGAAGACTGGGCGAGCTTTTGCCCTAGCAGCAGAGGAACAAGAGCCAGCAGGAACCTACAGCTGATGTCATCGCAGGTTTCATTTATGTGCATTCCTATCCTGCCTTAGCTTTATTTGATTCAGGAGCATCACATAGTTTCATATCCACAAAATTCATCTCTGCACACCACATAAGACGGGTTTAGTAAGAAGATTTGTAGAGTCATGACCGGTGGAGGACCCCTACCCATCACTGAGACCTGTAATTGCCTATCACCATATCAGGCCACCAATTCATAGCACCTTTGCTTGTGATGCCCTTACCCAATATGATATAGTCCTAGGGATGGACTGGTTGAGTAAGCAGCATGCGCTGATAGACTGTCACAAAGGATGTGTAGTCTTCAGCCCACCTGGAGAACCGGAGTTTGAAATCTCTCGAACTCCGGAGGATATGGAGTGTGTTACTACACCTCTATCACAGAAGAATCCGGACCTCCCCATCCTATCATAGCAGAATTTATGGATGTCTTCCCTGATAGTCTTCCCGGGTTACCCCCAGACCGAGACATAGAGTTCACCATTGATCTAGTCCCCTCTCTTCCCCTATTTCTAAGGGATGCTACAGAGTCAACCCGAAGGGGCCAAGGAGATGAAAGATCAGATCAATGAATGAAGGCTTTGGGATTTATCCGAGACGGAGCTTCACCCTGGGGAGCACCTGTCTTGTTTGTTCCCAAGAAGGACGGAACTGTGAGGATGTGCATCGACTACCGGGCGCTGAACAATATCACCATCAAGAATAAGTACCCTCTGCCCCGGATCGATGACCTGTTTGACCAACTCAGTGGAGCCAAGGTGTTCTCGAAGATTGACCTCAGATCCGGCTACCATCAGATCAAGGTCAGGAAGGAGGACATTCCCAAGACGGCGTTCAACACCAAGTATGGGCAGTTTGAATTCTTGGTCATGCCGTTTGGACTGACAAATGCTCCTGCTGTATTCATGAACCTTATGAACAAGGTTTTCCATGAATACTTAGATCAATTTGTTGTTGTCTTCATTGATGACATTTTGATCTATTCGAAGACTGAAGAGGAGCATGAGGAGCACCTCAGGAAAGTTCTGGGAACTTTGAGGAAAGAGAAGTTATATGGTAAGCTATCCAAATGTGAATTCTTTCTAGACAAGGTGGATTTTCTTGGCCATGTTGTCACAGGAGAAGGAATTTCGGTGGATCCTAAGAAGATAGCTGCTGTGGAGAATGGTCTACCCCAAGCTCAGTTGCTGAGATCAGAAGTTTCTTGGGCTTGGCTGGCTACTACCGGAAGTTTGTGAAGGATTTTGCCAGAATTGCTGAACCGATGACGAAGCTTACTCGAAGAATGAAGAGTTCATCTGGACGGAAGATTGCCAGGCTGCATTCGAGGAGCTGAAGAAGAGGCTGACCACTGCACCAATCCTTGCGCTACCCGCAGGAACTGGTGGTTTCTCAATCTACAGTGATGCCTCTGGAAAAGGACTGGGTTGCGTTCTTCAACAAAATGGAAAGTGATTGCTTACGCATCTAGGCAATTACGGAACCATGAGAAGAATTATCCCACACATGACCTGGAGCTTGCTGCAGTCATCTTTGCATTGAAGCTATGGAAGCATTATCTCTATGGAGAGAGAGTGAAATATATACAGACCACAAAAGTCTGAAATATGTTTTCACTCAGAAGCTGAACATGAGACAAAGAAGGTGGCTGGAACTGATGAAGGATTTTGACATCGACCTACAGTACCATCCGGGTAAGGCTAATGTGGTTGCAGATGCACTTAGTCGATACCCAGTGGCGATGTCTTGACCAAGGAGCGACACTTGTTGGAGGACATAGAGAAGCTTGGTCTGGAGATTGTACTGCCTGAGGAGAAGATGAAGGAACTGGGGAGAGAAGCTATGTACCTGGAGCTGACTCAACCATGATGCAGTTGCAATTGCGTTCAAGTCTGATGGACAAAATCAAGGAGACACAATTCCAAGACGAGACGCTTTGCAAGCTCAGAGATGAAGTGCTGGCAGGAACACTTGAAGGTTTCTCTATCGCCAGTGATGGAGCATTGAAAATGGTACGAGGCTGTGTGTACCATCTGGCAATTGAGGAATGAGCTGATGCAAGAAGCGCACCAGTCACAGTATTCCATACATCCTGGAGCTAATAAGATGTATCGGGATATGTGTACCATCGTTTTGGTATGGAATGAAGAAGGATGTATCCAGATTTGTGGCTAGATGCTTTTTGCCAACAAGTGAAGGCTAGCAGACAGAGACCCGCAGGACTTCTACAGCCGTGGACATTCCGGAGTGGAAGTGGGAGCATATAACAATGGACTTTGTGTCAGGACTGCCTCGATCCCAAGGAGGGAAGGATGCTATTTGGGTTATTGTGGACCGACTGACTAAGTCGGCTCATTTTATTCCCTTCAAGGTTGGTTTATCCACCGAGAAGTTGGCGGCACTGTACATGCGACACATCTACCGGATCATGGAGTACCGGTAAGTATTGTATCTGACCGAGATACTAGATTTACCTCACATTTTTGGAAGAGTTTATGACAGCTTGGGAACAAAACTGAAGTTCAGCACAGCCTATCATCCCCAAACTGACGGACAATCTGAGAGGACCATCCAGACGCTAGAAGATATGCTGAGATTGCGTCTTGGAATTTGGAGGATCTTGGAGGATCACTTGCATTTAGTGAATTCTCCTACAACAACAGTTACCAAGCTAGCATTGGTATGACCCCATTTGAAGCACTCTATGGACGTCGTTGCCGTACTCCACTTGCATGGGACGACGTAGGAGAAAGAGTACTACTGGGCCAGAGATGGTGACTGATGCAGCAGAGAAGGAAGGTAATTAGAGACAAGCTAAGGATCGCCCAAGACAGGCAGAAGCATTGGAGATAGCAGTCGTCGACCACTGGAGTTTGAAGAAGGAGATAGTGTCTTTGTGAAGATTTCTCCTACCAGGAACTATCGATTTGGCAGAGCTGGGAAGCTGAGTCCCAATATATCGGACCATTTCAAATTTTGAGCCGAATTGGTGAAGTAGCGTATCGGTTAGCTCTACCAGCTAATCTTGAGGGCGTGCACAACGTCTTCTACGTTTCGCAGCTCAGACGCTACATTCCGGATCCGAGTCATCTGGACCATTCTGAGCTAGAGATTGGACCGAGCCTCACAGTACCAGAGAAGCCTGTAGCAATTTTGGATAGAGGCGAGAAGAGGACCAGGACTTCAGTGACTCCCATAGTCAGAATTATGTGGAGGCACGATTCCCCAGCGACCTGGGAGCGAGAATGAGATGCGGGAACAATATCCGTATTTGTTTGAGACCTGAGGTAATTTCTAACCTTATCTCTTTAAATTTCGAGACGAAATTTTTAAGGAGGGAAGGTTGTGAAACCCGTAATTTCAAATAATTCTATAATTTAAATTAGCAATATAATTAATTTATTAATTGTTAATTTAGGAATTTGCATTATTAACTGGAAGTTTTATCAAACATGTAAATTTCTAATTAATATTAGAAATTATTATTTTAAAAAAAATTGGATTTTGTTTGTCTGGCCGAGACCCGAGAATCGAGATCGAACTCAATTTTAATCTAAAAAAAATATTTTTATAGTTCTAAATTATTAGTTACAAATTCTTCCTAAAGAAATGATATCTTTAAATTAATTTATCCTCATTTAGCCATTAAAATTTTAAGCCTATCACCATTAAGACCATTTTATTTTTCATAGCCCATATCTTTAAAGTCCATTTCCTTTGTAACCCAATAAGCATAGGAACCCATTGTCTACTTCTAAACCTTAGCAAAACCAACCTAATAGGCCCAAATCCAATAATCACTTAACCCATAACCCATTGATATAATACCCATTAACTATTAATGAGAGAATAACTCTCATTTGAGAAAGAGAATAACTCTCATTCTCTTCTGTGAGAAACCGATGGAGCCTCGGTCTCTTGGCCGAACATCTTCCGAACGGCTATGGCCGTTGAGCTTCGGTAACCCCGTTCATCTCTCCCTACTTAAATCCTCTCCTCCATTCTTTCCCATCACCACTTTCCCTTCTCCAAAGTCCTAAACCCCAAATCCATCCATAAGCCAGATCAGGCCGAGCCCTCCGGCGACCGAAGCTCCGACTCCGCCGCCCCGACCCCGAGGGTTTCCGGTGCTGTCCCCACCGGATTCGCCCCCAGGCGCCTATTTCCTGGTCTGGCGCCCCGATCCAGGCCCTCCGGCACTCCCTGTGGTCGACCGACCAGCACCACCCCAGGCCGCCGCCCAGGTCAGCGCCCTGACCCGCGCCCTTTCGCCGACCGTGCGGCCAGGCCATTTCTCGGCCAACCCTAGCCGTCGCTCCCTTTTCCCGCAGCGACGCTGCTGTTCTTGGCGCTTCCGAGCAACTCCGCCCCACTCGGTCAGCGTGCCCCGACCCAGATCTGTGGTTTCGCTGATTTCTTACTGTCCACGAGCGCCGAACGTTCCGAGTTCGAGGCATCACTTCGGATTCCGTCAAATTTCGGTAACTTCTGGATAGTCCCATAGTTCCTCTTAGTCTGTGATGAAAATTGGTCCATCGATTCCTTCGGGAATTCGGATTTTTGGTTACGTTTCAATTACGTTACCATTTCGATTTTTCGAAGTTTCTTCGAAAATTGGTATGCTGTTGGTTTTGGTTCTGTGATTTTTTCGATTTCGGAATTTCCGAATCCTTCGAAAATATTTCTGTGATTATTTTTGGTTTTAGAAGAACCTTGTTTCTGAAAAGGTTCTTGGGTTTGGATTGGTTTGGGAATTGGTTTTGTGATATTTCGAATTGGTTTCGGGAAATTCCGATTTTGTTCGGGAATTCTGAATTCATTTCGGAAAATGATTTATTAGATGTTTTTATATATAAAATTGGGTATCCCTGGTTTGGGATTTATTTTGCAGGAAAAATCGGCACGTTTTCCAGTTTGGGTTATCCCAAAAATAGAGGGAATGCTGCCGAAATTTCTATAAAAATTTAATTATATAATTTTAAAATGAATTTCGGAAAAAGAATACTATTTTTGGATTTTTGGACGACGACCTTATTGGTCAATGGGACTCGGCTGAATGCAAACGAAACCGGTTTCGTCCGGACGTTGAGGCATTAGCTATAAAAATAACGATTGGACCAGTTCTGAGACTCAATAATATTTATAATTATTAAATATTATTTATATTTAATTTTGTAGGCAGTTTACAGGACTAACGAATTTTCTTTTATTTTAATTCTTGAAAATGTAAGGGCATAAGCCCATTTACTATTCTGCAGTTTTGTAATAAGTAGGTAGTAGCTGTGGTTTTCTGGATTTGTGAGAATGCGTATAAATTAGGAATAAAAATTATATTAATTACAACTTGAAAATTCACGATATTTCTCATTTAAAGGAAAAGCATATTTTTATATAATTATCAAAAGTATTAAGTTTTTCCGAATAAACAGTAAAACCTGATAAATACAAGTTTTTCCCAAAAGTTTAAATATCAATTGATATTCTTAATTGTAACGCACTAGTAAACGCGTTTTTGGTTGTGTTAGTTAAACAAGACTAAAATGGACTAGGAGATAATTTAGAGATTGCAACTAGCTTAGTTAGCAATTGACGACTTTGATTTTTGAGATAAGTTTTCCAAAATGTAGGATTTCAAGGAAGAACCTGATTTTCGTCCCGACGTATCGACCCATCCAGTCAAGTCATTTTGAGGCAAGTACAAGTTTGTGGTAGATTACAATTAGTTAATAATTGTTTTAATGCAATTTTAAATCACGATACAACACGGAATTCTCCTGAGAATAATGACTGTAACTACTGTAACTATTGGGGACAGGGGAGTAGTGTAGTGGATATGACCACATCCAATAGTATAACTGATTGTATTAATTAGCTTACCCCTCAAACACACGGGGATAGGCCATACCATATCACTAGAATATTACTGTAACAAACCCAATCCGGTCATATTCATTACCTATTCATATTTCACTATTTTAACTGTTGGAAAATCATTTATTTTAAATTGTTTAAAAGTGCATATTTCTATTATTAATTTCAATTGTTAAAATATCATAAATTTGTACTTTGCTCCCTCCTGACTGGAGACTATATTTTTAGGTCATGTTGAGGATGCAGAGCTACTGATTAGTAGTTATTATGACCCAGAGTTATACCCTGCTGTGCTTTCCGAGGATGGATTACTGGATGAGGATGTTGCTTTCATTTAGATGTTATTTTCCAAGTTTGTTAGTTTTGTCTAAAAGAACAATGTGATTTAATTTGGTGGTTTATGTTTGAAATCTGTACTGGACAAGTTGTAAGTCTTTTTAATTTATCGAATCATATTATTGTGACAAATTTAGTTTGAGTTGTTGATTACCTGCATATGGAGATACAGCTTACTGCCGCCGTCTCATCAACGGTGCAGGCTGGGCATGGTCCCATTCGTTCCAAGAAATTGGGACCGGGTCGTGAGAAGGCGACGCGAACACTTTTGAAGCCTCGTCCGTGTGTTGAAGGCTTGTTTCTGGATCCTTTTGAAGACTCCGCGCTCAGTACAAAGAAGAAAAGATGACGACTCGACTTCCCTCGATAGCAGGTGGAAAGTGTAATTGTTTTGCTTGTAAAAGGGATGTAATGTATGGAACGACTATCTCATCAGCGTTCATTTTGTAAGTTGAGTCATGTTGTAGCCCGCGACAATGATTGTAATGGAGTCAATGTAAATAAAATTTTATTATCAATGAAAAGTCTACTTATATTTCAAATGTGTCAATCATTTTCTCTGTATACTCTAACTTGATGTTGTGTTTCGGATAACCTTATGACTACGTCTTGTGCGATCGCAACTTAGGTTCGCACGGCATCACGTCCGGGGAACGACTATCGATTCTACAGAATCGGGACGTGACATAATGGTATCAGAGCACGGGTTTACATCCTTTGGCCTCGCGTCTAGAGTTTTAAATCTTTGACCTCGTATCGATGAGATAAGTTGTTCCATACAATGAGTTCGTAATAATTTGAGACGGATGCATTTGCCTTCGTATTGCAGAAGTGCCAGAACCCACGGCCGAGCAAAAGCAAAGCGCTTCTAGCGGCTCTAGTAGTTCGCGGGCTGGACCTTCTAACAATACCATCGAAAGGATGCTGCACATGATGGAGGCACAGCGGAACCAGTCCGAGAACCGACATCAACAGACAGAGGCACGACAGGCCCAGTTCGAAGCTCGCTTCGACGCACAAGCTAAGCTGCAACAAAAGTAACTAGATACTCTGCAGCAGATCGTCCAGACACTTGTGGCCAACAAAAATTCTGCGACTGCGCCTACTGTCACCGTGCCGACGGTCGAACCCATTGAAGTCGACACGGAGGAGCCCGAGCATCAACCGGCGGCACCGAAAAAGTACAACTTTGAAGTGTCAGAATTCAAGAAAGTGTGCCGCACTTCCTTCAGCGGTACCGAAGGCCCTTCTATGGCAATCGACTGGTTGGAAGAGCTGGAAGACCACTTCGAGCTCATCGACATTGAAGAACCAAAGCAAGTCGCCTGCGCACAACTTCAACTACGGTTGAACGCACACGACTGGTGGGCCGTGCACAAGCGAGCGATCCGATGCGACAACAACACAACGCCGATCTCTTGGGGCACGTTCCGTAAAGCTTTTGAAGTCGAGTACCTTTCATCAGCCGTTCGTCAAGCGAAGGAAAATGAGTTCATGCAGTTGAGGCAAGGGAATCGGACCGTAGAACAGTATGCCGCAGAATTCAACAAGTTGTCCAAATTTGCTGGTGCGTTTCTTCTACAAAGGAGTTCCGTGTGCGACGGTTCGAAGTGGGTCTGTGATGCTCTATCGGTGCGCATGTCGGGGTCCCGAAGTATAAGACCACGAGCGATGCTCTGAATCACGCTCTCCGCCTTGATAGCGAATAACCTCTTATTGCTGCAGACTTTGTCACTCTACATGAGAAAATGGAAAGATTCTCTTAAGAGCTAAGCTCTGAAGGGGATTAGCGACTGGCTCGGAGTCGGACTTGGACGAAGAGCTTAAAATGGTGCTTTGATGGCGCACTTTGTACTTCGTACGAACGTATTGGATGCGTGATGTTGCCAGTGTGCATTGTTGTGCTCGTTTTTGCACAAGTTGTAGTGTGGGTTGCTACGCGGGTGATGCACGGCAGCGAGCATGCTCGCCTGCACGCTTGTGTACCTATGAGCATATGCGACAACGAGCATGCATAGATCGCTCAAATTGTGCTGGTTGCACGCGGATAGTCACGACTAGATGGTTTTGGGGGATGATCAGTTTAATCTGCTTCTTATATTTTGGGATTCGATTTAAATTGATCTCTCATAGGGATCAAAGCAGTATCTGGATTAGGGTTTAGAGTTTTTTCCATCTTCCTATATATATTCTCTTCAGGGCCCAGCCCTGAGCATATGGGGGGTCCGGATGAACTTACTTTCAAAATATGGCCCACCATACGTAATATAAAAAATATTAGAAAAAAGTTGCAACAATGGATTGAATTTAGGACATTTAGTATACAAGTCTAAATTACTAACCACTACACTGCGATCACATTGTGCTTAAAAGGACCCATGGTATATAATAGTCTTATTTGAAATACAAAATTATTAATATACTTATTTTTAAACTATTGTTTTGGGCTCTCATGATCCATGGGTCCTGGACGGTCGCTATGGCTGTCCTGGGTCAGAACTGGCCCTGATTCTCTTCCTCTTGTCTCTTAGAAAAGAGAGAGTAGAAGAGATAGACGGCCGCCACTAGGAGTTCAGTTCAAGGAGTTCACCGTTCGAGTTCTTCACAGATGTACAAAAGAGCATTTCAGGAGTTTTATCACGTAAACTTGTTGGTTCATGAAGCAGATCGTCGAAAGATGACGAATCTTGTTTTGAGCAACGTGATTTCCATCACCCCATGCAAGTTATCTTCTTCGTTGCTCTTAATATCTTGATCTTGTAACAATTTTATCTCATTGTAGCAACTGCGATTGCAAAGAGAAGAACTAATTTAATTTCAATAGCCATAATCGTCTTCCATCAGTTGTGTTATCGTCTTCGTTTTGATTACGTTGGAGTCGAATTCAACATCTATTTTCAATATCATACGGTTTTCGCGTCCATCTTTGAACATTTGGCATCAACAACAAACAAATTGTACCATCTTCATATTGATATTTTGTAATCCATAAGACTCTTTATAGTAAAGGGGAAGTACTTCCTCATTCCTTGAATTTTAAGTTTAAGTGCAGGTAGGGTTAATTACGTACGTAACGTACCTGGAGATGTTTGGCATGGGCATAGGGACCTTTCAGTACCGGATAATTGCGACCGTCGACGAGCACTGCCTTCCTCTCGCCTTCTCCTCCCATGCTCTTCTTCCCTCTCTCCATTACTATTGAGCTGCAGCTCAGTATTAATCAACTATATAGCTACGAAGTAGCTAGCTAGCTAGCTAGCAATTTATGTAACAATATTTTGGCTTGGATCATTGGAATGTGGTCGACTTCACGTCCAGGTTCGATATGTGGCTAGCTAGTGTCGGCATTCGTCGCAGTGCCAACCAACTATGGCGAAAACCGGCCCTTCAATTCTTGAGAAAATTACATTGGATCTCTCTCCACTTCCAAAGTCCCATCTTTTTTTCTTTTTCTTTTTTTCCAAAGTCCCATCTCGTTTACACATATTCACTAATTTGCTCGTGTCAGGCATGCATGTGTACGTACGTACGTAGCCGGAATCTTGGTGTAGGTTCTTTATTGCTTAATTACTAACTCTTTATGTGATGGGTCCATGCTTCTCATCTTATCCCATCCCAATATTTACTTGACATCATTCCGTCACGGGATATATGTCTACTTGTCTATTATATATATGAAAAAATATACTGTCTTGCACAGAAAGAAAATTATGAAAAAAAAATTACAGAAAATTTTCAAAAAGATAATAAAGAAGTAATAAATTACAAAGAAGATAATATGTAAGGGGAAATGCAGAAAAAGTAATGGGACGTCAACACAGTTGGCGACATGAGTGCATGCACTCATGTCGCCAACTCACTTGGCGCCATGTAATCTTTTTTTTTTTTTGCTTTTTTTTTTTCTATAGACCACAGACCGGAGAGTGGAGAGTGGTAGAGGGATTAAAATATGTCGCTAATAGTTGGACTTTACGACATATTTTACTTCTTTATTTATTGTTAATGGTAAATGTACTTGAATGGGGTTGAATGGTAAATATATAGTAGATATGCTAATTTATTGTTAATGGTAAATATACTTGACTCCTCCCCATGACCAAAGCTGCTCCCTGGAATGCAGAATACAGCCATGGTGCCAACATGGTTGGCGACATGAGCACATTAATGTGTTTATGTCAAAATTTGTCAATAAAACCCACAGCTCAAAAAAAAAAAAAAAAAAAATCATAAATTGCAGCTATGTCGACAAGTGCGTTGGCGACATGGGTGTCGCCAACTCTGTTGACGTCCTATTATTTTTCTTGCATTTTTTGTTAGCTGTTATCTTATGTGTAATTTATTACTTTTTTATTACCTTTTCCAAAATTTTCTGAAAAAATTATCATAGAGGGAGATTGCAAGATCTTACACTACTAAAATAACCCCTTTTAGCGACGTCAGAAGACGTCGCTAAATAAGGAAAATCCGTCGCTAAAAGCTATTTGCGACGTATTTAGCGACGAAAATTGGACGTCGCGTATAGAAATGTCGCAGATGACAATTTTGTCGCTCTAAATCGCTATTTGCGACGTCACGTTTAGTGTCGCTAGACGTCGCAAAATTCGCGACAGATAGCGACGTAACGTTACGTCGCCAAAATAGCGACGTAGAGCGACCACGTTGCGACGCGGTAAACTTTATATATGATGACATGGCATGGCAGCCACGTGGGCACTTTAGCGACGCCTAGCGACAAATTTAGCGACGCCCACTGACAGGTTGTCATATCCCACGTCAGCATTTTCGCGACGTCTGGCGACGTTACGTCGCTATTTAGCGACGTATAGCGACGAGTACGTTCCGTCACTGTCCGTCGCAGAACGTCGCTATACGTCGCATATATTATAATTTTTTTTAAAAAAATATAATTGGTATTTTTGTTATGCTGTGTGTCTGTGTTTACAGTGTGTGTGAAGTACAGTGTTCGAACCATCGACAGTTTCGCTTACTGTTCTACGTTTTATCTTGGATAGAAAGAGCAACAGTGCAGGGTGCACTTCTCAGAGCTTCCTCTTCACGTCCTTCACCTTCTCGAAAACCTTTACGACGTCCGGAGAAAGTGAAGGACGTGAAAATGAAGCTCTCAAAAGTACACCCTGAACTTTTGCTCTTTCTATCCAAGATAAAACATACAACAGTAATCGAAACTGTCGATGGTTCCGAACACTGCATTTCACATTCACTGTAAACACAGACACACATCATCACAAAAATACACATTATATTTTTTTAAAATTTTGGCATCACCTCCTTTGTATATCAGATCATCGCTTATAACCCAGCGTAGGTATATTTGTCATCCCCGTCGCAGATATCACAAAGTAAATATCACAATAAAAATAGGAGGCAGTGCAAAGTAAATATCACAGACATACATCCTTACAAACATCCAATAGAGTCAAATAAAAATAGAAGATGATAAAATGTCTCCCACTAAGTGTATAAACAACAGTGTAGCAATAAACAATTTGCCCATAGGGCCAATACATACAAGTCATAAAAAAATCAATAAAATCACTGCGGACCCCTGTCGCGCAACTGGGATAGAATGTAGTCATACTGCTCCTGGGTGAGCTGCACCGTAGGGGCAGTAGGAGGCAGTGCAATGTCTGGAGTCAGCGCCGTCAATGGACCGGGAGGACGTATCTGTTCCAGCTCTCGCAGCCGCTCACCATAAACAGCAAGGGTACTCACCACCCTCTCAGTACTCGCCTCAAGCGAAGCCGAAACCTGAGTGAGTGAGGCAGACATACTCCTCTGCGATCCCTCCAGCTCGACTTGTCTACGCTCTGTGCGCTGCGTAGACTCGGTGAGCGTGTGCAAGCTGGCAGCTGTAGCCTGATGCAGACTCATCAGCTCCTGTATACTGCGCTCGACCGCATCAAATCGTCCGGTGACGATCGGAGGGTTGGATCGTCGCTCGACCGCATCAGAAATCTGCTGCTGCAACTCGCGATGCAGCTCCCCGATCTGACGATGTCACGCCCCAGAACCAGAATACTGGAGAGCGGGGGAATGACTCAGCCAGCTACGTATTACGGGTAGATGAATACCGTATAATACGATCAATGCTGTCTAATCAGACGAGGGGGTGCATACTACATAAAAGTCTTACTATGGTCATTACACATCTATTGTCTCAATCATTCAAACAAGAAACAGAAATATAGAACATGTAAGGTAAAGCAGTAAGGCGTCCCAAACGCTCTGTCAAAATGTTCTTGATATCTGGCTTTACAAAACATAGCCAGATGATATAGCAATCGTACACAATTGTTATCAGCTGCAGTCTGACTTAATTACAATTATGCAAAAGTAAGTACAAGACAATCCGACTAACATGTCGGTGCCAATCGGCAAGGTATAAAGTAGATAACAAAACGAGTGGTGAAGTTAAGGAACCCACTCGAGGCCTCCTGCGATCATTCCTCTAGTATTGACCATCCTGGAGGTGGAAGTACGCTGAGTCCTCGGGAACTGGCTCTAAGTCTGGCCATACAAAACCAGAGAGATTAGACCTCTAATAGCAAGTACCACAAGGGAGCACGACATGAGAACTAAAACCAGTAAGTAAGAGAATATAATAATAGATCTCTGCTTGCTACTAGAACTCACATCACATCAAGACACTTCGAACCAACCTCCCAACCAAACAAGGACAGAAGTTGGCCCGTCATGTCCCGACATTCTGATCATCCCAGTTAGGTAACAGAGTACAGTGCACAAACAAATCATCTTGAACGGCCAATCAACTCCTACGGCTTGCTATTATGAGTCCCAAGTTATCCTGGAATAATACAATTAGGGATTCCTCAGTTCTTACTATGTGCAAGCAAGGCTAGTCTATCCAGTCGATCAATTGGCCCATGCATGAATTAGACGAGTCCTAGCAGGACGCCCGTCAATATACAATATACAATAATAATAAAAGCAGATACTGTTCCCTGCTCGTGTGGCAGATTTACAGTATCTGTGGGAACCAGCCGGCCCGTCGGGTACTACTCGTCCCAAGGGGGCTGCCATGTAAGAATTCGGGAATCCATTCTCTCCATGCAATCATTATTTTATTTAACTTAATAGTCTCTACGTTGAGTGAAATCCCATGCCGTAGATCATGGTCATTCAAATGAGTACTTTCGTACGGGATACGATATGCACAACTCTACAACGATACCAGTGCGGTTAGGTTGTAGGTCTTACATAGCGTAATGCAACAATCAAATCTATCCACGGTAATCATGCCTTGACCATAAGTACACATGCTTCTTTTGTAGAAAAATAACTAAATAAATAAATAAATAAATAAATAAATAGACTGAAGCCTGCATGTGCATGTATGTCAATATTCGGGATCAGCCAGTCGAGTACAATAGTTCATAACATGAACGTGTCTCATTCATTTCATTCAATAAGACGACTAGCCAGTCTCTTAGTTCCAATTAGGAACGCATGATCAATTTAGTCAAGATCACAATCATTATCAATGGTGGCAAGGCATGAAAGTCAACTAGCATTCAGTGGGGTCGAGTCTACAACTCTCAGGGTTTAATTCTAGTCAATCCGGGTATCTATAACTCAATTCACGATGCATGGTACATCCCACGTAACAATCTATAATTAACAGAAATATCAACATATCATGATTATATCAAGTTTATGCAAAAAGGAGTAAGGATATAAAATGGACGTTAAACATCTAATAAGATATCAATATACAGGGCTATAGAAGATCCAGGGTAAGCAGGCTACTCTCATGTCAGCCTACGCTCAGGTCAAGCTACGCTCAAGCCAACGTACGCCCAGGTCAAGCTACGCTCAAGCCAAGCTAGCGTATGGGAGTCATACGCTTCCAAAAGGCAGCGTATGAACTCCATACGACTCCTTACTATCCAAGTGAGCGTATGCAAGTCATACGCTCCCCAAAGGCAGCGTATGGACTCCATACGACTCCTGACCATTCAAGTCAGCGTATGCAAGTCATACGCTCCAAAAAGGTAGCGTATGAACTCCATATGACATACGCTTCCAAAAGGCAGCGTATGCAAGACACACGCTTCCTAAAAAGGCAGCGTATGGATTCCATGCTGCGCTAAAGAGCGCGCACAGCTCAGTGACGCAGCTAAAAAGCTAGCATACACTGCTCACTGTCTTCTCCAAACAGCAAGAACTCTATGGTTGTACCCCAAGGCTTCAAAAGTTCATAACTTGGTCAAAATAAGTCCGAATCCAACTTTCCAAAGGTCAAAATTGGGTAGGATGAACTGCTCTACGACATGGAACCCTCAAATCTTGAGAACAAAGGAGTTTGCTAGATCAAAACCCATAGACAACCGAAAATACAATAACTTAGATCTACAAGAAATGAACCAATGAAATCAAAAATACTAAGCACTAAACTCTCTTAGAATCATGAGAAGAAGAATATTGAACCATAAAATATGGTCCTCATGTAGAGCAAGATGTACTTGCCTAGTTGGTAGGTGGAGAGAGTAATGAAAGGAAGAAGAAGAAGTAATGGTGAAGATGTGAGTGAATGAGGAGAGAGAAAGAGAGGGTAGCCTTAAATAAAAGGTGGGTGGTAGGTGGGAGTTGGGCCGGGTCCAATGGGTCCAATGGGTCGGGTTTAATGGGTCCAACAAGGCTAACCCGAAAGTAAAACTAAAGCAGAAATTAAAATGCAGGTAATAAAATTACAAGAAGAAATGCAGAAATAAAATTGCAGAAATTAATTAGCATGAAAATTAAAGAGCAGCTAATTAATCAACATGAAAATTTTAAAGAGCAGATAATAGAATTGCAGAAAAAATAAAGTACAAAAAATAAAATGCAGATAATTAATTAACATGAAGTTATAGAAATTTAAATACAGGATGCTACATGATAAATACTAAATAAATACATTCAGGCAATATACGTATTAAAATACGCATTCCGGGAACGGGGAGTGACATCTCTACCCTCCTTGAAAAAATTCCGTCCTCGGAATTTCAAATTCAAGTAAGATAGAAATATCGGGGCTAAACTAATCTAAGTACAAGCAATTCAATAAAGCAATCATTTTACAATGTCCATAGCAAGTAACATATCCATATTTAACAATCTACGTTATCTAGCAATTCTACCCGTAAGGGGTTAAGCATGAGGAATCAAGACAATCAAGGTACACAGAAAAAGATATACCTTGTGAGTCAAACAGATGTGGATACCGTGATCGGATATCATCCTCACGTTCCCACGTTGACTCTCCCAAAGAGTGACGACCCCAAGCAACCCGGACAAGGTTAATTGTTCGGTTCTTGAGTACCTTCTCTCTTCGGTCCAAGATGGACACAGGCTGCTCCTCGTAAGACAGGTTGGTACCAACAACCAGCTCAGAATGATCGAGGATATGGCTTGGGTCCGATACATACCTCCGCAATTGAGATACATGAAATACGTCATGCACCTCTCGTAACGAAGGTGAAAGGGACAAACGATAAGCAACATCGCCTACCCTATCAAGGATAATGAATGGTCCCACGTACCGCGGACTCAGTTTCCCGCGAACGCCAAATCTAATGACCCCACGAGTAGGTGAGATCCGCAAGAATACGTGGTCTCCAACAGAAAACTCTAGCGGCCTACGATGCTGGTCCGCCCAATGACGATGCCGATCCTGCACAACACGAAGTCGTTCTCTAATTCCCTTAATCACTTCAACCGTCTGAACAATCATTTCTGGGCCTAACATTTTTCTTTCCCCGATATCATCCCATGCTAGTGGCGATCTACACTTCTTACCATATAGTGCCTCAAATAGCGCCATCTGGATACTGGCTTGATAACTATTGTTGTATGAAAACTCAACTAAGTGCAGGTGGCTCTCCCAAGATCCTCCAAAATCTAGAGTGCAAGCTCGCAACATGTCTTCTAAAGTCTGAATCGTTCTTTCTGATTGCCCGTCCGTCTGCGGATGGTAAGCCGTGCTAAATCTTAACTTGGTACCCAGACTATGATGCAAGCTCTTCCAGAAATGCGATGTGAAACGGGTATCTCGATCTGACACAATACTGACAGGGACTCCATGCTGCCTGACTATCTGTTGCATATACAACTCTGCCAACTTTTCTGTAGATTGCCCTACTCTGAAAGGAAGAAAATGCGCCACCTTCGTAAGTCGGTCCACTATCACCCAAATAGCGTCCTTACCACTTGGTGATCTCGGTAAACCGGTCACGAAGTCCATGGTGATATGCTCCTATTTCTATTCTGGAATAGAAAGCGGTTGCAATAATCCAGCTGACCTCTGCTGTTCTGCCTTCACTTGCTGACATACCAAGCAACAGGAAACAAATCTAGCTATCTCTCTCTTTATTCCGTTCCACCAGAAGTGCTGCTTGATATCTTGGTACATCTTGGTCCCTCCAGGATGTACAGAATACTGGGAACTGTGAGCTTCTGCCATAACTTCTTGTCTGATATCTCCACTGGGCACACATAGACGTGATCCAAACCTAAGCGTACCATCTTCATGAATTTGCATCTCCTTCCTGAGTCCTGACTCATATTCTGCCCTAAGCTTCTGAATCCTTGGGTCTTGTGCCTGAGCTGCCTTGATTCTATCTACCAAGTCAGATTGGACTTGTAGACTAGCCAGAACTCCTACATCACTAAGAAGTATAACTTCTATGCCCATCTTCTGAAGGTCTTCTAAGATATGCTTCTGCATTGTTAACATAAATGTGCCGCCTCTTCTGCTAAGAGCGTCTGCTACTACATTAGCCTTGCCTGGATGATACTGAAGCTCCACATCATAATCCTTGATCAACTCCAACCATCTTCTCTGCCTCATGTTCAGCTCCTTCTGAGTAAAGATGTACTTCAGACTTTTGTGATCTGTGTACATTTCCACTCGGTCACCATATAAGTAATGTCTCCATAGCTTCAGAGCAAATACTACTGCCGCTAACTCCAAATCATGAGTTGGGTAATTCTTCTCGTGGTCCCGAAGCTGCCTAGATGCATATGCTATCACCTTCCCATGTTGCATGAGGACGCATCCAAGTCCTTTATCTGACGCATCACAATATACTGTAAAACCTTCGGGTCCAACTGGCAATGTAAGAATGGGTGCTGATATCAATTTCTGCTTCAAAGTCTCGAATGATGCCTGACATTCTGCCGACCAAACGAATGGTACATCCTTCCGGGTCAAGCGGGTCATGGGTGCTGAAAGCCTTGCAAAGTCTGACACAAACCTTCTGTAATATCCTGCCAATCCTAAGAAACTTCGTACATCAGCTACGGTCTTGGGTGCTGGCCAACTCTCTACTGCTTCTACCTTCTTGGGATCCACTGCTACTCCAGCTCCTGATACGATATGACCCAAAAATAAAATGTGGTCCATCCAGAACTCACACTTGCTGAGCTTGGCATACAACTGGTTCTCTCTCAGAACCTGCAATACTTTCCTGAGGTGGTCTTCATGCTCCTCTTCACTAGCAGAGTACACAAGAATGTCGTCGAGAAATACTACGACAAACTGATCTAAATACGGCATAAAGATACGGTTCATCAAATCCATGAATATAGCTGGAGCATTGGTCAAACCAAACGGCATTACCAAGAATTCATAATGTCCATACTTCGACCTGAATGCTGTCTTGGGAATATCTTCCTTTCTAACCCTCACCTGATGGTACCCTGAACGAAGATCTATCTTGGAGAAAAGTCTAGCCCTGCTCAACTGATCAAATAAGTCGTCGATCCTGGACAGTGGGTACTTGTTCTTTACTGTCGCCGCGTTAAGCTTCCTGTAATCAATACATAATCTGGATGACCCATCCTTCTTCCCTACAAGTACCACTGGCGCTGCCCATGGTGATATGCTAGCTTGGATGAACTTCTTCTCCTTCAATTCCTCTATATGCTGATAAATCTTGGCCTGTTCCGAATCCGCCATTCTGTAAACTCGATCTGATATCGGTTTAGTTTCAGGTGCCAATTCTATACTGAACTCAATATCTCTAACTGGTGGCAGACCGGGAAGTTCTTCGGGAAATACGTCTAGAAATTCTTCAACTACCTTCGGAATCTGAACTTCTTTCATTGCTGTTACTACTCCCTGCTCTTGCTGAGTTGCCTCTGACCTGACCAAGGTGAACCTCTCCATGCCTGGAATATCAAAAGATACACTTCCACTACGACAATCTATTGTCGCATGACTGTCTTTCAGCCAGTCCATGCCTAAGATAACGTCGAAATTTCCAACAGAAAATTCTATCAACCGGGCGGGTAAAGGATGCCCGCATACTACAACACTACATGCTAAACTAACTCTACTAACTCCCACGAGCCCATTGCCAGTGAGTATATTCAACCTTCCTGGCAATGCCTCGAACTCCACTCCTAGTCGTGTCGTAAATTGTGCAGATATAAATGAATGGGATGCTCCCGAATCAAACAATGCTACTGCGGGATATGAGGCAACGAGAATGTTACCTGCCACAACATCTCCCGATGCCAATGCCTCTTCCAAGGACAGTGTGAATGCCTGCCCTCGACCTCCTTGCTGGTTTCCATGCTGTGGCCTAGCCTGGTGCTGCTGCTGGCCCCTGCCTTGATGATGCTGGGGTGGTCTATACTGGGGTTGCTGCATCGGCGGCCCCTGCTGCCGAAACATCTGAGCCTGTGATACTAACGGACGCTGCGCCAACGGCCTCACTGCCAATGCTGGTCCTCGATACTGTCCTGCCCCTGGTGCTGGCAGAGCAGAAAACTGCTGCCCTGGTCCTCCTGACCTCGAATTCATGGGACATGTGGTAACCCGATGATCTGGATTTCCACATATCAGACACAGTCCATTTAATGTCCGACACACATCTCTAGTGTGCCCCATCTTCCCACAATAAGTGCAGCCCGCCGGGGGTTGCTGGTTCTTCCTCTGTTGCTGTTGCTGCTGCCTGGGTGGTGGTGCTGGCCCTCGCATCGCCACATCGTGGATACGAATGCCAGGGGATGGTGCTGTTGTTCGGGGCGCTGCTCCCCCTCCTCCTTCAATCTGACTGTGGGATCTCTTCTGACCCCCAGTCCTTACTGCAAGCCTCTGAATGGTGATCTCATGCCTTCGAGTCGCCGTCAATATCTCATCAAAAGTCTGGTAATTGTGTCCTTCTATCAATTGCAAGAGCTCAAGATGAAACCCTTGCTGGAACCTCATCGCCCTCTGGCGTTCCGTCGCTACCATCTCTGGGGCAAACCTACTCAATCTGCAGAACTCCGCTGCATAAGCATCTACCATCTTGCCAGCCTGCCTGAGGTTGATAAACTTCTGTTGTAGCTCAAACTGTGCCACAACTCCATAGTACTTCGTCTTGAACCTTGCAGTAAAATCGTCCCAAGCAACGGGACGTCTGATGCCTACTTCCTCTGACTCCCACCAATCACGTGCGAGATCCTGAAGTAACAATTTTACTAGATCCACACGTTCTTCTGCCGGCACCTTAGCTGCTGTCAGAATAGCCTCAATATCCTTAAGCCATGCATCTGCTGAGATGGCATCCTCCGTGCCCTCGAAACGGCGGGGGTTATACTTGCAAAACCGGGCTGACGCTCCTGAATCTGGCCTTGCCCCCCTTTCCAAAGCCGTTCCATCATCCCTCTCATGATCTCCAGAAGGGCTGGTGTGTCCATTTCCGCAGGGTTAGGTGGAACTGTTGGTGGTGGTGGAACATCCGGATACTGTGATCCAGCTGCTGGTTCTACTATCACTTCTTCCTGGGTAGCCTCCTGAGGTGAGACTGGCCCTTGTTGCTGACCAACAGGGTCAGGTTGTCCATGTTGCTGTCCATGTGGTTGCTGTACAGCTCTGACCGATGCGGACGAAGTGCCCCTAAGGAAAGGGACAAGAGAACAATCAAACGACCGGACATGAAGGATCAATGAAGTCAAAGGATACTGGAATGTCAAGCTAGAGTTGAGAATCGACGAATCATGAGATCAAGGGGAAACATGTGTGATTGAGACATCCTATTAAACAAAACACCCCACAAGTCTGAAATCAGACCTGCATGGGCCACCACTAAAACCTTATCACGCCCCAGAACTAGAATACTGGAGAGCGGGAGAATGACTCAGCCAGCTACGTATTACGGGTAGATGAATACCGTATAATACGATCAATGCTGTCTAACCAGACGAGGGGGTGCATACTACATAAAAGTCTTACTATGGTCATTACACATCTATTGTCTCAATCATTCAAACAAGAAACAGAAATATAGAACATGTAAGGTAAAGCAGTAAGGCGTCCCAAACGCTCTGTCAAAATGTTCTTGATATCTGGCTTTACAAAACATAGCCAGATGATATAGCAATCGTACACAATTATTATCAGCTGCAGTCTGACTTAATTACAATTATGCAAAAGTAAGTACAAGACAATCCGACTAACATGTCGGTACCAATCGGCAAGGTATAAAGTAGATAACAAAACGAGTGGTGAAGTTAAGGAACCCACTCGAGGCCTCCTGCGATCATTCCTCTAGTATTGACCATCCTGGAGGTGGAAGTACGCTGAGTCCTCGGAAACTGGCTCTAAATCTGGCCATACAAAACCAGAGAGATTAGACCTCTAATAGCAAGTACCACAAGGGAGCACGACATGAGAACTAAAACCAGTAAGTAAGAGAATATAATAATAGATCTCTGCTTGCTACTAGAACTCACATCACATCAAGACACTTCGAACCAACCTCCCAACCAAACAAGGACAGAAGTTGGCCCGTCATGTCCCGACATTCTGATCATCCCAGTTAGGTAACAGAGTACAGTGCACAAACAAATCATCTTGAACGGCCAATCAACTCCTACGGCTTGCTATTATGAGTCCCAAGTTATCCTGGAATAATACAATTAGGGATTCCTCAGTTCTTACTATGTGCAAGCAAGGCTAGTCTATCCAGTCGATCAATTGGCCCATGCATGAATTAGACGAGTCCTAGCAGGATGCCCGTCAATATACAATATACAATAATAATAAAAGCATATACTGTTCCCTGCTCGTGTGGCAGATTTACAGTATCTGTGGGAACCAGCCGGCCCGTCGGGTACTACTCGTCCCAAGAGGGCTGCCATGTAAGAATTCGGGAATCC
Organism: Iris pallida; assembly: GCA_029216955.1. NCBI lineage: Eukaryota > Viridiplantae > Streptophyta > Magnoliopsida > Asparagales > Iridaceae > Iris > Iris pallida. Next base: position 556,687 of record JANAVB010043020.1, on the reverse strand, counting down.
ATTCTCTCCATGCAATCATTATTTTATTTAACTTAATAGTCTCTACGTTGAGTGAAATCCCATGCCGTGGATCATGGTCATTCAAATGAGTACTTTCGTACGGGGTACGATATGCACAACTCTACAACGATACCAGTGCGATTAGGTTGTAGGTCTTACATAGCGTAATGCAACAATCAAATCTATCCACGGTAATCATGCCTTGACCATAAGTACACATGCTTCTTTTGTAGAAAAATAACTAAATAAATAAATAAATAAATAGATTGAAGCCTGCATGTGCATGTATGTCAATATTCGGGATCAGCCAGTCGAGTACAATAGTTCATAACATGAACGTGTCTCATTCATTTCATTCAATAAGACGACTAGCCAGTCTCTTAGTTCCAATTAGAAATGCATGATCAATTTAGTCAAGATCACAATCATTATCAATGGTGGCAAGGCATGAAAGTCAACTAGCATTCAGTGGGGTCGAGTCTACAACTCTCAGGGTTTAATTCTAGTCAATCCGGGTATCTATAACTCAATTCACGACGCATGGTACATCCCACGTAACAATCTATAATTAACAGAAATATCAACATATTATGATTATATCAAGTTTATGCAAAAAGGAGTAAGGATATAAAATGGACGTTAAACATCTAATAAGATATCAATATACAGGGCTATAGAAGATCCAGGGTAAGCAGGCTACTCTCATGTCAGCCTACGCTCAGGTCAAGCTACGCTCAAGCTAACGTACGCCCAGGTCAAGCTACGCTCAAGCCAAGCTAGCGTATGGGAGTCATACGCTTCCAAAAGGCAGCGTATGAACTCCATACGACTCCTTACTATCCAAGTGAGCGTATGCAAGTCATACGCTCCCCAAAGGCAGCGTATGGACTCCATACGACTCCTGACCATTCAAGTCAGCGTATGCAAGTCATACGCTCCAAAAAGGTAGCGTATGAACTCCATACGACACACGCTTCCAAAAGGCAGCGTATGCAAGACACACGCTTCCTAAAAAGGCAGCGTATGGATTCCATGCTGCGCTAAAGAGCGCACACAGCTCAGTGATGCAGCTAAAAAGCTAGCATACACTGCTCACTGTCTTCTCCAAACAGCAAGAACTCTATGGTTGTACCCCAAGGCTTCAAAAGTTCATAACTTGGTCAAAATAAGTCCGAATCCAACTTTCCAAAGGTCAAAATTGGGTAGGATGAACTGCTCTACGACATGGAACCCTCAAATCTTGAGAACAAAGGAGTTTTCTAGATCAAAACCCATAGACAACCAAAAATACAATAACTTAGATCTACAAGAAATGAACCAATGAAATCAAAAATACTAAGCACTAAACTCTCTTAGAATCATGAGAGGAAGAATATTGAACCATAAAATATGGTCCTCATGTAGAGCAAGATGTACTTGCCTAGTTGGTAGGTGGAGAGAGTAATGAAAGGAAGAAGAAGAAGTAATGGTGAAGATGTGAGTGAATGAGGAGAGAGAAAGAGAGGGTAGCCTTAAATAAAAGGTGGGTGGTAGGTGGGAGTTGGGCCGGGTCCAATGGGTCCAATGGGTCGGGTTTAATGGGTCCAACAAGGCTAACCCGAAAGTAAAACTAAAGCAAAAATTAAAATGCAGGTAATAAAATTACAGGAAGAAATGCAGAAATAAAATTGCAGAAATTAATTAGCATGAAAATTAAAGAGCAGCTAATTAATCAACATGAAAATTTTAAAGAGCAGATAATAGAATTGCAGAAAAAATAAAGTGCAAAAAATAAAATATAGATAATTAATTAACATGATGTTATAGGAATTTAAATACAGGATGCTACATGATAAATACTAAATAAATACATTCAGGCAATATACGTATTAAAATACGCATTCCGAGAACGGGGAGTGACAGACGATGAACATCTTCAGCTCGTGACGACGCCTGCAAAGCCGGAGACTGCGCACTGACAGAGGGGGGCCGGGATGACTCCTAAGCCAAATACGCGTCGTAGGATCCCGTACCGTAGTACGTACCCTTCTGAAGACCGCCAACGACGGTCATCCAGAGCTCGTCCGGCGATAGAGCCGTAGGCGGCTGGGAGGAACTACCAGCCCCTCCCTCTGCTGGCGCACTAGCAGCAGCAGCCGCCTCCTCCTGTAGCCGAACAAACTCGGCCTAGAACAATGTTTGCTAACGTGTAAGTGTTTGCTAAAGTCTACATTGATATCTATTTTCCTATTTTCTAAATTATAGTAAATTAATATAAAGAATATAACGTACTGTTTGCCATTAAAATTCTTTGATGTAAATTTTAATACAAACCGAACAGTGTTACAATATAGGACTTAGACGTAGTCCTAGGAGTACACTTTTGTTTAATCTGGGTCCCTTGTGCCGATGGAGTGAGTGATAATGCGTTGACTCCGTTGACGATCTGACGACGGTTATCGGTTCTCTGAAGGTCTGGATTGCTCTGGGTGCTGGAGCTTGTTGAAGGAGAAAGACGTTGAGTGTCTGTATCTGCCTCTCTGGTGGTGCGAAGTCTCTGTCTGTTCGCTGTGGAGGTTGATATGTATGCACGTAGATTGGTCCGTATGTGTGTCCAAGAAGGAAATGATCCCTTTATTTATAGTTTTACAGGCTGGCTGCTCGTGCGCGTATATGTAGGATGCGCCTGTACGCGGGGATGCCACGTGTTGATTGCTGATGGAGGCGTATGGACGATACGCCCTGATCGAGGGGGTTGACTTCTTCATGTTGCTGTTGTGAACCGGCACGTAGCGGAGAAGAAGATCTTTATGTTGCTGAGATCTTGGATGAGTTGAGTCAAAGGACATGTGTCGTCGACCCATGGCTCGGAGATCTCGGATTTGGTGGGGGGAATGACCTGGTAAGATGCGCCTAGGTTTGGGCGCATGAGGAGACTTTGGCTTGTAACCTTTAGGAGTCACGAACCATTCTGGGCGCATGGCTTTTGAGGCGCATGCAGAGCTTCAGTAGTGACTTTACTCCTGTCTTTTGGGATCAGGGAGAAGTCTGGGGCGTATGGCTTTTGAGGCGCATGCAGAGTTGTGACAGTGACTTTCCTTATGTCTTTAGGGATCAATAAAAAGTCTGAGACGCACAGCTTTTGAGGCGTATGAAGATACGGGCACATTGTCACGGAGGCACGTACGAGATGGTTGGGTGGCCACGTGGCAGTAGCCGTCGGAGAGGAGTAATAATGATGCTGACGTTGGCGATGCATCGTCTTCTGAAAAAGCTGTCGACTGCTCAGACTTTGGGAGGCGTGCTGCCAACTCTGTCAGTTCAGCATTTAATGTTTATGACATTCGATGGACAGCTGAATGAGTGCGTCGGTTGGCGTTCCACTAGGCGTATGGGGACGCATGGGGGCGCATGCGCTTGGTACTGAAGGGTGCATCTGTGTGATGCGCTTGATGTAGATGGGCACGTCTGTGTGATACGCGGTCTGGCCGGCGCATCCGCTTCGTGAGACGTCTTTGATGGTGCAACTGTTACGTTTTTCGAGTGCTTTAAATAGCCGTTTTGACTTGGCTGAATTCGAAGCGTCCGGTTCATCCATTTAATGCAAATTCATTACACAAAATTCGGAGAGCCATCCACTTGGCGTATGGGTTTGATTTGCCCAGCCTATAAATAGTGGTATGGAGAGAGGATTGGCCTCTCGTTCCCTCACGTCTTTCCGACATGAACTTGTGTACTCGAATGCATTCTGTTGACGAGATGCTCCCGAGGGTGAAGATGCGATGCAGTGTCTTCGTTGATGCACTTGAAGGTGACTGTTACATCCAAAAGACGGAGTCGAGGGCTTCCGAGGCAGGCGGAAGGTGCCTGTTGCATCCAAAGATAGGGATGCTCGGGCCTCGTTTCTGTTACTCCGAAAGAGCCGTAGATCGGAATGGCGGTACTGCGGCTTTGGTAGCTCTTTCTTCCTTCAAAATGGGTGTAGCCCATTCTGGTTGTGTTTGAAAGCTGCTCCTTTAGCCGTGGTTTCGATCACGGTCTTCCTTCGCCTTTGGAGGCTCTTTCGAAGCCTCCCCTGGCCATAGATTTTGCGGTGCTCTTCTCTTCCTTGGTTCCAGCCAGAGGGTTAAATGTTTCATTAGTCGAAGCATTTATCAGGTGAGCCTGGCTGGAAGAGCGGCACATAACTGGGCTGCTGAAGGGATGCACATAACTGGGGATGCA